>JAGXJF010003051.1:0-67103 GCA_019208055.1 Stipa capillata
CCGGACGGTCGGGTGGACGGTTGGTCTGATCGTTCGGGACAAAAAGAGGAGATCCGGACGTTCTTCCAGACGGACCGTTTGGAAGTTCCTGTACGGTCAGGTTGGATGGTTTGGTCTGATGGTTCGGGAAAAGTAGAGGAGATCGGGACATTCTTCCGGACGGACCGTTTGAAGTTTCGGGACGGTCGGGTTGGACTGTTTGGTCGGACGGTTCGGGACCAACAGTTTGGAGGGTCGAGACGGTCGTGTTGGACGGTTTGGTCTGATGGTTCAGGACCATTAGTTTGGAGGGTCCGGGACGGTCGGGTTGGACAGTTTGGTCGGATGGTTCGGGACCAACAGTTTGGAGGGTCCGAGATGGTCGGCTTGCATGATTTGGTCGGATCATTTGGGACCAACAGTTTGGAGGGTCCGGGACGGTCGGGTTGGATAGTTTGGTTGGACGGTTCAGAAGAACTAGAGAAGAACCGGACCATCTTCCGGACGAACCGTTTGGAAGGTCCGAAACGGTCAGGTTGGACGGTTTGGTCGGATGGTTCGGCAGTAACAGTTTGGAGGGTCCGAGATGGTCGGGTTGGACCATTTGGTCGGATGGTTCGGGACCAACAGTTTGGAGGGTCCGAGACGTTCGGGTTGGATGGTTTGGTCGGATAGTTCGGAACCAATAGTTTGGAGGGTCCGGGACGGTCGGGTTGGACGGTTTGGTCGGATGGTTCGGGGACAACTAGAGGAGATCAGGACCTTCCTCTGGACGGACCGTTTGGAAGTTTCTGGACGGTCGGGTTGGACGGTTTGGTCGGACGGTTCGGGACCAACAGTTTGGAGGGTCCGTGACGGTCGGGGTTGGACGGTTTGCTCGAATGGTCCGAGTCCAACAGTTCGGAGGGTCCGGGGTGGTTGGGTTGGACGGTTTTGGTCGGATGGTTCGTGACAACTAGAGGAGATCCGGACCTCTTCCGGACGGACCATTTGGAATTTTCGGGATGGTCGGGTTGGACGGTTTGGTCGGACGGTTCGAGACCAACCGTTTGGAGGGTCCGAGATGGTCGGGTTGGACGGTTTGGTCGGATAGTTCGGGACCAACAGTTTGGAGGGTCCGGGACCGTCGGGTTGGACGGTTTGGTCGGATGGTTCCGGACCAACGGTTTGGAGGGTCCGCGACGGTCGGGTTGGACGGTTTGGTTGGATGGTTCGGGCGAACTAGAGGAGAACCGGACCTTCTTCCGGACGGGACCGTTTGGAAGGTCCGGGACGGTCGGTTTGACGGTTTGGTCGGATGGTTCGGACCAAAAGTTTGGAGGGTCCGAGGCGGTCGGATTGGTCGGTTTGGTCGGATGGTTCGGGACCAACAGTTTGTAGTTTCCGGGACGGTTGGGTTGGATGGTTTTGTTCGGATGGTTCGGGAGAGGAGAACCGGACCTTCTTCCGGACGGACCATTCGAAAGGTCTTGAACGGTCGGGTTGGACGGTTAGCTCGGATGGTTTGGGACAATTTTAGGAGATCTAGACCTCCGGATGGACCATTAGGAAGTTCCAGGACAGTCGGGTTGGACGGTTTGGTCGGATGGTTCGGGACCAACAGTTGGGAGGGTCCGAGACAGTCGGGTTGGACGGTTTGGTCGGATGGTTCGGGACAACAAGAGGAGATCCAGACCTTCTTCCAGATGGACCGTTTGGAAGTTCCTGGATGGTCTAGTTGGACGGTTTGGTCCGATGGTTCGGGACCAACAGTTAGGAGGGTCCGAGACGGCGGGGTTGAACGGTTTGGTCAGATGGTTCGGGACCAACAGTTTGGAGGGTCCGGGACGGTCGGGTTGGATGTTTGGTCAGATGGTTTGGGACCAATAGTTTGGAGGGCCCAGGACGGTCAGGTTGGACGGTCTGGTCGGATGGTTCGGGACCAACAGTTTGGACGGTCGGGACGGTCGGGACCAACAGGTTGGACGGTCGGGACGGTCGGGACCAACAGTTTGGACGGTCGGGACCAACACTTTGGACGGTCGGGACCAACAGTTTGGACGGTCGGGACGGTCAGGTTGGACGGTCTGGTTGGATGGTTGGTCGGATGGTTCCGGAGAAATAGAGGAGAACCGGTCCTTCTTCCGGACGGACCGTTTGGAAGGTCCGGGACGGTCGGGTTGAACGGTTGGTCGGATGGTTTGGGACAATTAGAGGAGATCTAGACCTTCCGGACGGACCATTTGGAAGTTCCAGGACAATCGGGTTGGACGGTTTGGTCGGATGGTTGGGACAACTAGAGGAGATCCAGACCTTCCTCCGGACGGACCGTTGGGAAGTTCCGGTACCGTCGGGTTGGACGGTTTGGTTGGATGGTTGGGACAACTAGAGGAGATCCAGACCTTCCTCCGGACGGACCGTTGGGAAGTTCCGGTACGGTCGGTTGGACGGTCTGGTTGAATGGTTCGGGACTAACAGTTTGGAGGGCCCGAGATGGTCGGGTTGGACGGTTTGGTCGGATGGTTCGGGACAATTAGAGGAGAACCGGACCATCTTCCAGACGGACCCTTTGGAAGGTCCGGGACGGTCTGGTTGGACGGTTTGGTCGGATGGTTCGGGACAACTGGAGGAGACCAGGACCTTCTTCCGGACGGACCGTTTGGAAGTTTCCGGACGGTCGGGTTGGATTGTTTGGTTGGACGGTTCGGGACCAACAGTTTGTAGGGTCCGTGATGGTCGGGTTGGATGGTTTGGTCGGATGGTTCAGGTCCAATAGTTCGGAGGGTCCGGGGTGGTCGGGTTGGACGGTTTGGTCGGATGGTTCGGGACTAACAGTTTGGAGGGCCCGAGATGGTCGGGTTGGATGGTTTGGTCGAATGGTTCGGGAAAACGACAGGAGAACCGGAACTTCTTCCAGACGGACCCTTTGGAAGCTCTAGGATGGTCGGGTTGGACGGTTTGGTTGAATGGTTCGGGACAACTAGAGGAGATCAGACCTTCCTCTGGACGGACCGTTTGGAAGTTTCTGGACGGTCGGGTTGGACGGTTTGGTCGGACGGTTCGGGTCCAACAGTTCGGAGGGTCCGGGGTGGTCGGGCTGGACGGTTTGGTCGAATGGTTCGGGACAACTAGATGAGATCAGGACCTTCTTCCGAACGGACCGTTTGGAAGTTTCTGGACGGTCGCGTTGGACGGTTTGGTCGGACGGTTCGAGACCAACAGTTTGGAGGGTCCGAGACGGCCGGGTTGAACGGTTTGGTCGGATGGTTCGGGACCAACAGTTTGGAGGGTCCGGGACGGTCGGGTTGGATGGTTTGGTCAGATGGTTAGGGACAATAGTTTGGAGGGCCCGGGACGGTCAGGTTGGACGGTCTGGTCGGATGGTTCGGGACCAACAGTTTGGACGGTCGGGACGGTCGGGTTGGATGGTTTGGTCAGATGGTTCCAGAGAAATAGAGGAGAACCGGACCTTCTTCCGGACGGACCGTTTGGAAGGTTCGGGACGGTCGGGTTGGACGGTTGGTCGGATGGTTTGGGACAATTAGAGGAGATCTAGACCTTCCGGACGGACCATTTGGAAGTTCCAGGACAATTGGGTTGGACGGTTTGGTCGGATGGTTCGGGACCAACCGTTTGGTGTGTCTGAGACGGTCGGGTTGGGCGGTTTGGTTGGATGGTTCGGGACAACTAGAGGTGATCCAGACCTTCTTCCGGACGGACCGTTGGGAAGTTCCGGTACGGTCGGGTTGGACGGTTTGGTTGGACGGTTCGGGACTAACAGTATGGAGGGCCCGAGATGGTCGGGTTGGACGGTTTGGTCGGATGGTTCGGGACAATTAGAGGAGAACCGGACCATCTTCCAGACGGACCCTTTGGAAGGTCCGGGACGGTCTTGTTGGACGGTTTGGTCGGATGGTTCGGGACAACTGGAGGAGACCTGGACCTTCTTCCGGATGGACCGTTTGGAAGTTTCCGGACGGTCGGGTTGGACGGTTTGGTTGGACGGTTCGGGACAAACAGTTTGTAGGGTCCGTGACGGTTGGGTTCGATGGTTTGGTCGGATGGTTCGGGTCCAATAGTTCGGAGGATCCGGGGTGGTCGGGTTCGACGGTTTTGGTCGGATGGTTCGGGACAACTAGAGGAGATCCGGACCTTCTTCCGGACGGACCATTGGGAAGTTCCGGTACGGTCGAGTTGGACGGTTTGGTCGGATGGTTCGGGACTAACAGTTTGAAGGGCCCGAGATGGTCGGGTTGCACGGTTTGGTCGGCTGGTTCGGGAGAAACTAGAGGAGAACCGGACCTTCTTCTGGACGGACCGTTTGGATGTTTCTGGACGGTCGGGTTGGATGGTTTGGTCGGACGGTTCGGGACCAACAGTTTGGAGGGTTCGTGACGGTCGGGTTGGATGGTTTGCTCGGATGGTTCGGGTCCATAGTTCGGGTCTGAGGCGGTCGGATTGGTCGGTTTGGTCGGATGGTTCGGGACCAACAGTTTGTAGTTTCCAGGACGGTTGGGTTGGATGGTTTGTTCGGATTGTTCAGGAGTGGAGAACCAGACCTTCTTCCAGACGGACCATTTGAAACGTCCGGGACGGTCTGGTTGGACGGTTTGGTCGGATGGTTCGGGACAACTGGAGGAGACCAGGACCTTCTTCCGGACGGACCGTTTGGAAGTTTCCGGACGGTCGGTTGGACGGTTTGGTTGGATGGTTCGGGACCAACAGTTTGTAGGGTCCGTGACGGTCGAGTTCGATGGTTTGGCCGGATGGTTCGGGTCCAATAGTTCGGAGGATCCGGGTGGTCGGGTTCGACGGTTTGGTCGGATGGTTCGGGACAACTAGAGGAGATCCGGACCTTCTTCCGGACAGACCATTGGGAAGTTCCGGTACGGTCGAGTTGGACGGTTTGGTCGGATGGTCCGGGACTAACAGTTTGGAGGGCCCGAGATGGTCGGGTTGGACGGTTTGGTCGGCTGGTTCGGGAGAACCGGAGGAGAACCGGAACTTCTTCCAGACGGACCCTTTGGAAGCTCCGGGACGGTCGGGTTGGACGGTTTGGTTGGATGGTTCGGGACAACTAGAGGAGATCAGGACCTTCCTCTGGACGGACCGTTTGGAAGTTTCTGGACGGTCGGGTCGGACGGTTTGGTCGGACGGTTAGGGACCAACAGTTTGGAGCGTCCGTGACGGTCGGGTTGGATGGTTTGGTCGGATGGTTCGGGTCCAACAGTTCGGAGGGTCCGGGGTGGTCGGGCTGGACGGTTTGGTCGGATGGTTCGGGACAACTAGATGAGATCTGGACCTTCTTCCGGACGGACCGTTTTCATTTTCGGGACGGTCCCGTTGGACAGTTTTGGTTGGACGGTTCGAGACCAACAGTTTGGAGGATCCGAGATGGTCGGGTTGATGGTTGCTCGGATGGTTTGGGACCAACAGTTTGTAGGGTCCGTGACGGTCGGGTTCGATGGTTCGATCGGATGGTTCGGGACCAACAGTTTGGAGGGTCCGAGACGGTCGGGTTGGGACGGTTTGGTCGGATGCTTCGGGAGAACTAGAAGAGAACCGGACCTTCTTCCAGACGGACCGTTTGGAAGGTCCGGGATGGTCAGGTTGGATGGTTTGGTCGGATGGTTCGGGACCAACGGTTTGGAGGGTCTGGCAGGTCAGTTTGGACGGTTTGGTCGGATGGTTAGGGACCGAAAGTTTGGAGGCTCCGAGGCGGTCGGATTGGTCGGTTTGGTCGGATGGTTCGGGACCAACAGTTTGTAGTTTCCGTAACGGTTGGGTTGGATGGTTTGTTCGGATGGTTCGGGAGAGAAGAACCGGACCTTCTTCCGGATGGACCATTTGAAAGGTCTTGGATGGTCGGGTTGGACGGTTAGCTCGGCTGGTTTGGGACAATGATAGGAGATCTAGACCTTCCGGACGGACCATTAGGATGTTCCAGGACAGTCGGGTTGCACGGTTTGGTCGGATGGTTCGAGACCAACAGTTGGGAGGGTCCGAGACGGTCGGGTTGGACGGTTCGGTCGGATGGTTCCGGACAACAAGAGGAGATCCGGACCTTCCTCCGGACGGACCGTTTGGAAGTTCCTGGACGGTCGGTTGGACGGTAGGTCTGATGGTTCGGGACAACTAGAGGAGATCAGGACCTTCTTCCGGACGGACCGTTTGGAACTTTCGGGATGGTCAGGTTGGACGGTATGGTCGGACGGTTCGAGATCAACAGTTTGGTGGGTCCGTGACGGTTGGGTTGGATGGTTTGGTCGGATGGTTCGGGTCCAATAGTTTGGAGGGTGCGGTGTTGTCGGGTTGGACGGTTTGGTCGGACAGTTCGAGACCAACAGTTTGGAGGGTCCGAGACTGTCGGGTTGGACGGTTTGGTCGGATGGTTTTGGGACCAACAGTTTGGAGGGTCCGAGACGGTCGGGTAGGACGGTTTGGTCAGATGGTTCGGGAGAACTATAGGAGAACCGGACCTTCTTTCGGACAGACCGTTTGGAAGGTCCGGGACGGTCGGGTTGCATGATTTGGTCGGAAGATTCGGGACCAACAGTTTGGAGGGTTCGGTACGGTCGGGTTGGACGGTTTGGTCGGATGGTTCGGGACTAACAGTTTAGAGGGCCCGAGATGGTCGGCTTGGATGGTTTGGTCTGATGGTTCGGGAGAACTAGAGGTGAAACGGACCATCTTCCAGACGGACCCTATGGAAGATCCGGGACGGTCGGGTTCGACGGTTTGGTCGGATGGTTCGGGACAACTAGAGGAGTTCAGGACCTTCTTCCGGACGGAACGTTTGGAAGTTTCGGGACGGTCGGGTTGGACGGTTTGGTCGGACAGTTCGAGACCAATAGTTTGGAGGGTCCGTGACGATTGGGTTGGATGGTTTGGTCGGATGGTTCGAGTCCAATAGTTCGGAGGGTCCGGTGTCGTCGGGTTGGACGGTTTCGTCGGACGGTTCGAGACCAACAGGTTGGAGGGTCCGCGACTGTCGGGTTGGACGGTTTGGCCGGATGGTTCGGGACCAACAGTTTGGAGGGTCCGAGACAGCCGGGTTGGACAGTTTGGTCAGATGGTTCGGGAGAAGTACAGGAGAACCGGGACCTTCTTCCGGACAGACCGTTTGGAAGGTCCGGGACGGTCGGGTTGTATGATTTGGTCGGATGATTCGGGACCAACAGTTTGGAGGGTCCGGGACGGTCGGGTTGGACGGTTTGGTCGGATGATTCTGGACAACAAGAGGAGATCCGGACCTTCTTCCGGACGGAACGTTTGGAACTTCCCGGACGGTCGGGTTGGACGGTTTGGTCTGATGGTTCGGGACAACAAGAGGAGATCCGGACCTTCTTCCAGACGGACCGTTTGGAAGTTCCTGCACGGTCAGGTTGGATGGTTTGGTCTGATGGTTCGGGAAAAGTAGAGGAGATCGGGACATTCTTCCGGACGGACCGTTTGGAAGTTTCGGGACGGTCGGGTTGGACTGTTTGGTCGGACGGTTCGGGACCAACAGTTTGGAGGGTCCGAGACGGTCGTGTTGGACGGTTTTGGTCTGATGGTTCAGGACCATTAGTTTGGAGGGTCCGGGACGGTCGGGTTGGATGGTTTGGTCGGATGGTTCGGGAGAACTAGAGGAGAACCGGACCTTCTTCCGGACGGACCGTTTGGAAGGTCCGGGACGATCGGGTTGCATGATTTGGTCGGATGAGTCGGGACCAACAGTTTGGAGGGTCCGGGACGGTCGGGTTGGACGGTTTGGTCGGATGGTTCGGGACCAACAGTTTGGACGGTCCGAGACGTTCCGGTTGGACAGTTTGGTCGGATAGTTCTGGACCAACAGTTCGGAGGGTCTGGGACGGTCGGGTTGGATTGTTTGGTCGGATGGTTCGGGAGAACTAGACGAGAACCGGACCTTCTTCCAGACGGACCGTTTGGAAGGTCCGGGACAATCGGGTTGCATGATTTGGTCGGATGATTCGGGACCAACAGTTTGGAGGGTCCGGGACGGTCAGATTGGACGGTTTGGTCGGATGGTTCGGGACCAACAGTTTGGAGGGTCCGAGATGGTCGGTTTGGACGGTTTGGTCGGATGCTTCAGGAGAACTAGAAGAGAACCAGACCTACATCCGAACGGACCGTTTGGAAGGTCCGGGACGGTCGGGTTGGATGGTTTGGTCAGATGGTTCGGGACCAACGGTCTGGAGGGTCCGGGAGGTCAGTTTGGACGGTTTGGTCGGATGGTTAGGGACCGAAAGTTTGAAGGCTCCGAGGCGGTCGGATGGTTCGGGACCAACAGTTTGTAGTTTCCGGGACCGTTGGGTTGGGTGGTTTCTTCGGATGGTTCGGGAGAGGAGAACCAGACCTTCTTCTTGGACGGTCGTGTTGGACGGTTAGCTCGGATGGTTTGGAACAATTATAGGAGATCTAGACCTTCCGGACGGACCATTAGGAAGTTCCAGGACAGTCGGGTTGCACGGTTTGGTCGGATGGTTCGAGACCAACAGTTGGGAGGGTCCGGGACGGTCGGGTTGGACGGTTTGGTCGGATGGTTCGGGACAATAAGAGGAGATCCGGAACTTCTTCCGGACGGACCGTTTGGAAGTTCCTGGACGGTCAGGTTGGACGGTTTGGTCGGATGGTTCGGGACCAACAGTTTGGAGGGTCTGGAAGGGTCGGGTTGGACGGTTTGGTCGGATGGTTCGGGACAACTACAGGAGATCCGGACCTTTTTCCGGACGGACCGTGTGGAAGGTCCGGGACGGTCGGGTTGGACGGTTTGGTCAGATGGTTCGGGACTACTGGAGGAGATCAGGACTTTCTTCCGGACGAAACCATTTGGATGTTTCTGGACGGTCGGGTTGAACGGTTTGGTTGGACGGTTCGGGACCAACAGTTTGTAGGGTCCGTGACGGTCGGGTTGGATGGTTTGGTCGGATGGTTCGGGTCCAATAATTCGGAGGGTCCGGGGTGGTCGGGTTGGACGGTTTGGTCGAATGGTTCGGGACAACTAGAAGAGATCCGCACCTTCTTCCGGACGGACCGTTGGGAAGTTCCGGTACGGTCGGGTTGGACGGTTTGGTCGGATGGTTCGGGACTAACAGTTTGGAGGGCCCGAGATGGTCGGGTTGGATGGTTTGGTCGGATGGTTCGGGAGAACCATAGGAGAACCGGAACTTCTTCCAGACGGACCCTTTGGAAGCTCCGGGACGGTCGGGTTGGACGGTTTGGTTGGATGGTTCGGGACAACTAGAGGATATCAGGACCTTCCTCTGGACGGACCGTTTGGAAGTTTCTGGACGGGTCGGGTTGGACGGTTTGGTCGGACGGTTCGGGACCAACAGTTTGGAGGGTCCGTGACGGTCGGGTTGGATGGTTTGGTCGGATGGTTCGGGTCCAACAGTTCGGAGGGTCCGGGGTGGTCGGGCTGGATGGTTTGGTCGGATGGTTCGGGACAACTAGATGAGATCCGGACCTTCTTCCGGACGGACCGTTTTCAATTTTCGGGACGGTCGCGTTGGACGGTTTGGTCGGACGGTTCGAGACCAACAGTTTGGAGGATCCGAGATGGTCGGGTTGGATGGTTGGTCGGATGGTTTGGGGCCAACAGTTTGGAGGGTCCGGGACTGTCGGGTTAGACGGTTTGGTTGGATAGTTCGGGACCAACAGTCTGAAGGGTCCGGGACAGTCGGGTTGGACGGTTTGGTCGGATTGTTCGGGACCAACAGTCTGGAGGGTCCGAGACGGTCGGGTTGGACGGTTTGGTCGGATGCTTCGGGAGAACTAGAAGACAACCGGACCTTCTTCCGGACGGACCGTTTGGAAGGTCCGGGACGGTCGGGTTGGATGGTTTGGTCGGATGGTTCGGGACCAACGGTTTGGAGGGTCTGGGAGGTCAGTTTGGACGGTTTGGTCGGATGGTTAGGGACCGAAAGTTTGGAGGCTCTAAGGCGGTCGGATTGGTCGGTTTGGTCGGATGGTTTCGGGACCAACAGTTTGTAGTTTCTGGGACGGTTGGGTTGGATGGTTTGTTCGGATGGTTCGGAAGAGGAGAACCGGACCTTCTTCCGAACGGACCATTTGAAAGGTCTTGGACGGTCGGGTTGGACGGTTTAGCTCGGATGGTTTGGGACAATGATACGAGATCTAGACCTTCCGGACGGACCATTAGGAAGTTCCAGGACAGTCGGGTTGCACGGTTTGGTCGGATGGTTCGAGACCAACAGTTGGGTGGGTCCGAGACGGTCGGGTTGGACGTTCGGTCGGATGGTTCCGGACAACAAGAGGAGATCCGGACCTTCTTCCGGACGGACCGTTTGCAAGTTCCTGGACGGTCGGGTTGGACGGTTGGTCTGATGGTTCGGGACAACTAGAGGAGATCAGGACCTTCTTCCGGACGGACCGTTTGGAAGTTTCGGGACGGTCAGGTTGGACGGTATGGTCAGACGGTTCGAGACCAACAGTTTGGAGGGTCCGTGACGGTTGGGTTGGATGGTTTGGTCGGATGGTTCGGGTCCAATAGTTTGGAGGGTGCGGTGTTGTCGGGTTGGACGGTTTTGGTAGGACAGTTCGAGACCAACAGTTTGGAGGGTCCGAGACTGTCGGGTTGGACGGTTTGGTCGGATGGTTCGGGACCAACAGTTTGGGGGGTCCGAGACGGTCGGGTTGGACGTTTGGTCAATGGTTCGGGAGAACTATAGGAGAACCGGACCTTCTTTCGGACAGACCGTTTGGAAGGTCCGGGACGGTCGGGTTGCATGATTTGGTCGGAAGATTCGGGACCAACAGTTTGGAGGGTCCCGTACGGTCGGGTTGGACGGTTTGGTCGGATGGTTCGGGACCAACAGTTTGGAGGGTCCGAGACGGTCCGGTTGGACGTTTTGGTCGCATGGTTCTGGACCAACAGGTTGGAGGGTCCGGGACGGTCGGGTTGGATTGTTTGGTCGGATGGTTCGGGAGAACTAGACGAGAACCGGACCTTCTTCCGGACGGACCGTTTGGAAGGTCCGGGACGGTCGGGTTGGACGGTTTTATCGGATGGTTCGAGACCGAAGTTTGGAGGGTCCGAGGCGGTCGGATTGGTCGGTTTGGTCAGATGGTTCGGGACCAACAGTTTGTAGTTTCCGGGACGGTTGGGTTGGATGGTTTGTTCGTGATTGTTCGGGAGAGGAGAACCGGACCTTCTTCCGGACGGACCATTTGAAAGGTCTTGAACGGTCGGGTTGGACGGTTAGCTCGGATGGTTTTGGGACAATTTTAGGAGATCTACACCTCCGGATGGACCATTAGGAAGTTCCAAGACAGTCGGGTTGGACGGTTTGGTCGGATGGTTCGGGACCAACAGTTGGGAGGGTCCGAGACGGTCGGGTTGGACGGTTTGGTCGGATGGTTCGGGACAACAAGAGGAGATCCAGACCTTCTTCCAGATGGACCGTTTGGAAGTTCCTGGACGGTCTAGTTGGACGTGTTTGGTCTGATGGTTCGGGACCAACAGTTTGGAGGGTCCGAGACGGCCGGGTTGAACGTTTGGTCGGATGGCTCGGGACCAACAGTTTGGAGGGTCCGGGACGGTCGGGTTGGATGGTTCGGTCAGATGGTTTGGGACCAATAGTTTGGAGGGCCCGGGACGGTCAGGTTGGACGGTCTGGTCGGATGGTTCGGTACCAACAGTTTGGACGGTCGGGACGGTCGGGTTGGATGGTTTGGTCGGATGGTTCCGGAGAAATAGAGGAGAAACGGACCTTCTTCCGGACGGACCGTTTGGAAGGTCCGGGACGGTCAGGTTGGACGGTTGGTCGCGATGGTTTGGGACAATTAGAGGAGATCTAGACCTTCCGGACGGACCATTTGGAAGTTCCAGGACATCGGGTTGGACGGTTTGGTCGGATGGTTCGGGACCAACCGTTTGGTGTGTCTAAGACGGTCGGGCTGGACGGTTTGGTTGGATGGTTCGGGACAACTAGAGTGAGATCCAGACCTTCTTCCGGACGGACCGTTGGGAAGTTCCGGTACGGTCGAGTTGGACGGTTTGATCGGATGGTTCGGGACTAACAGTTTGGGGGGCCCGAGATGGTCGGGTTGAACGGTTTGGTCGGCTGGTTCGGGAAAACTAGAGGAGAACCGGACCTTCTTCAGATGGACTCTTTGGAAGGTCTGGGACGGTCGGGTTGGACGGTTTGGTCGGATGGTTCGGTACAACTAGAGGAGATCAGGACCTTCCTCTGGACGGACCGTTTGGAAGTTTCTGGACGGTCAGGTTGGATGGTTTGGTCGGACGGTTCGGACCAACAGTTTGGAGGGTCCGTGACGGTCGGGTTGGATGGTTTGCTCGGATGGTTCGGGTCCAACAGTTCGGGTCTGAGGCGGTCGGATTGGTCGGTTTGTTCGGATGGTTCAGGAGTGGAGAACCGGACCTTCTTCCGGACGGACCATTTGAAAGGTCTTGGATGGTCGGGTTGGACGGTTAGCTCGGATGGTTTGGGACAATTATGGGAGATCTAGACCTTCCGGACGGACCATTAGGAAGTTCCAGGACAGTCGGGTTGGACGGTTTGGTCGGATGGTTCGGGACCAACAATTGGGAGGGTCCGAGACGGTCGGGTTGGACGGTTTGGTGGGATGGTTTGGGACGAACAGTTTGGAGGGTCCGGGATGGTCGGGTTGGATGGTTTGGTCGGATGGTTTGGGACCAGTAGTTTGTAGGGCCCGGGACGGTCAGGTTGGACGGTCTGGTCGGATGGTTCGGGACCAACAGTTTGGACGGTCGGGACGGTCGACTTGGATGGTTTGGTCGGATGGTTTGGGACAATTAGAGGAGATCTAGAACTTCCAAACGGACCATTTGGAAGTTCCAGGACAATCGGGGTTGGATGGTTTTGGTCGGATGGTTCGGGACCAACCGTTTGGAGTGTCTGAGACGGTCGGTTGGACGGTTTGGTTGGATGGTTCGGGACAACTACAGGAGATCCGGACCTTCTTCCGGACGGACCGTTGGGAAGTTTCGGTACGGTCGGGGTTGGACGGTGTGGTCGGATGGTTCGGGACTAACAGTTTGGAGGGGCCCGAGATGGTCGGGTTGGACGGTTTGGTCGGATGGTTCGGGACTAACAGTTCGGAGGGTCCGGGACGGTCGGGTTCGATGGTTTGGTCGGATCGTTCGGGACCGACAGTTTGAAGGTCCAGGACGGTCGGGTTCTACGGTTTGGTCAGATGGTTCGGGACTACTGGAGGAGATCAGCACTTTCTTCCGGACGAACCATTTGGATGTTTCTGGACAGTCGGGTGTTGAACGGTTTGGTTGGACGGTTCGGGGACCAACAGTTTGTAGGGTCCGTGACGGTCGGGTTCGATGGTTTGGTCGGATGGTTCGGGTCCAATAGTTTGGAGGGTCCGGGGTGGTTGGGCTGGACGGTTTTGGTCGGATGGTTCGGGACAACTAGAAGAGATCCGGACCTTCTTCCGGACGGGCCGTTGGGAAGTTCCGGTACGGTCGGGTTGGACTGTTTGGTTGGATGGTTCGGGACTAACAGTTTGGAGGGCCCGAGATGGTCGGGTTGGACGGTTTGATCGCATGGTTCGGGACAATTAGAGGAAAACCGGACCATCTTCCAGACGGACCCTTTGGAAGGTCCGGGACGGTCTGGTTGGACGGTTTGGTCGGATGGTTTCGGGACAACTGGAAGAGACCAGGACCTTCTTCCGGACGGACCGTTTGGATGTTTTCCGGACGGTCGGGTTGGACGGTTTGGTTGGACGGTTTCGGGACCAACAGTTTGTAGGGTCCGTGACGGTCGGGTTTCGATGGTTCGGTCGGATGGTTTGGGGACCAACAGTTTGGAGGGTTTGAGACGGTCGTGGTTGGAGGTTTGGTCGGATGCTTCGGGAGAACTAGAAGAGAACCGGACCTTGTTCCAGACGGACCGTTTGGAAGGTCCGGGACGGTCGGGTTGGATGGTTTGGTCGGATGGTTCGGGACCAACGGTTTGGAGGGTCTGGGAGGTCAGTTTGGACGGTTTGGTCGGATGGTTAGGGACCGAAAGTTTGGAGGCTCCGAGGCGGTCGGATTGGTCGGTTTGGTCGGATAGTTCGGGACCAACAGTTTGTAGTTTCCGGGACGGTTGGGTTGGATGGTTTGTTCGGATGGTTCGGGAGAGGAGAATCGGACCTTCTTCGGACGGACCATTGAAAGGTCTTGGACGGTCGGGTTTGGACGGTTAGCTCGGATGGTTTGGGACAATGATAGGAGATCTAGACCTTCCGGACGGACCATTAGGATGTTCCAGGACAGTCGGGTTGCACGGTTGGTCGGATGCTTCGGGAGAACTAGAAGAGAACCGGACTTTCTTCCGGACGGACCGTTTGGAAGGTCCGGGACGGTCGGGTTGGATGGTTTGGTCGGATGGTTCGGGACCAACGGTTTGGAGGGTCCGGGACGGTCGGGTTGGAGTAGTTTCCGGGACCGTTGGGTTGGATGGTTTGTTCGGATGGTTCGGGAGAGGAGAACCGGACCTTCTTCCGGACGGACGTTTGAAAGGTCTTCGACGGTCAGGTTGGACGGTTAGCTCGGATGGTTTGGGACAATTATAGGAGATCTAGACCTTCCGGACGGACCATTAGGAGGTTCCAGGACAGTCGGGTTCCATGGTTCGGTCGGATGGTTCGAGACCAACAGTTGGGAGTGTCCGAGACGGTCGGGTTCGACGGTTTGGTCGGATGGTTCGGGACAACAAGCGGAGATCCGGACCTTCTTCCGGACGGACCGTTTGGAAGTTCCTGGACGGTCGGGTTGGACGGTTTGGTCTGATGGTTCGGGACAACTAGAGGAGATCGGGACCTTCCGGACGTACCGTTTGGATGTTTAGGGATGGTCAGGTTGCACGGTTTGGTTGGATGGTTCGGGACAACTAGAGGAGATCCAGAGCTTCTTCCGATGGACCGTTGAAAGTTCCGGGACGATCGGGTTGGGACGGTTTGGTCGGGTGGTTCGGGACCAACAGTTTGGAGGGTCCGAGACGATCGGGTTGCATGATTTGGTCGGATGATTCAGGACCAACAGTTTGGAGGGTCCGGGGTGGTCGGGTTGGACGGTTTGGTTAGATGGTTCGGGTCCAACAGTTTGGAGGGTCCGAGACGGTCGGGTTGGACGGTTTGGTCGATGGTTCGGGAGAAATAGAGGAGAACCGGACCTTCTTCCGGACGGATCGTTTGTGTCGAAACCGGGTAGCGCGGGGACCCCTTCCCCAACAGTTGTCCCTCGCCGGTGCGGGCGGTCATTCAGTGCCCGTCCGGACCGGCGCACCGATCCTGACGGGGTCGGCGCGCTGACCGGACTGACGAAAATCGGGGACTTAGCGAAAATCCCCCGGGTCCAATCTGTGGCAAATCCATTTTTCTTTTCTCTTCTTTCTTTTCCTTTTCCTCCTTTTCCTTTTCTTTTCTCTTCTTTTCTTCTTCCTCTTTCTCTCTCCTTTTCTTTCCTCTTCTCTTTTTCTTTCTTTCTTTCTTCTTTTTCTGTCCTTTCCCGCTTGCCCTTGTGCGTGTTCTGGCCGGCCACGGCTTGGGCCGGCTTGGCCTAAGGCCCATTCCTAGCTAGTCAACAGAGGAGGGCAAGGGCTATAAAACACCCCCAGGCGCCTCCCCAAAAAATTTTTTCCACCGTCAGCTCCCGCGCCTCACCTTCCGCCGTCCAACGCCGCCCGCGCCAGTGCCTAGCGCCGCCTGGGGCCGCCGCCGTCGCCGCTCTAGGGCCGCCGCCGCCGGCTTGCCGCCGCTTCGTGCTGCGCTTGCTGCTCCGGGCCGCCCGACCGCCGTTCGCCTCCCCGTGCGTGCTTGCTGCTCCGGGCCGCCGACCGCCGTTCGCCTCCCCGTGCCGCGCTTGCTGCTCCGGGCCGCCGACCGCCGCTCACCCGTGCCGCGCTGCCGCCTCCGGCCCGCCACGGAGCCACCGCCGCGCCGGACTCGGTCGGGAAGCCGCCGCCGCGCCGGACGCGCCAGGCTCGCCGTCACGGGGGGTCCCGGCCGCCCTGCGCCGCCTTGCCGCTCGGCCAAGCCGCGGAGCTACCAGGGAGGGGCCGCTGATGCTCGGGGCCCTCGTCGCCCGCCTCGTTCGCCGCTGTCCGGCTCACGCCGCCAGCCACCCCGGTTGCTGCCGCTTCTCGGCCGCCTTGCCTCCCGCCGCCGGCATCGCTCAGCTTCCCGAGCCGCCCGCCACCGACTGCCTCTCGGACGCCGCCGCCTACCGCCACTCGTGGACGCGCCGGAGCCTCCATTCGGGTCCGCGCCGCCGCCCCGGAACCCACGGGGCCGTCCCGAAGCTCGCGCCGCCCGTCCCGGAGCCCGCTCACCGCTCCGGAACCCGCGCCGCCCGCCCCAGAGCCTGCGGTGGCCGTGGGCTCGGCTCCGCTCGAGTCCGCTGCCGCGAACCGCCGGCCGCCTCCGCCGGTTGGGCCATGCCGCCGTTCGCCTCCCGGGCCGCGCCGTGCTTGCGCTGCCGCCTCTTCTCGCGTCTTCTCCCCCCTTTTTTTTGTGCAGCGTTTCGCCGTCATCCGAGCTGACGGGACAGAGGAGCCGCACTCTGCTCGCCGCTTGCCGCTTGCTGCTCTCCATCCGAGTACCACGCAGCAGCCGAGCGAGGAGGTGGAGCTGTGGTGAGGGTGCCGACCCATAGCGAGGCATGGCTCGCGAAGGCTGAATTGGGGGTGCCTTGCCGAGGGCTGCCGCAGGGCGGGCTTGTCGAGCTCACGGGCGCCTACGGTCGCGGTCTTCAAGGGTAACGATTTGACCTTGTGTCCTCGCCTCGCGCCCCTGTTCTGGTGCATAACATGCTATTTCGTGCTGTAGTACGTGGGTGGAGGATTTTGTTTATATGAGATGGGGGATGACGTACGACAAGCCGATGCTACATATGTGGGTATTTTTGTTGTATGAGATGCGAAAATGTGTAGAAAAGATGTCTGTTATGCTTTGAAGGGTGTCTTCTAATTTATTCTTATGATTTGCCATGAGACGTCCAGTAGATGTATCACTAACATGCTTGAATTACTAACATGCTATGTATGAGAGACGAGAGATGAGTGCTTGTATGTCACTGTCGTGCATGTGGGTGTTGTTCTCGCACATATTTTTTTCTTTGGGCTTCGTACGGGAGAAGCTGTGTGAGTATGCCTATCGATGCCATGCTTATATGCGCCACACCCTTGTCGTTATGCTTGTCCTCCGCCGATACGCCCTTGCTCCGCCACACTCCCTTCACTTCGCGTGAATGATGGCGTCACGCTTGTATGAGCCTAATCGCTTGGTGCGAAGCGTTCCGCCAGATGACGTCTCTCGTTTTGTTGGCTCTTCCATTCTTTTGCAGGGACTCAGCAGGTTCGACAGCTTTTGCCTCTCTCTAACTTGCGATCGTTGGTACTGACTGGCGGGGAGATAGTGACGAGACCGTCGCAGCGACCGTGTCGCATCGTCCGCGGTCCCGTTCACTCAAGACCCCCGTGGCACCCTGGGGAACGTGGAGGACGTGCTGGCGAGGAGATAGTGGCGGGACCCGTCGTAGCGACCCGCGTCGCATCTACCGTGGTCCCGTTCACTCAGACCCCCTGTGACACCCTGGGGCGACGTGGAGGGCGCGGCTGGCGAGGCTTCCTGCTCGGGGCACGAGGAGTGGCACGACGTGACACGGGGACGACAACGGTGCTCGCTGTGTCGGCCGTAGTCCGTTCAACGTGGACAGTCTTCAGGTCTCCGCCACAAAGAGCAGTGGAGGAGCAGACGTGACACGATAGCGACGGGCCCGTCGCAGCGACCGCGTCGCATCGATCGCGGGTCCCATTCACTCAAGACCCCGCGACATTCCGGGGCGACGTGGGAGGGCGCGCTGGCGAGGAGATAGTGACAGACCCGTCGCAGCAACCGCGTCGCATCGATCGCGGGTCCCGTTCACTCAAGACCCCCGGTGACATTCCGGGAGCGACGCGGAGGGCATGCTGGCGAGTCCTCCTGCTTGGGCCGTGAGGGAGAGGCGACGTGATGGAGCACCGGGTCGATATCGTGACGGAGCGCCACGCGGTCGCCGCGTTGGACGCGACGATGGAGACGCCACGACGGAGCGCCACGACGGAGCGCGAGTTGACGGAGCGCCGTGTTAGAGCGCCGAGGTCGACGCCGCGACGGAGCATCGGGGGTCGACGCCGCGACGGAGATGACACGACGGTAGTGCCCGAGTTCGACGCCGCGACGGCAGCGTCAAGGTCGACGCCGTGACGGAGATGACAGACGGAGTGCCGAGCTCGACGCTGCGACAGAGCGCCGAGGTCGACGCCTCGATGGAGGTGCCACGCGGAGACGCCGCGACGGAGATGCCGCGACAGAGCACCGAGGTCGATGACACGATGGAGATGCCACGACGGAGCGCCGGGGTCAATGCCGCGATGGAGCGCCGAGGGTCGACGCCTCGACAGAGGTGCCACGACGGAGACGCCACGACGGAGATGCCGCGACAGAGCACCGAGGTCGACGCTGCGATGGAGCTCCAAGCTTGACGGAGACGCCGTGACGGAGCGCCATAATGGAGCGCGAGCTCGACGCTGCGACAGAGCGCGAGGTCAACGCCGGACGGGGCGCCGGGGTCGACGCCACGACGAAGATGCCGCGACGGAGCGACGAAGTCGACGCCGCGACGGAGCGCTGGGTCGACGCCTCGACGGAGGTGCCACGACGGAGACGCCGGGACGGAGATGCCGCGACAGAGCACCAAGGTCGATGCCACGATGGAAATGCCACGACGGAGCGCCGTCAATGCTGCGATGGAGCTCCAAGGTTGACAGAGAAGCTGCGATGGAGCGCCGAGGTCGACGCCACGACAGAGCGGCAAGGTCGACGCAGACGCTGCGACGGAGCGCAACAATGCAGCGCCGAGGTCGACGCGGCGAGGGAGCGTCACGCTGGATGCTGGTAGGATACCGCAATAGTGGAGTGCTGCGGTCGACGCCGTGACGAGCACCAGACGGTCGACGCTGCGATGGAGCTCCAAGGTTGACGGAGACGCCGTGACGGAGCGCCAAGGTTGACGGAGACGCCGTGACGGAGCGCCGGGCTCGATGCTGCGAAAGAGCGGCAAGGTCGATGCAGACGCTACGACGGAGCGCCATAATGGAGCGCCGAGGTCAACGCCGCGACGGAGCACCTGGCTTGATGCGCGGACAGAGCGGGCAAGGTCGATGCAGCCGCGAGGATCGCCGAGGCCGACGCCGCGAAGGAGCGCCACGCTGGATGCCGCGTCAGACACACCGCGACGTGGAGCGCCACGGTCGATGCCGCGACGGGAGCGCCGAGGTCGACACAGCGATGGAGCGCCAAGGTTGACGGGGACACCGTGACGGAGCACCACAATGGAGCGCCGGAGGTCGATGGCACGACGGAGAGCCGTGCTCGGATGCCGCGACGGAGCAGCAAGGCGACGCAGACGCTGCGACGGAGCGCAACAATGCAACTGCCATGAGAGTCGACACGGTGATGGAGCGCCACGCTGGATGCTGCGTCGGATACTGCAACGGTGAGTAGCGCGGTCGACGTCGTGAGCGGGTAGCACCGAGAGTCGGCGCCGCGAGTGGACGCGCCAAGCTTGACGGAGCACGCCACGACGAAGCATCAAGGAGATCGATGCCGCGCGCATCGCTGCTGCCCGTGGGTACTCTCTCTCCTCTTTCCTTCTCTCGGTGGCGTAGTCCCTCTGCGATGTCGTGCGTGGTACTTGGTGCTGCGTGGGGCGTAGTCCCCTTGCGATGTGAGTATGGTACTGCGTACCTTGCCTCCTATCGAAAAAACTTGCGTCCCTCGGCGTGGCGGCTAGCGCGAGTAGTCGTCTCTTCTAGCCTTAAGCCTTCTTCTGTATCAACTAGTTAGGTGTACTTATGCAAGAAGATTGACACGCGGCAACGTGCGTACCGGGTCCGTGCCCAAAAAAGAAGACGACAACACTTATTAGAGATAGTGACGCACACGGCGACGTGTGCATTGAGGCCTTTCTGGCTTGCAAGACGCTCATGGTGAGAGCGACATACTCGACTCAACATCGGGGGAGATGTTTCTTCCCACCCAATGCGAGGAGGCCTTTTACTCGACTCACGTGGGGACGGGCTGCATCCGGCGCACACAGGAGGTTTTGGGTGCTCGGCTCACGTGGGGGAGTTGCTCCCAGCAACGCGAGGAGGCTTTGCGCTCGACTCGTTCGAGGGAGATGGGGCCTCCCGGCGCACACGAGGAGATTCAAGTGCTCGACTCACGCGGGGAGATGGTTCTTCCCGGCCAACGTGAGGAGGCTTTTTGCTCAACTCGTGCGGAGAGATGGGGCTTCCGGCGCACACGAGGAGGTTCAAGTGCTCGCTCACGCGGGGGAGATGTTCTTCCCGGCCAACGTAAGAGGCTTTTCGCTCGACTCGTGCGGGAGGAGATGGGCTTCCCGGCACACACGAGGAGGTTTGTTGCTCGACTCGTGTGGGGGAGACGTGGCTTCCCGGCGCACACGAGGATGGTTTTGGGTGACGATGCTGAAGATGAGCCCCTTGTGTGCTATTCCCAAGTTTCGGCACCAAGGACAAGCCAGCGGGTGGGCAGCCACATGTCGAGCGGTGTCGATGGCGTGACGGAGTGTCGAAGTCGACGCCGTGACATGCTGTCGAGGTCGGTGTCGCGACGGAGCGCCGAGCGGTCGACACCGCGACAGAGTGTTGAGCCCGACGTCACGACGGAGTGCAGAGGTCAACACCACGACGGAGGGGCGAGGACGACTCCGTGATGGAGTGCCGATGTCGACACCGCGCAGAGACACCGCATGGAGACGCTGAGGTCGACACTGCTGACGGAGCACCGAGCTGGACACTGCGACGCCTGCACGTACCGCACCTCAGGTCGATGCTCTCGTGCCCGTCTGCGGCGGTGGCCGTGCCTTCCGCTTCGTTCTCCTCGCTTCTTAGGTGAATAGCTCGATCGTCCTGCGGGCTGACGGTGGCGTCTTTGCGCTCCCGGTGGCGACTGCGGTCTTCGTCACACGGCTTCTTGCTAGCTTCCCACAGACGGCGCCAACTGTCGTAGCAACGAGGCTAGACAGTGAATTTGTGGCACCCCCGCACGGCTACGCGGACCTACGAGGGTTGCCCAGGAAACTACGTCGCGGAGGACACCGCAGTCGCGCACGCGGGTCGCACGGCGCGATGACGCTCGAACTCGCTTCTATGTTGCAACCGGAGGAGAGGAGGAGCAAGCAAACATGTATTCAGAATTTCTGGGATCCCCTCAAATGGGAGGGTTGTCCCTCTATTTATAGGGAAAAAAGGAGGGGTAGGAGAGATTACAGGAATGCCCTCAGGCGTTTTACAATTATGCCCCTAGACGTACTAACGCCCCCAGGGGCGCGTAGGTCTTTTACTTCGGGAATATGCCGGGAATATCCCGCGGGTCCGCCCGTCACGCACGGGTTCGTCGCCGTCAAGGTCTCCACGTGAGCGGTCTTGGTGTCGCGACGAGGTTGGCATTGTCACGGAGTCGGCATCGAGCGTCTTGGCATCGCGACGAGGTTGGTATTGTCGCGGAGTCGGCATCGAGCGGGTCTTGGTGTTGTGGCGAGGTTGGTGCTGCGCTGATCTCCCTTAAGTATAGAAAATGTCGAAACCGGGTAGCGCGGGGACCCCTTCCCCCAACAGTTTGGAAGGTCCGGGACGGTCGGGTTGGACGGTTTGGTCAGATGGTCCGGGACCGAAAGTTTGGAGGGTCCGAGACGGTCGGATTGGTCCGTTTGGTCGGATGGTTCGGGACCAACAGTTTGGAGAGTCCGGGACGGGTGGGTTGGATGGTTTGGTCGGATGGTTCGGGAGAATTAGACGAGAACCGGACCTTAACCGGACGGACCGTTTAGAAGTCCGGGAAGGTCGGGTTCGACGGTTTGGCCGGATGGTTCGGGACAACTAGAGGAGATCAGGACCTTCTTTCGGACCGAACCGTTTGGAGGTTCGGGACGGTCGGGTTGGACGTTTGGTCGGACGGTTCGGGACCAGCAGTTTGGAGGGTCCGAGACACGGTCGTCTTGGATGGTTTGGTCGGATGGTTCGGGTCCGACAGTTCGGAGGGTCCGGGGTGGTCGGGTTGGACGGTTTGGTCGGATGGTTTTGGGACAAATAGAGTAGATTCGGTCGTTCTTCGGACGGACATTTGGAAATTTCGGGACGGTTGGGTTGGACCGGTTCGGTCGGACTGTTCGGGATCAACAGTTTGGAGGGTCCGAGACGGTCGGGTTGGATGGTTTGGTCTGATGGTTCGGACCAACAGTTTTGGAGGGTCCGGGACGTTCGGGTTGGATGATTTGGTCGGATGGTTGGGTCCAACAGTTCGGAGAACTAGAGGACAACCGGACCTTCTTCCGTACGGACCGTATGGAAGGTCCGGGACGATCGGGTTGCATGATTTGGTCGGATGATTCGGGACCAACTGTTTGGAGGGTCCAGGACAGTCGGGTTGGACGGTTTCGTCGGATGGTTCGGGACCAACAGTTTGGAGGCTCCGAGACGGTCGGGTTGGACGGTTTGGTTGGATTGTTCTGGACCAAAAGTTTGGAGGGTCTGGGACGGTCGGGTTGGATTGTTTGGTCGGATGCTTCGGGAGAAGTAGAGGAGAGCCGGACCTTCTTCCGGATGGACGTTTGGAACGTCCGGGACGGTCGGGTTCGAAGGTTTAGTCGGATGGTTCGGGACCAACAGTTTGGAGGGTCTGGGACGGTCGGGTTGGACGGTTTGGTCGGATGGTTCGGACCAACAGTTTGGAGGGTTGGACGGTTTGGTCGGATGGTTCGGGACAACTACAGGGAGATCGGACCTTTCCGGTCGGACCGTTGGAAGGTCCGGGACGGTCGGGTTGGACGGTTTGGTCGGATGGTTTGGGACAATTAGAGGAGATCCGGACTTCCGAGGACGATTTGGAAGTTCCAGGACAGTCAGGTTTGGACGGTGAGGTCGGATGGTTTGGGACCAATGGTTTGGAGGTTCCGAGACATTCGGGTTGGACGGTTAGGTCGGATGGTTTTGGGACAACTAGAGGAGATCCGGACCTTCCGGACGGACCATTTGGAAGTTCCAGGACAGTCGGGTTGGACGTTTGGTCGGATGGTTCGGGATCAATAGTTTGGAGGGTCTGAGACGGTCGGGTTGGAAGGTTTGTGGATGGTCAGGACAACTGGAGGATATCCGGACCTTGTTTCGGACGGACCGTTTGAGTTCCGCGACGGTCGGGTTGGACGGTTTGATCGGATGATCCGGGACAACAGTTGTAAGGTCCCGACAGTCGGGTTGGCGCTGGTCAGATCGTTCGGGAGAACTAGAGGAGAACCGACCTTCTTCCGGATGGACCGTTTGGAAGGTCCTGGACGGTCGGTTGGACGGTTTGTGTCTTTTTGATAGTTCGGGACAACTAGACAGGAGATCCAGCCTTCTATCCGGAATGCAACCTGTTTGAAAAATAGTTTCCGGGACGGCATCGGGACTGGACGGTTTGTCGGGGTTGTCGGGACCAACAGTTTTGGTCCGGGCGGTGGTTTGGTCAGGGTTGCGTGATTTGGTTGGAGACTCCGGGACGCAACAGTTGGAGGGTCCGGGACAATCGGGTTGGCCACTCTTTTGGTCTGTCAGATGGGTCGACAACTCGACGAGATCCGACCTTACATTGCCGAACGGACCGTTTCGGCTGATCCGGGACTGGGTCGTTTGAGAAAATTAGAGGATGTCTGACCTTCCGACGGACATTTGGAAGTTCACGACGTCGGGTTGGACGGGTTGGTCGGATGGTTCGGACGACAAACGGTTTGTTTGGCCGTCCGACACAGCTCGGGTGGACAGGTTAGGTCGGATGTGTGGGACAACTAGAGAGAGATCTGGCGGCGTGGGTCCTTCCGGACGAACCATTTGGAAGTTCCAGACAGTCAGGGTTGGTGCGCCGGTTGGTCGATGGTTCGGGACTGCAACAGTTATGGGTGAGGGTCTGAGAGGTCGTGTGTGGGACCGCTCTTTGGAGGTCCGTAGACGGTCGGGTTGGACGGTTGATCGGATCGTTCGGGACCAACAGGTTGGAGGGTCTGAGACTGTCGGGTTGGACGATGTTGGTCGAAGTCGTTCGGGACACGGTTGGAGTGTCCGGGACGGTGGGTTGGCTTGTTTTGTCGGATGATTCGGTAGACACATAGAGAGAGACCGCCAGGACCTTCTTCACCGGACGGACCGGTGTGTAGAAGGTCCGGGATGGTTAGGGCGGTTGACGGTTTTGTCGGATGGTATCGGGGACCAACAGTTTGCGGAGTGTCTGGACAATCGGTTGGGCGGTTGGTCGGAAGGTCTCCGGACAATAGTTTTGAGGGTCCGGGACGGTCGGGTTGACGGATTTTTTAGAGGTATATAGGACAAGTCTGATGGTCGTGGACCACAGGTTGGAGGTGACGATGACGGTCGGTTGTGGACGGTTTGGTCAGATGATCGGGACCGACGTTTGGACGGGTGCGGTGAGGTCAGTTTGGACGGGTCTGGTCGATGGTCGGGATCCCGAAAGTTTGGAGGGTTCGAGGCGGTCGGATTGGTCGGTTTGGTCGGATGGTTCGGGACCAATCGTTTTGGAGTGTGCGGGACGGTCGGGCTGGGCGGTTGGGTCGGATGGTTCGCGGACCAACAGCTTCGAAGTTCCGGGACGGTCGGGTTGGACGGTTTGGTCGGATGGTTCGGACCAACAGTTGAGGGTCCGAGACGATCGATTGACGGTGTTGGTCGGATTGTTGGGACACATTTGGAGGGTCCGGGAAAGTCGGGTTGGATGGTTTGGTCGATGGTTCGGGAGAACTAGAGGAGAGCCGGACCTTCTTTCGGACGGACCGTTTGGAATGTCGGGACGGTCGGGTTGGACGGTTGGGTCGGATGGTTCGGGACGAACAGTTTGGAGGGTCCCAGACGGTCGGGATGGACGTTTTGGTTGGATGGTGTCGGAACCAACAGTTTGGACGGTCCGGGACGGTCGGGTTGATGGTTTGTCGGATGGTTCAGGGTGAACTAGCGGAGAACCGGAACTTCTTCCGGACGAACCGTTTGGATGGTCAGGGACAGTCGGTGTTGGACGTTTGGTCGGATGGTCGGGACAATTAGAGGGGATCTAGACTTTCCGGACGGACCATTGGAAGTTCTAGGGCAGTCGTGTTGGACGGTTTTGGTCGGATGGTTCGGGACAAATGGAGGAGATCAGAACTTCTTCCAAGACGGACCATTTGGATGTTTCGGGACGGTCGGTTAGACGGTTTGGTCGGACGTTCGGGACAAACAGTTTGGACGGTCCGTGACGGTCAGGTGTGATGTGTTGGTCGGATGGTTCGGGTCAAACGGTTCGGAGGTTCGGGTGGTCGGGTGTGGACGGTTTGGTCGGATGGTTCGGGACACTAGAGGAGATACCGACCTTCTCCGGACGGACCGTTTGGAAATTTGCGGGACGGTCGGGTTGGATGGTTTGTTCAGACGGTCGAGATCAACAGTTTGGAGGGTCCGATACGGTCGAGTTGGACGGTTGTGGTCGGAGGTTCGGGACAAACGGTTTGGAGTGTCTGAGTACGGTAGGTTGGAAGGTTTCGAGTGGGCATGGTCGGGACCCCGGACAACTGGTAGGCGAGATACGACTCATTTCGACGGGCCGTTGGAAGTCACGTGTACGGCTCGGGTTGGACGTTTGGTGTGGCGATGATTCGACCAACAGTTGGAAGAGGCTGAGACCGTCGTCGGGGTTTGGGACGCTATGCGATCAGGATGGTTCGGAGAAGTAGAGGAGAACACCGGACGTTCTTCCGGACGGACCGTTGGATGCGTCCGGCACGGTCGGGTTGGACGGGCTTTTGGGGTCGGATAGTTCGGGACAACTAGCAGGAGATCAGGACCTTCTCGGACGGACGTTTGGAAGTATTCGGATGGTGCGGTTGGAGGGTTGGTCGGATGGTTAACATAGTTCGGGACAACTAGAGGATGATCCAGACCTTCTTCTCGCATGCGACGTTTGAATGTTCCAGGACAATCGTGCTGGACGGTTGGTCCGGTGCGTCGGGGCCAACAGTGGAGGCGTCGAGACGGTCGGGTGCACATGATGTGGATCGGATGATTCGGGACAACAGTTTGGCAGGTCCGGGACCCAACGGTCAGGTGGCCGGTTGGTCGGATGGTTTCGACCAACAGTTTGGAGGGTCCGAGTACGGTCTGGGGTAGGATGGGTGGTCGGATGGTTCGGAACAACTGTTCGAGGGTCCGGACGGTCGAGGTGGCATGGTTTGGATCGGATCTAGTCGGGACCACCAGTTTTGAGGGCCGCTTACGGTCGGGTTGGATTGGGTTTGTACGGATGTCAGAACGAACTGTTTGGAGAGGGTCCGAGGACGGTCTGGTTCGACAGTGATCGGATGGCTCGGACACAACAGTTTTCGCAGGTTCCGGCATGGTCGGGTATGGATGGTTTCTGGCGGGATGTTCGCGGACCAACAGTGTGGAGGGTCCACGACGGTCGGGTGGTTGGTTGGTCGGATGGGTCGGAACCTAACTGCCTTTGGAGGGTCCGGACGCGTAGGGTTGGATCGGTGAGTTTTGATCGGCTGCGTTTGGGACCAACAGGTTGGAGGTCCGGGCACGATCGGGTGTGGACGGTATTGGTCGGATGTTTCGGGACCAACAGTTGGAGGGTCCCAGACGGTCGGGGTTATGGACGGTTGGTCGGATGTTCGGGCGAAACTGAGTGGAGAAACCGGACCTTGTTGCGGACGGACGTTTGGAATGTCCGGGCTGACGGTCGGGTTGGCCGGTTGGTCGGATGATTTGGGCAATGTAGACGGAGATCTTCAGACTCCGGACGACATGGAGTGGTCTAGGATAGTCGGTTGGACGTGTTTCGCTCGCGATGGTTCGGGACAACAGTTGGGAGTGGCTGAGGCGGTCGGGTTGGACTGTGTGGTGGATGGTTCAGGAAACTAGAGGAGATCCGAGACGTCTTCGGACGGACCGTTTGGTAAGTTCCGGGACTGTCGGTTGGACGGTTTGGTCGGATTGCGTTCGGGACCAACATTTGTAGGGCCCGAGATGGTCGAATGTTGACGCGTTTGGTCGGATGGTTCGGGACCAACAGTTGGAGGGCCGGGACGGTCAGGCTGTCGGACGTTGGTGGGATGTTGAGACAATAGAGGAGATCTGGACCTTCCGAACGGACCTTCGGAAGTTCCAGGACAGTACGCAGCTTGGACGTGCTTGGTCGGATGGTTCGGGACCACCGAGTTCTGGGAGGGTCGAGACGGTCACGGATCGGAAGGTTTAGGTCGGTTGTTTGAGGACAAATAGAGGACATCTGGACCTTCCGGACGGACCATTTGGAAGTTTCAGGATAGTCGCGTTGGACGGTTTGGTTGGATGGTTCGGACAACTGGAGGAGATACGGACCGTCTTTCGAACGGACCGTTTTGGAAGTTCCGGGATGGTCGGGTTGGACGGTTTGGTCGGATGGTTCGGGACCAACAGCTTGAAGGGTCCGAGATGGTCGCGTTTGACGGTTCGGTCGGATGGTTCGGGACCAACAGTTTGGAGGGTCCGAGACGGTCGGATTGGTCGATTTGGTCGGATGGTTCGGGACCAACAGTTTGGAGAGTCCGGGACGGTTGGGTTCGATGGTTTGGTCAAATGGTTCGGGAGAGGAGAAACGGACCTTCTTCCGGAGGGACAATTTCATAGGTCC
This sequence comes from Stipa capillata, assembly GCA_019208055.1. Classification (NCBI taxonomy): domain Eukaryota; kingdom Viridiplantae; phylum Streptophyta; class Magnoliopsida; order Poales; family Poaceae; genus Stipa; species Stipa capillata. Next base: position 27,721 of record JAGXJF010003051.1, read on the forward strand.
TGGACAGTCGGGTTGGACAGTTAGCCCCGATGGTTTGGGACAATTAGAGGAGATCTACACCTTCCGGACGGACCATTAGGAAGTTCCAGGACAGTCGGGTTGGACGGTTTGGTCGGACGCTTTGGAACCAACAGTTTGGACGGTCCCAGACGGTCGGGATGGACGGTTTACTCGGATGGTTTCGAACCAACCGTTTGGATGGTCCGGGACGGTCGGGTTGAATGGTTTGGTCGGATGGTTCGGGAGAACTAGTGGAGAACCGGACCTTCTTCCGGACGGACCGTTTGGAAGTTCTAGGACAGTCGGGTTGGACGGTTTGGTCGGATGGATTGGGACAGTTAGAGGAGATCTAAACCTTCCGGACGGACCATTTGGATGTTCCAGGACAGTCGGGTTGGACGGTTTCGTCGGATGGTTCGGGACCAACAGCTTGGAGGGTCCGAGACGGTCGGATTGGAAGGTTTGGTCGGATGGTTCTGGACAACTAGAGGAGATCCGGACCTTCTTCCGGACGGGACCGTTTGGAAGTTCCGGGACGGTCGGGTTGGACGGTTTGGCCGGATGGTTCGGGACCAATAGTTTGGAGGGTCCGAGACGGTCGGATTGGACGGTTTTGGGTCGGATGGTTCGGGAGAACTCGAGGAGAACCGGACCTTCTTCCGGACGGACCGTTTGGAAGGTCTGGGACAGTCGGGTTGGACAGTTTGGTCGGACGGTTCGGGACAACTAGAGGAGATCAGGACCTTCTTCCGGACGGACCATTCGGAAGTTTCGGGACGGTCGGGTTGTACGTTTTGTCGGACGGTTCGGGACCAACAATTTGGAGAGTCCTGGACGGTTGGGTTGGATGGTTGGGTCGGATGGTTCGGGAGAGGAGAAACGGACCTTCTTCCGGAGGGTCTATTTGATAGGTCCTGCACGGTCGGGAAGGACAGTTAGCCCCGATGGTTTGGGACAATCAGAGAAGATCTACACCTTCCGGACGGACCATTAGGAAGTTCCAGGACAGTCGGGTTGGACGGTTTGGTCGGACGCTTCGGGACCAACAATTTGGACGTTCCTAGACGGTCGGGATGGACGGTTTACTCGGATGGTTTGGAACCAACAGTTTGGATGGTCCGGGACGGTCGGGTTGAATGGTTTGGTCGGATGGTTCGGGAGAACTAGTGGAGAACCGGACCTTCTTCCGGACGGACCGTTTGGAAGTTCCAGGACAGTCGGGTTGGACGGTTTGGTTGGATGGTTCGGGACAACTAGAGGAGATCCGGACCTTCTTCCGGACGAACCGTTTGGAAGTTCCGGGACGGTCGGGATGGACGGTTTCGTCGGATGGTTCGGGACGAACAGTTTGGAGGGCCCGACATGGTCGGGTTGGATGGTTTGGTCGGATGGTTCGGGACGAACAGTTTGGAGGGCCCGAGATGGTTGGGTTGGACGGTTTGGTCGGATGGTTTGGAAGAACTATCGGAGAAAGGGACCTTCTTCCAGACGGACCCTTTGAAAAGTCCGGGACGGTTGGGTTGGACGGTTTGGTCGGATGGTTCGGGACAACTCGAGGAGATCAGGACCTTCTTCCGGACGGACCGTTAGGAAGTTTCGGGACGGTCGGGTTGGACGGTTTGGTCGGACGGTTCGGGACCAACAGTTTGGAGGGTCTATGACGGTCGGGTCGGATGGTTTGGTCGGATGGTTCGGGTCCATCCGTTCGGAGGGTCCGGTACGGTCGGGTTGGACGGTTTGGTCGGATGGTTCGGATGAATTAGGAGAGAACCGGACCTTCTTCCGGACGGACCATTTGGAAGGTCCGGAACGGTCGGGTTGCATGATTTGGTCGGATGATTCGGGACCAACAGTTTGGAGGGTCCGGGACGGTCGGGTTGGACGGTTTGGTCGGATGGTTCGGGACTAACAGTTTGGAGGGCCCGAGATGGTCGGGTTGGACTGTTTGTTCGGATGGTTCGGGACCAACAGTTTGGAGGATGGTTCGGGTTCGACGGTTGGTCGGATGGATTGGGACAGTTAGAGGAGATCTAAACCTTCCAGACGGACCATTTGGATGTTCCACAACAGTCGGGTTGGACGGTTTCGTCGGATGGTTCGGGACCAACAGGTTGGAGGGTCTGAAACGGTCAGGTTGGACGGTTTGGTTGGATGGTTTAGGACAACTAGAGGAGATCCGGACCTTCTTCCGGACAGACCGTTTGGAAGTTCCGGGACGGTCGGGTTGGACGGTTTGGCTGGATGGTTCGGGACCAACAGTTTGGAGGGTCTGAGACGGTCGGGTTGGACGGTTTGGTCGGATGGTTCGGGAGAACTCGAGGAGAACCGGACCTTCTTCCGGACGGACCGTTTGTATGGTCCGGGACAGTCGGGTTGGACAGTTTGGTCGGACGGTTCGGGGCAACTAGAGGAGATCAGGATCTTCTTCCGGACGGACCATTGGGAAGTTTCGGGCCGGTCGGGTTGGTCGGTTTGGTCGGACGGTTCGGTACCAACAGTTTGTAGGATCCGGGACGGTCGGGTTGGATAGTTTGGTTGGATAGTTTGGTCGGATGGTTCGGGACCAATAGTTTGGAGGGTCCGAGACGGTCGGTTGCATGATTCGGTCGGATGATTCGGGACCAACAGTTTGGAGGATCCGGGACGGTCGGGTTGGACGCTTTGATCGGATGGTTCGGGACCAAAAGTTTGGAGGGTCCGAGACGGTCGGTTGCATGATTCGGTCGGATGATTCGGGACCAACAGTTTGGAGGGTCCGAGGCGGTCGGATTGGACGGTTTGGTCGGATGGTTCGGGACCAACAGTTTGGAGGGTCCGGGACGGTCGGGTTAGATGGTTTGGTCGGATGGTTCGGGAGAACTAGATGAGAGCTGGACCTTCTTCCAGACGGACCGTGTCGAAGGTCCAGAATGGTCAGGTTGGACAGTTTGGTCGGATGGCACGGAACCAACAGTTTGGAGGGCCCGGGAAGGTCGGGTTGGACGGTTTGGTCGGTGGTTCGGGACCAACAGTTTGGACGGTCCGCGATGGTCGGGTTGGACGGTTTGGTCGGATGGTTCGGGACCAACAGTTTGGACGGCCCGGGGCGGTCGGGTTGGATGGTTTGGTCGGATGGTTTGGGAGAAGTAGAGGAGAACTGGACCTTCTTCCGGACAGTCCGTTTGGAAGGTCCGGGACGGTCAGGTTGGACGGTTTGGTCGGATGGTTCGGGACCAACAGTTTGGATGGTCTGAGACGATCGGGTTGGACGGTTTGGTTGGATGGTTCGGGACAACTAGCGAAGATCAGGACCGTCTTCCGGACGGACCGTGTGGAAGTTTCGGGACGGTCGGGTTGGATGGTTTGGTCGGATGGTTCGGGACAACTAGAGGAGATCCGGACCTTCTTCCGGATGGACCGTTCGAAAGTTCCGTGGGTTGTACGGTTTGGTCGGGTGGTTCGGGACCAACAATTTGGAGGGTCCGAGACGGTCGGGTTCCGTGATTTGGTTGGATGATTCGGGACCAACAGTTTGGAGTGTCCGGGACGGTCGGGTTGGACGGTTTGGTCGGATGGTTCGGGACCAACAGATTCGGGGGTCCGAGACGGTCGGGTTGGACGGTTTGGTCGGATGGATCGGGAGACCTAGAGGAGAACTGGACCTTCTTCCGGACTGTCCGTTTGGAAGGTCTGGGACGGTCGGGTTGGACGGTTTGGTCGGATGGTTCGGGACAACTAGAGGAGATTCGGACCTTCTTCCGGACTGACCGTTTGGAAGGTCTGGGACGGTCGGGTTCGACGGTTTGGTCGGATGGTTCGGAAGCAACAGTTTGGAGGGTCCGGGACAGTCGGGTTGGACGGTTTTGGTCGGACGGTTCGGGACCAACAGTTTGGAGGGTCTATGACGGTCGGGTCGGATGGTTTGGTCGGATGGTTCGGGTCCATCCGTTCGGAGGGTCCGGTACGGTCGGGTTGGACGGTTTGGTCGGATGGTTCGGGTGAATTAGGAGAGAACCGGACCTTCTTCCGGACGGACCATTTGGAAGGTCCGGAACGGTCGGGTTGCATGATTTGGTCGGATGATTCGGGACCAACAGTTTGGAGGGTCCGGGACGGTCGGGTTGGACGGTTTGGTCGGATGGTTCGGGACTAACAGTTTGGAGGGCCCGAGATGGTCGGGTTGGACTGTTTGTTCGGATGGTTCGGGACCAACAGTTTGGAGGGATGGTTCGGGTTCGACGGTTTGGTCGGATGGATTGGGACAGTTAGAGGAGATCTAAACCTTCCAGACGGACCATTTGGATGTTCCACAACAGTCGGTTTGGACGGTTTCGTCGGATGGTTCGGGACCAACAGGTTGGAGGGTCTGAAACGGTCAGGTTGGACGGTTTGGTTGGATGGTTTAGGACAACTAGAGGAGATCCGGACCTTCTTCCGGACAGACCGTTTGGAAGTTCCGGGACGGTCGGGTTGGACGGTTTGGCTGGATGGTTCGGGACCAACAGTTTGGAGGGTCTGAGACGGTCGGGTTGGACGGTTTGGTCGGATGGTTCGGGAGAACTCGAGGAGAACCGGACCTTCTTCCGGACGGACCGTTTGTATGGTCGGGGACAGTCGGGTTGGACAGTTTGGTCGGACGGTTCGGGGCAACTAGAGGAGATCAGGATCTTCTTCCGGACGGACCATTGGGAAGTTTCGGGCCGGTCGGGTTGGTCGGTTTGGTCGGACGGTTCGGTACCAACAGTTTGTAGGATCCGGGACGGTCGGGTTGGATAGTTTGGTTGGATGGTTCGGGACCAACAGTTTGGAGTGTCCGAGACGGTCGGGTTGGACGGTTTGGTCGGACGGTTCGGTACCAACAGTTTGTAGGATCCGGGACGGTCGGGTTGGACAGTTTGGTCGGATGGTTCGGGACCAACAATTTGGAGTGTCCGAGACGGTCGGGTTGGACGGTTTTGTCGGATGGTTCGGGAGAACTAGAGGAGAACCGGACATTCTTCCGGACGGACCGTTTGGAATTTCCTGGATGATCGGGTTGGACGGTTTGGTCGGATGGTTCGGGACCAACAGTTTGGAGCGTCCGAGATGGTCGGGTTGGACGATTTGGTCGGATGGTTCGGGACCAATAGTTTGGAGGGTCCGAGACGGTCGGTTGCATGATTCGGTCGGATGATTCGGGACCAACAGTTTGGAGGATCCGGGACGGTCGGGTTGGACGCTTTGATCGGATGGTTCGGGACCAAAAGTTTGGAGGGTCCGAGACGGTCGGTTGCATGATTCGGTCGGATGATTCGGGACCAACAGTTTGGAGGGTCCGAGGCGGTCGGATTGGACGGTTTGGTCGGATGGTTCGGGACCAACAGTTTGGAGGGTCCGGGACGGTCGGGTTGGATGGTTTGGTCGGATGGTTCGGGAGAACTAGATGAGAGCTGGACCTTCTTCCAGACGGACCGTGTCGAAGGTCCAGAATGGTCAGGTTGGACAGTTTGGTCGGATGGCTCGGAACCAACAGTTTGGAGGGCCGGGAAGGTCGGGTTGGACGGTTTGGTCGGTGGTTCGGGACCAACAGTTTGGACGGTCCGCGATGGTCGGGTTGGACGGTTTGGTCGGATGGTTCGGGACCAACAGTTTGGACGGCCCGGGGCGGTCGGGTTGGATGGTTTGGTCGGATGGTTTGGGAGAAGTAGAGGAGAACTGGACCTTCTTCCGGACAGTCCATTTGGAAGGTCCGGGACGGTCAGGTTGGACGGTTTGGTCGGATGGTTCGGGACCAACAGTTTGGATGGTCTGAGACGATCGGGTTGGACGGTTTGGTTGGATGGTTCGGGACAACTAGCGAAGATCAGGACCGTCTTCCGGACGGACCGTGTGGAAGTTTCGGGACGGTCGGGTTGGATGGTTTGGTCGGATGGTTCGGGACAACTAGAGGAGATCCGGACCTTCTTCCGGATGGACCGTTCGAAAGTTCCGTGGGTTGTACGGTTTGGTCGGGTGGTTCGGGACCAACAATTTGGAGGGTCCGAGACGGTCGGGTTCCGTGATTTGGTTGGATGATTCGGGACCAACAGTTTGGAGTGTCCGGGACGGTCGGGTTGGACGGTTTTGGTCGGATGGTTCGGGACCAACAGATTCGGGGGTCCGAGACGGTCGGGTTGGACGGTTTGGTCGGATGGATCGGGAGACCTAGAGGAGAACTGGACCTTCTTCCGGACTGTCCGTTTGGAAGGTCTGGGACGGTCGGGTTGGACGGTTTGGTCGGATGGTTCGGGACAACTAGAGGAGATTCGGACCTTCTTCCGGACTGACCGTTTGGAAGGTCTGGGACGGTAGGATTCGACGGTTTGGTCGGATGGTTCGGAAGCAACAGTTTGGAGGGTCCGGGACAGTCGGGTTGGACGGTTTGGTCGGACGGTTCGGGACCAACAGTTTGGAGGGTCTATGACGGTCGGGTCGGATGGTTTGGTCGGATGGTTCGGGTCCATCCGTTCGGAGGGTCCGGTACGGTCGGGTTGGACGGTTTGGTCGGATGGTTCGGGTGAATTAGGAGAGAACCGGACCTTCTTCCGGACGGACCATTTGGAAGGTCCGGAACGGTCGGGTTGCATGATTTGGTCGGATGATTCGGGACCAACAGTTTGGAGGGTCCGGGACGGTCGGGTTGGACGGTTTGGTCGGATGGTTCGGGACTAACAGTTTGGAGGGCCCGAGATGGTCGGGTTGGACTGTTTGTTCGGATGGTTCGGGACCAACAGTTTGGAGGGATGGTTCGGGTTCGACGGTTTGGTCGGATGGATTGGGACAGTTAGAGGAGATCTAAACCTTCCAGACGGACCATTTGGATGTTCCACAACAGTCGGGTTGGACGGTTTCGTCGGATGGTTCGGGACCAACAGGTTGGAGGGTCTGAAACGGTCAGGTTGGACGGTTTGGTTGGATGGTTTAGGACAACTAGAGGAGATCCGGACCTTCTTCCGGACAGACCGTTTGGAAGTTCCGGGACGGTCGGGTTGGACGGTTTGGCTGGATGGTTCGGGACCAACAGTTTGGAGGGTCCGAGACGGTCGGGTTGGACGGTTTGGTCGGATGGTTCGGGAGAACTCGAGGAGAACCGGACCTTCTTCCGGACGGACCGTTTGTATGGTCCGGGACAGTCGGGTTGGACAGTTTGGTCGGACGGTTCGGGGCAACTAGAGGAGATCAGGATCTTCTTCCGGACGGACCATTGGGAAGTTTCGGGCCGGTCGGGTTGGTCGGTTTGGTCGGACGGTTCGGTACCAACAGTTTGTAGGATCCGGGACGGTCGGGTTGGATAGTTTGGTTGGATGGTTCGGGACCAACAGTTTGGAGTGTCCGAGACGGTCGGGTTGGACGGTTTGGTCGGACGGTTCGGTACCAACAGTTTGTAGGATCCGGGACGGTCGGGTTGGACAGTTTGGTCGGATGGTTCGGGACCAACAATTTGGAGTGTCCGAGACGGTCGGGTTGGACGGTTTTGTCGGATGGTTCGGGAGAACTAGAGGAGAACCGGACATTCTTCCGGACGGACCGTTTGGAATTTCCTGGATGATCGGGTTGGACGGTTTGGTCGGATGGTTCGGGACCAACAGTTTGGAGCGTCCGAGATGGTCGGGTTGGACGATTTGCTCGGATGGTTCGGGACCAATAGTTTGGAGGGTCCGAGACGGTCGGTTGCATGATTCGGTCGGATGATTCGGGACCAACAGTTTGGAGGATCCGGGACGGTCGGGTTGGACGCTTTGATCGGATGGTTCGGGACCAAAAGTTTGGAGGGTCCGAGACGGTCGGTTGCATGATTCGGTCGGATGATTCGGGACCAACAGTTTGGAGGGTCCGAGGCGGTCGGATTGGACGGTTTGGTCGGATGGTTCGGGACCAACAGTTTGGAGGGTCCGGGATGGTCGGGTTGGATGGTTTGGTCGGATGGTTCGGGAGAACTAGATGAGAGCTGGACCTTCTTCCAGACGGACCGTGTCGAAGGTCCAGAATGGTCAGGTTGGACAGTTTGGTCGGATGGCTCGGAACCAACAGTTTGGAGGGCCCGGGAAGGTCGGGTTGGACGGTTTGGTCGGTGGTTCGGGACCAACAGTTTGGACGGTCCGCGATGGTCGGGTTGGACGGTTTGGTCGGATGGTTCGGGACCAACAGTTTGGACGGCCCGGGGCGGTCGGGTTGGATGGTTTGGTCGGATGGTTTGGGAGAAGTAGAGGAGAACTGGACCTTCTTCCGGACAGTCCGTTTGGAAGGTCCGAGACGGTCAGGTTGGACGGTTTGGTCGGATGGTTCGGGACCAACAGTTTGGATGGTCTGAGACGATCGGGTTGGACGGTTTGGTTGGATGGTTCGGGACAACTAGCGAAGATCAGGACCGTCTTCCGGACGGACCGTGTGGAAGTTTCGGGACGGTCGGGTTGGATGGTTTGGTCGGATGGTTCGGGACAACTAGAGGAGATCCGGACCTTCTTCCGGATGGACCGTTCGAAAGTTCCGTGGGTTGTACGGTTTGGTCGGGTGGTTCGGGACCAACAATTTGGAGGGTCCGAGACGGTCGGGTTCCGTGATTTGGTTGGATGATTCGGGACCAACAGTTTGGAGTGTCCGGGACGGTCGGGTTGGACGGTTTGGTCGGATGGTTCGGGACCAACAGATTCGGGGGTCCGAGACGGTCGGGTTGACGGTTTGGTCGGATGGATCGGGAGACCTAGAGGAGAACTGGACCTTCTTCCGGACTGTCCGTTTGGAAGGTCTGGGACGGTCGGGTTGGACGGTTTGGTCGGATGGTTCGGGACAACTAGAGGAGATTCGGACCTTCTTCCGGACTGACCGTTTGGAAGGTCTGGGACGGTCGGGTTCGACGGTTTGGTCGGATGGTTCGGAAGCAACAGTTTGGAGGGTCCGGGACAGTCGGGTTGGACGGTTTGGTCGGATGGTTCGGGCAACTAGAGGAGATCCAGACTTTCTTCCGGAATAACCATTTGGAAGTTCCGGGACAGTCGGGTTGGACCGTTTGGTCAGATGGTTCGGGACCAACAGTTTGGGGGGTCCGAGACGGTCGGGTTGGACGGTTTGGTCGGATGGTTCGAGAGAACTAGAGCAGAACCGGACCTTCTTCCGAACGGACCGTTTGGAAGGTCCGGGACGGTCGGGTTGGACGGTTTGGTCGGATGGTTCGGGACAACTAGAGGAGACCAGGATCATCTTCCGGACGGACCGTTTCGAAGTTTTCGGGTCGGTCGGGTTGGAAGGGTTTTGTCAGATGGTTCGAGACAACTAGAGGAGATCCGGACCTTCTTCCGGACGGACCGTTTGGAAGTTCCGGGACGGTCGATTGGACGGTTTCGTCGGATGGTTCGGGACCAACAGTTTGGAGGGTCCGAGACGGTCGGGTTGGACAGTTTGTTCGGATGGTTCACGAGAACTTGAGGAGAACCGGACCTTCTTCCGGACGGACTGTTTGGAGGGTCCGGGGTGGTCGGGTTGGACGGTTTGGTCGGATGGTTCGGGAGAACTAGAGGAGATCCGGACATTCTTCCGGACAGACCGTTTGGAAGTTCCGGGAGGGTCGGGTTAGACGGTTTGGTTGGACGGTTCGGGACCAACGGTTTGGAGGGTCGGAGATGGTCGGGTTGGATGGTTTGGTCGGATGGTTCGGGACCAACAGATTGGGGGGTACGAGACGGTCGGGTTGGACGGTTTGGTCGGATGGTTCGGGAGACCTAGAGGAGAACCGGACCTTCTTTCGGACTGACCTTTTGGAAGGTCCGGGACGGTCGGGTTGGACGGTTTGGTCGGATGGTTCGGGACAACTAGAGGAGCTCCGGACCTTCTTCCGGACGGACCGTTCGTGTGTTCCGGGACCGTCGGGTTTGGTCGGATGGTTCGGAACCAACAGTTTGGAGCATCCGAGACGGTCGGGTTGGATGGTTTGGTCGGATGGTTCGGGACCAACAGTTTGGTGGGTACGAGACGGTCGGTTGCATGGTTCGGTCGGATGATTCGGGACCAACAGTTTGGAGCGTCCGGGACGGTCGTGTTGGACGGTTTGGTCAGATGGTTTGGGACCAGCAGTTTGGAGGGTCCGACACGGTCGGGTTGGATGGTTTGGTCGGATGGTTCGGGGCCAACTGTTTGGAGGTTCCGGGACGGACGGGTTGGATGGTTTGGTCCGTCGGTTCGGGAGAACTAGAAGAGAGCCGGACCTTCTTCCGGATGGACCATGTCGAAGGTTCGGGATGGTCGGGTTCGATGGTTTGGTCGGATGGTTCGGGACCACTAGTTTGGACGGCTCGGGACGGTCGGGTTGGACGGTTTGGTCAGATGGTTCGGGACCAACAGCTTGGAGGGTCCGCGACGGTCGGGTTGGACGGTTTGGTCGGATGGTTCGGGACCAACAGTTTGGACGGTCGGGGACTGTCGGGTTGGATGGATTGGTCGGATGGTTCGGGAGAACTAGAGGAGAACCGGACCTTCTTCGGGACGGACCGTTTGGAAGGTCCGGGACGGTCGGGTTGGACGGTTTGGTTGGATGGTTCGGTACCAACATTTTGGAGGGTCCGAGATGGTCGGCCTGGATGGTTTGGTCGGATGGTTCGGGACCAACAGTTCGGAGGGTCCGGGGAGGTCGGGTTGGACGGTTTGGTCGGATGGTTCGGGACAAACAGTTTGGAGGGTCTGAGACAGTCGGGTTGGACGATTTGGTCGGAGGGTCCGGGACGGTCTAGTTGGACGGTTTGGCCGGAAGGTTCGGGACTAACTGTTTGGAGGGTCTGAGACAGTCGGGTTGGAGGGTCCGAGACGGTCGGGTTTGGTCGGATGGTTCGGGACCAACAGTTTGGACGGTCCGGGACGGCCGGGTTGGATGGTTTCGTGGGATGGTTTGGGAGAACTAAAGGAGAACCGGACCTTCTTCCGGACGAGCCATTTGGAAGGTCCGGGACGGTCGGGTTGGACGGTTTGGTCGGATGGATTGGGACAGTTGGAGGAGATCTAAACCTTCCGGACGGACCATTTGGATGTTCCAGGACAGTCGGGTTGGACGGTTTCGTCGGATGGTTCGGGACCAACAGTTTGGAGGGTCTGAAACGGTCAGGTTGGACGGTTTGGTTGAATGGTTCGGACAACTAAAGGAGATCCGGACATTCTTCCGGACGGACCATTTGGAAGTTCCGAGACGGTCGGGTTGGACGGTTTGGCCGGATCGTTCGGGACCAACAGTTCGGAGGGTCCGAGGCGGTCGGTTGGACGGTTTGGTTGGATGGTTCGGAGAGCTCGAGGAGAACCGGACCTTCTTCCGGACGGACCGTTTGGAAGGTCCGGGACAGTCGGGTTGGACAGTTTGGTCGGACGGTTCGGGACAACTAGAGGAGATCAGGACCTTCTTTCCGGACGGACCATTGGGAAGTTTCGGGCCGGTCGGGTTGGACGGTTTTGTCGGATGGTTCGGTACCAACAGTTTGGAGGATCCGGGACGGTCGGGTTGGACAGTTTGATCGGATGGTTCGGGACCAACAATTTGGAGTGTCCGAGACGGTCGGGTTGGACGGTTTGGTCGGATGGTTCGGGAGAACTAGAGGCGAACCGGACGTTCTTCCGGACAGATCGTTTGGAATTTCCTGGATGATCGGGTTGGACGGTTTGGTCGGATGGCTCAGGACCAATAGTTTGGAGCGTCCGAGATGGTCGGGTTCGACGATTTGGTCGGATGGTTCGGGACCAACAGTTTGGAGCGTCCGAGATGGTCGGGTTGGACGATTCGGTCGGATGATTCAGGACCAACAGTTTGGAGGGTCCGGGACGGTCGGGTTCGACGGTTTGGTCGGATGGTTCGGGACCAAAAGTTTCGTGACGGTCGGGTTAGACGGTTTGGTTGGACGGTTCGGGACCAACGGTTTGGAGGGTCGGGTTAGACGGTTTGGTTGGATGGTTCGGGACCAACGGTTTGGACGGTCGGGTTAGACGGTTTGGTCGGATGGTTCGGGACCAACAGATTGGGGGGTCCGAGACGGTCGGGTTGAACGGTTTGGTCGGATGGTTCGGGAGACCTAGAGGAGAACCGGACCTTCTTCCGGACTGACCTTTTGGAAGGTCCGGGACGGTCGGGTTGGACGGTTTGGTCAGATGGTTTGGGACAACTAGAGGAGTTCCGGACCTTCTTCCGGATGGACCGTTCGTGTGTTCCGGGACCGTCGGGTTTGGTCTGACGGTTCGGTACCAACAGTTTGGAGGGTCCGAGACGGTCGGGTCGGATGGTTTGGTCGGATAGTTAGGGACGGTCGGGTTCGACGGTTTGGTCGGATGGTTCGGGACCAATAGTTCGGACGGCCCAGGACGGTCGGGTTCGAAGGTTTGGTCGGATGGTTCGGGACCAATAGTTCGGACGGCCCAGGACGGTCGGGTTGGACGGTTTGGTCGGATGGTTCGGGACCAACAGCTTGGAGGGTCCGCGACGGTGGGGTTGGACGGTTTGGTCGGATGGTTCGGGACCAACAGTTTGGACGGTCGGGGACGGTCGGGTTGGACGGTATGGTCGGATGGTTTGGTACAATTAGAGGAGATCTAGACCTTCCGGACGGACCATTTGGAAGTTCCAGGACAGTCAGGTTGGACGGTTTGGTCGGATGGTTCAGGACCAACAGTTTGGAGGTTCTGAGACGGTCGGGTTGGAAGGTTTGGTTGGATGGTTCGAGACAACTAGAAGACATCCGGATCTTCTCCCGGATGGACCGTTTGGACGGTTTGGTCAGATGGTCCGGGACTAACAGTTTGGAGGGCCCGAGATGGTCGGGTTGCACGGTTTGGTCGGGTGGTTCGGGAGCAACAGTTTGGAGGGTCCGGGACAGTACGGGTTGCACGGTTTGGTCGGATGGTTCGGGCAACTAGAGGAGATCCGGACCTTCTTCCGGAAGAACCACTTGGAAGTTCCGGGACGGTCGGCTTGGACCGTTTGGTCGGATGGTTCGGTACCAACAGTTTGGAGGGTCCGAGACGGTCGGGTTGGACGGTTTGGTCGGATGGTTCGAGAAAACTAGAGGAGAACCGTACCTTCTTCCGGACGGACCGTTTGGAAGGTCTGGGACGGTCGGGTTGGACGGTTTGGTCGGATAGTTCGGGACAACTAGAAGAGACCAGGACCTTCTTCCGGACGGACCGTTGCGAAGTTTCGGGTCGGTCGGGTTGGAAGGTTTTGTCGGATGGTTCGGGACAACTAGAGGAGATCCGGACCTTCTTCCGGACGGACCGTTTGGAAGTTCCGGGACGGTCGGGTTGGACGGTTTCGTCGGATGGTTCGGGACCAACAGTTTGGAGGGTCCGAGACGGTCGGGTTGGACGGTTTGGTCGGATGGTTCATGAGAACTAGAGGAGAACCGGACCTTCTTCCGGACGGACCGTTTGGAGGGTCCGGGGTGCTCGGGTTGGACGGTTTGGTCGGATGGTTCGGGACAACTAGAGGAGATCTGGACTTTCTTCCGGACAGACCGTTTGGAAGTTTCAGGATGGTCGGGTTAGACGGTTTGGTCGGACGGTTCGGGACCAATGGTTTGGAGGGTCGAAGACGGTCGGGTTGGACAGTTTGGTCGGATGGTTCGGGACCAACAGAGTGGGGGGTCCGAGACGGTCGGGTTGGACGGTTTGGTCGGATGGTTCGGGACCAACAGATTGGGGGGTCCGAGACGGTCGGGTTGGACGGTTTGGTCGGATGGTTCAGGAGACCTAGAGGGGAACCGGACCTTCTTCCAGACTGACCGTTTGGAAGTTCCGGGATGGTCGGGTTGGACGGTTTGGTCGGATGGTTCGGGACAACTAGAGGAGATCCGGACCTTCTTCCGGACGGAACTTCGCGTGTTCCGGGACCGTCAGGTTTGGTCGGACGGTTCGGTTCCAACAGCTTGGAGGGCCCGAGACGGTCGGGTTGCATGGTTTGGTCGGATAGTTCGGGACCAACAGTTCGGACGGTCCGGGGTGGTCGGGTTGGACGGTTTTGTCGGATGGTTCGAGACAATTTGAGGAGATCCCGACCTTCTTCTGGACCGACCGTTTGGATGTTCCGGGACGATCGGGTTGGACGGTTTGGTCGGATGGTTCGAGACAAATAAAGGAGATTCGGACCTTCTTCCGGACGGACCGTTCGTATGTTCCCGGACCGTCGGGTTTGGTCGGATGGTTCGGGAACAAAAGTTTGGGGCATCCGAGACGGTCGGGTTGAACGGTTTTGGTCGGATTGTTCGGGACCTACAGTTTGGTGGGCACGAGACGGTCGGTTGCATGATTCGGTCGGATGATTCGGAACCAACAGTTTGGAGCGTCCGGGATGGTCGTGTTGGACGGTTTGGTCAGATGGTTCGGGACCAACAGTTTGGAGGGCCCGGGACGGTCGGGTTGGACGGTTTGGTCGGATGGTTCGGGACCAACAGCTTGGAGGGTCCGCGACGGTCGGGTTGGACGGTTTGGTCGGATGGTTCGGGACGAACAGTTTGGACGGTCGGGGACGGTCGGGTTGGATGGTTTGGTCGGATGGTTCGGGAGAACTAGAGGAGAACCGGACCAACAGTTTGGAGGGTCCGAGACGGTCGGGTTGGACAGTTTGGTCGGATGGTTCACGGGAACTAGAGGAGAACCGGACCTTCTTCCGGACGGACCATTTGGAGGGTCCGGGGGGGTCGGGTTGGACGGTTTGGTCGGATGGTTCGGGACAACTAGAGGAGATCCAGACATTCTTCCGGACAGACCGTTTGGATGTTTCGGGACGGTCGGGTTAAACGGTTTGGTTGGACGGTTCGGGACCAACGGTTTGAACGGTCGGAGATGGTCGGGTTGGACGGTTTGGTCGGATGCTTCGGGACCAACAGATTGGGGGGTCCGAGACGGTCAGGTTGGATTGTTTGGTCGGATGGTTCGGGAGACCTAGAGGAGAACCGGACCTTCTTCCGGACTGACCGTTTGGAAGGTCCAGGACGGTCGGGTTGGACGGTTTGGTCGGATGGTTCGGGACCAACAGTTGGGAGGGTCCGAGACGGTCGGGTTGGACGGTTTGGTCGGATGGTTCGGGACAACAAGAGGAGATCCAGACCTTCTTCCTGATGGACCGTTTGGAAGTTCCTGGACGGTCTAGTTGGACGGTTTGGTCTGATGGTTCGGGACCAACAGTTTGGAGAGTCCGAGACGGCCGGGTTGAACAGTTTGGTCGGATGGTTCGGGACCAACAGTTTGGAGGGTCCGGTACGGTCGGGTTGGATGGTTTGGTCAGATGGTTTGGGACCAATAGTTTGGAGGGCCCGGGACGGTCAGGTTGGACGGTCTGGTCGGATGGTTCGGGACCAACAGTTTGGAGCGTCCGAGATGGTCGGGTTGGACGATTCGGTCGGATGATTCAGGACCAACAGTTTGGAGGGTCCGGGACGGTCGGGTTCGACGGTTTGGTCGGATGGTTCGGGACCAAAAGTTTCGTGACGGTCGGGTTAGACGGTTTGGTTGGACGGTTCGGGACCAACGGTTTGGAGGGTCGGGTTAGACGGTTTGGTTGGATGGTTCGGGACCAACGGTTTGGACGGTCGGGTTAGACGGTTTGGTCGGATGGTTCGGGACCAACAGATTGGGGGGTCCGAGACGGTCGGGTTGAACGGTTTGGTCGGATGGTTCGGCAGACCTAGAGGAGAACCGGACCTTCTTCCGGACTGACCTTTTGGAAGGTCCGGGACGGTCGGGTTGGACGGTTTGGTCGGATGGTTTGGGACAACTAGAGGAGTTCCGGACCTTCTTCCGGATGGACCGTTCGTGTGTTCCGGGACCGTCGGGTTTGGTCTGACGGTTCGGTACCAACAGTTTGGAGGGTCCGAGACGGTCGGGTCGGATGGTTTGGTCGGATAGTTAGGGACGGTCGGGTTCGACGGTTTGGTCGGATGGTTCGAGACCAATAGTTCGGACGGCCCAGGACGGTCGGGTTCGAAGGTTTGGTCGGATGGTTCGGGACCAATAGTTCGGACGGCCCAGGACGGTCGGGTTGGACGGTTTGGTCGGATGGTTCGGGACCAACAGCTTGGAGGGTCCGCGACGGTGGGGTTGGACGGTTTGGTCGGATGGTTCGGGACCAACAGTTTGGACGGTCGGGGACGGTCGGGTTGGACGGTTTGGTCGGATGGTTTGGTACAATTAGAGGAGATCTAGACCTTCCGGACGGACCATTTGGAAGTTCCAGGACAGTCAGGTTGGACGGTTTGGTCGGATGGTTCAGGACCAACAGTTTGGAGGTTCTGAGACGGTCGGGTTGGAAGGTTTGGTTGGATGGTTCGAGACAACTAGAAGACATCCGGATCTTCTCCCGGATGGACCGTTTGGACGGTTTGGTCAGATGGTCCGGGACTAACAGTTTGGAGGGCCCGAGATGGTCGGGTTGCACGGTTTGGTCGGGTGGTTCGGGAGCAACAGTTTGGAGGGTCCGGGACAGTACGGGTTGCACGGTTTGGTCGGATGGTTCGGGCAACTAGAGGAGATCCGGACCTTCTTCCGGAAGAACCACTTGGAAGTTCCGGGACGGTCGGCTTGGACCGTTTGGTCGGATGGTTCGGTACCAACAGTTTGGAGGGTCCGAGACGGTCGGGTTGGACGGTTTGGTCGGATGGTTCGAGAAAACTAGAGGAGAAACCGTACCTTCTTCCGGACGGACCGTTTGGAAGGTCTGGGACGGTCGGGTTGGACGGTTTGGTCGGATAGTTCGGGACAACTAGAAGAGACCAGGACCTTCTTCCGGACGGACCGTTGCGAAGTTTCGGGTCGGTCGGGTTGGAAGGTTTTGTCGGATGGTTCGGGACAACTAGAGGAGATCCGGACCTTCTTCCGGACGGACCGTTTGGAAGTTCCGGGACGGTCGGGTTGGACGGTTTCGTCGGATGGTTCGGGACCAACAGTTTGGAGGGTCCGAGACGGTCGGGTTGGACGGTTTGGTCGGATGGTTCATGAGAACTAGAGGAGAACCGGACCTTCTTCCGGACGGACCGTTTGGAGGGTCCGGGGTGCTCGGGTTGGACGGTTTGGTCGGATGGTTCGGGACAACTAGAGGAGATCTGGACTTTCTTCCGGACAGACCGTTTGGAAGTTTCGGGATGGTCGGGTTAGACGGTTTGGTCGGACGGTTCGGGACCAATGGTTTGGAGGGTCGAAGACGGTCGGGTTGGACAGTTTGGTCGGATGGTTCGGGACCAACAGAGTGGGGGGTCCGAGACGGTCGGGTTGGACGGTTTGGTCGGATGGTTCGGGACCAACAGATTGGGGGGTCCGAGACGGTCGGGTTGGACGGTTTGGTCGGATGGTTCAGGAGACCTAGAGGGGAACCGGACCTTCTTCCAGACTGACCGTTTGGAAGTTCCGGGATGGTCGGGTTGGACGGTTTGGTCGGATGGTTCGGGACAACTAGAGGAGATCCGGACCTTCTTCCGGACGGAACTTCGCGTGTTCCGGGACCGTCAGGTTTGGTCGGACGGTTCGGTTCCAACAGCTTGGAGGGCCCGAGACGGTCGGGTTGCATGGTTTGGTCGGATAGTTCGGGACCAACAGTTCGGACGGTCCGGGGTGGTCGGGTTGGACGGTTTGGTCGGATGGTTCGAGACAATTTGAGGAGATCCCGACCTTCTTCTGGACCGACCGTTTGGATGTTCCGGGACGATCGGGTTGGACGGTTTGGTCGGATGGTTCGAGACAAATAAAGGAGATTCGGACCTTCTTCCGGACGGACCGTTCGTATGTTCCCGGACCGTCGGGTTTGGTCGGATGGTTCGGGAACAAAAGTTTGGGGCATCCGAGACGGTCGGGTTGAACGGTTTGGTCGGATTGTTCGGGACCTACAGTTTGGTGGGCACGAGACGGTCGGTTGCATGATTCGGTCGGATGATTCGGAACCAACAGTTTGGAGCGTCCGGGATGGTCGTGTTGGACGGTTTGGTCAGATGGTTCGGGACCAACAGTTTGGAGGGCCCGGGACGGTCGGGTTGGACGGTTTGGTCGGATGGTTCGGGACCAACAGCTTGGAGGGTCCGCGACGGTCGGGTTGGACGGTTTGGTCGGATGGTTCGGGACGAACAGTTTGGACGGTCGGGGACGGTCGGGTTGGATGGTTTGGTCGGATGGTTCGGGAGAACTAGAGGAGAACCGGACCAACAGTTTGGAGGGTCCGAGACGGTCGGGTTGGACAGTTTGGTCGGATGGTTTATGGGAACTAGAGGAGAACCGGACCTTCTTCCGGACGGACCATTTGGAGGGTCCGGGGGGGTCGGGTTGGACGGTTTGGTCGGATGGTTCGGGACAACTAGAGGAGATCCAGACATTCTTCCGGACAGACCGTTTGGATGTTTCGGGACGGTCGGGTTAAACGGTTTGGTTGGACGGTTCGGGACCAACGGTTTGAACGGTCGGAGATGGTCGGGTTGGACGGTTTGGTCGGATGCTTCGGGACCAACACATTGGGGGGTCCGAGACGGTCAGGTTGGATTGTTTGGTCGGATGGTTCGGGAGACCTAGAGGAGAACCGGACCTTCTTCCGGACTGACCGTTTGGAAGGTCCAGGACGGTCGGGTTGGACGGTTTGGTCGGATGGTTCGGGACAACAAGAGGAGATCCAGACCTTCTTCCTGATGGACCGTTTGGAAGTTCCTGGACGGTCTAGTTGGACGGTTTGGTCTGATGGTTCGGGACCAACAGTTTGGAGAGTCCGAGACGGCCGGGTTGAACGGTTTGGTCGGATGGTTCGGGACCAACAGTTTGGAGGGTCCGGTACGGTCGGGTTGGATGGTTTGGTCAGATGGTTTGGGACCAATAGTTTGGAGGGCCCGGGACGGTCAGGTTGGACGGTCTGGTCGGATGGTTCGGGACCAACAGTTTGGACGGTCGGGACGGTCGGGTTGGATGGTTTGGTCGCATGGTTCTGGAGAAATAGAGGAGAACCGGACCTTCTTCCGGACGGACCGTTTGGAAGGTCCGGGACGGTCGGGTTGGACGGTTGGTCGGATGGTTTGGGACAATTAGAGGAGATCTAGACCTTCCAGATGGACCATTTGGAAGTTCCAGGACAATCGGGATGGACGGTTTGGTCGGATGGTTTGGGACCAACCGTTTGGTGTGTCTGAGACGGTCGGGTTGGACGGTTTTGGTTGGATGGTTCGGGACAACTAGTGGAGATCCAGACCTTCTTCCGGACGGACCCTTGGGAAGTTCCGGTATGGTCGGGTTGGACGGTTTGGTTGGATGGTTCGGGACTAACAGTTTGGAGGGCCCGAGATGGTCGGGTTGGACGGTTTGGTCGGATGGTTCGGGTCAATTAGAGGAGAACCGGACCATCTTCCAGACGGACCCCTTTGGAAGGTCCAGGACGGTCTAGTTGGACGGTTTGGTCGGATGGTTCGGGACAACTGGAGGAGGCCAGGACCTTCTTCCGGACAGACCGTTTGGAAGTTTCTCCGGACGGTCGGGTTGGACGGTTTGGTTGGACGGTTCGGGACCAACAGTTTGTAGGGTCCGTGACGGTCGGGTTCGATGGTTTGGTCGGATGGTTCAGGTCCAATAGATCGGAGGATATGGTTGGTCGGTTCGACGGTTTGGTCGGATGGTTCGGGACAACTAGAGGAGATCCGGACGTTTCTTCCGACAGACCATTGGGAAGTTCCGGTACGGTCGAGTTGGACGGTTTGGTCGGATGGTTCGGGACTAACAGTTTGGAGGGCCCGAGATGGTCGGGTTGGACGGTTTGGTCGGCTGGTTCGGGAGAACTAGAGGAGAACCGGACCTTCTTCCAGACGGACCCTTTGGAAGGTCTGGGACGGTCGGGTTGGACGGTTTGGTCGGATGTTTCGATACAACTAGAGGAGATCAGGACCTTCCTCTGGACGGACCGTTTGGAAGTTTCTGGGCGGTCCGGGTTGGATGGTTTGGTCGGACAGTTCGGGACCAACAGTTTTGGAGGGTCCGTGACGGTCGGGTTGGATGGTTTGCTCGGATGGTTCGGGTCCAACAGTTCGGGTCTGAGGCGGTCGATTGGTCGGTTTGGTCGGATGGTTCGGGACCAACAGTTCGTAGTTTCCGGGACGGTTGGGTTGGATGGTTTGTTCGGATGGTTCAAGAGTGGAGAACCGGACCTTCTTTCAGACGGACCATTTGAAAGGTCTTGGACGGTCGGGTTGGACGGTTAGCTCGGATTGTTTGGGACAATTATAGGAGATCTAGACCTTCCAGACGGACCATTAGGAAGTTCCAGGACAGTCGGGTTGGACGGTTTGGTCGGATGGTTCGGGACCAACAATTGGGAGGGTCCGAGACGGTCGGGTTGGACGGTTTGGTCGCATGGTTCGGGGACAACAAGAGGAGATCCGGACGTTCTTCCAGATGGACCGTTTGGAAGTTGCTTGACGGTTTAGTTGGACGGTTTGGTCTGATGGTTCGGGACCAATAGTTTGAAGGGTCCGAGATGGTCGGGTTGGACGGTTTGGTCGGATGGTTCGGGACGAACAGTTTGGAGGGTCCGGACGGTCGGGTTGGATGGTTTGGTCGGATGGTTTGGGGCCAATAGTTTGGAGGGCCCGGGACGGTCAGGTTGGGCGGTCTGGTCGGATGGTTCGGGACCAACAGTTTGGACGGTCGAGACGGTCGACTTGGATGCTTTGGTCGGATGGTTCAGGAGAAATAGAGGAGAAACCGGGCCTTCTTCCGGACGGACCGTTTGGAAGGTCTGGGACGGTCGGGTTGGACGGTTTGGTCGGATGGTTTGGGACAATTAGAGGACATCTAGAACTTCCGAACGGACCATTTGGAAGTTCCAGGACAATCGAGTTGGATGGTTTGGTCGGATGGTTCGGGACCAACCGTTTGGAGTGTCCGAGACGGTCGGGGTTGGACGGTTTGGTCGGATGGTTCGGGACGAACAGTTTGGAGGGTCCGGGATGGTCGGGTTGGATAGTTTGGTCGGATGGTTTGGGGCCAATAGTTTGGAGGGCCTGGGACGGTCAGGTTGGGCGGTCTGGTCGGATGGTTCGGGACCAACAGTTTGGACGGTCGGGACGGTCGACTTGGATGGTTTGGTCGGATGGTTCGGGAGAAATAGAGGAGAACCGGGCCTTCTTCCGGATGGACCGTTTGGAAGGTCTGGGACGGTCGGGTTGGACGGTTTGGTCGGATGGTTTGGGACAATTAGAGGAGATCTAGAACTTCCGAACGGACCATTTGGAAGTTCCAGGACAATCGGGTTGGATGGTTTGGTCGGATGGTTCGGGACCAACCGTTTGGAGTGTCTGAGACGGTCGGGTTGGACGGTTTGGTTGGATGGTTCGGGACAACTAGAGGAGATCCTGACCTTCTTCCGGACGGACCGTTGGGAAGTTTCGGTACGGTCGGGTTGGACGGTTTGGTCGGATGGTTCGGGACTAACAGTTTGGAGGGCCCGAGATGGTCGGGTTGGACGGTTTGGTCGGATGGTTCGGGACTAACAGTTCGGAGGGTCCTGGACGGTCGGGTTCGACGGTTTGGTCGGATCGTTCGGGACCAACAGTTTGAAGGGTCCGGGACGGTCGGGTTCTACGGTTTGGTCAGATGGTTCGGGACTACTGGAGGAGATCAGGACTTTCTTCTGGACGAACCATTTGGATGTTTCTGGACGGTCGGGTTGAACGGTTTGGTTGGACGGTTCGGGACCAACAGTTTGTAGGGTCCGTGACGGTCGGGTTGGATGGTTTGGTCGGATGGTTCGGGTCCAATAGTTCGGAGGGTCCGGGGTGGTCGGGCTGGACGGTTTGGTCGGATGGTCCGGGAGAACTAGAAGAGATCCGGACCTTCTTCCGGACGGACCGTTGGGAAGTTCCGGTACGGTCGGGTTGGACGGTTTGGTCGGATGGTTCGGGACTAACAGTTTGGAGGGCCCGAGATGGTCGGGTTGGATGGTTTGGTCGGATGGTTCGGGAGAACTAGAGGAGAACCGGAACTTCTTCCAGACGGACCCTTTGGAAGCTCTAGGACGGTCGGGTTGGACGGTTTGGTTGGATGGTTCGGGACAACTAGAGGGGATCAGGACCTTCCTCTGGACGGACCGTTTGGAAGTTTCTGGACGGTCGGGTTGGACGGTTTGGTCGGACGGTTCGGGACCAACAGTTTGGAGGGTCCGTGACGGTCGGGTTGGATGGTTTGGTCGGATGGTTCGGGTCCAACAGTTCGGAGGGTCCGGGGTGGTCGGGCTGGACGGTTTGGTCGGATGGTTCGGGACAACTAGATGAGATCCGGACCTTCTTCCGGACGGACCGTTTTCAATTTTCGGGACGGTCGCGTTGGACGGTTTGGTCGGACGGTTCGAGACCAACAGTTTGGAGGGTCCGAGACGGCCGGGTTGAACGGTTTGGTCGGATGGTTCGGGACCAACAGTTTGGAGGGTCCGGGACGGTCGGGTTGGATGGTTTGGTCAGATGGTTTGGGACCCATAGTTTGGAGGGCCCGGGACGGTCAGGTTGGACGGTCTGGTCGGATGGTTCGGGACCAACAGTTTGGACGGTCGGGACGGTCGGGTTGGATGGTTTGGTCGGATGGTTCCGGAGAAATAGAGGAGAACCGGACCTTCTTCCGGACGGACCGTTTGGAAGGTCCGGGACGGTCGGGTTGGACGGTTGGTCGGATGGTTTGGGACAATTAGAGGAGATCTATACCTTCCAGACGGACCATTTGGAAGTTCCAGGACAATCGGGTTGGACGGTTTGGTCGGATGGTTCGGGACCAACCGTTTGGTGTGTCGGAGACGGTCGGGGTTGGACGGTTTGGTTGGATGGTTCGGGACAACTAGAGGAGATCCAGACCTTCTTCCGGACAGACCGTTGGGAAGTTCCAGTACGGTCGGGTTGGACGGTTTGGTTGGATGGTTCGGGACTAACAGTTTGGAGGGCCCGAGATGGTCAGGTTGGACGGGTTGGTCGGATGGTTCGGGACAATTAGAGGAGAACCGGACCATCTTCCAGACGGACCCTTCGGAAGGTCCGGGACGGTCTGCTTGGACGGTTTGGTCGGATTGTTTAGGACAACTGGAGGAGACCAGGACCTTCTTCCGGACGGACCGTTTGGAAGTTTCTGGACGGTCGGGTTGGACGGTTTGGTTGGACGGTTCGGGACCAACAGTTTGTAGGGTCCGTGACGGTCGGGTTCGATGGTTTGGTCGGATGGTTCGGGTCCAATAGTTCGGAGGATCCGGGGTGGTAGGGTTCGACGGTTTGGTCGGATGGTTCGGGACAACTAGAGGAGATCCGGACCTTCTTCCGGACGGACCATTGGGAAGTTCCGGTACGGTCGAGTTGGACGGTTTGGTCGGATGGTTCGGGACCAACAGTTTGTATTTTCCGGGACGGTTGGGTTGGATGGTTTGTTCGGATGGTTCAGGAGTGGAGAACCGGACCTTCTTCCAGACGGACCATTTGAAAGGTCTTGGACGGTCGCGTTGGACGGTTAGCTCGGATGGTTTGGGACAATTATAGGAGATCTAGACCTTCCGAACGGACCATTAGGAAGTTCCAGGACAGTCGGGTTGGACGGTTTGGTCGGATGGTTCGGGACCAACAATTGGGAGGGTCCGAGACGGTCGGGTTGGACGGTTTGGTCGCATGGTTCGGGAGAACAAGAGGAGATCCGGACGTTCTTCCAGATGGACCGTTTGGATGTTGCTTGACGGTTTAGTTGGACGGTTTGGTCTGATGGTTCGGGACCAATAGTTTGAAGGGTCCGAGACGGTCGGGTTGGACGGTTTGGTCGGATGGTTCGGGACGAACAGTTTGGAGGGTCCGGGATGGTCGGGTTGGATGGTTTGGTCGGATGGTTTGGGGCCAATAGTTTGGAGGGCCTGGGACGGTCAGGTTGGGCGGTCTGGTCGGATGGTTCGGGACCAACAGTTTGGACGGTCGGGACGGTCGACTTGGATGGTTTGGTCGGATGGTTCGGGAGAAATAGAGGAGAACCGGGCCTTCTTCCGGATGGACCGTTTGGAAGGTCTGGGACGGTCGGGTTGGACGGTTTGGTCGGATGGTTTGGGACAATTAGAGGAGATCTAGAACTTCCGAACGGACCATTTGGAAGTTCCAGGACAATCGGGTTGGATGGTTTGGTCGGATGGTTCGGGACCAACCGTTTGGAGTCTCTGAGACGGTCGGGTTGGACGGTTTGGTTGGATGGTTCGGGACAACTAGAGGAGATCCTGACCTTCTTCTGGACGGACCGTTGGGAAGTTTCGGTACGGTCGGGTTGGACGGTTTGGTCGGATGGTTCGGGACTAACAGTTTGGAGGGCCCGAGATGGTCGGGTTGGACGGTTTGGTCGGATGGTTCGGGACTAACAGTTCGGAGGGTCCGGGACGGTCGGGTTCGACGGTTTGGTCGATCGTTCGGGACCAACAGTTTGAAGGGTCCGGGACGGTCGGGTTCTACGGTTTGGTCAGATGGTTCGGGACTACTGGAGGAGATCAGGACTTTCTTCCGGACGAACCATTTGGATGTTTCAGGACGGTCGGGTTGAACGGTTTGGTTGGACGGTTCGGGTTGGATGGTTTGGTCGGATGGTTCGGGTCCAATAGTTCGGAGGGTCCGGGGTGGTCGGGTTGGACGGTTTGGTCGGATGGTTCGGGACAACTAGAAGAGATCCGGACCTTCTTCCGGACAGACCGTTGGGAAGTTCCGGGACGGTCGAGTTGGACGGTTTGGTTGGATGGTTCGGGACAACTAAAGGAGATCAGGACCTTCCTCTGGACGGACCGTTTGGAAGTTTCTGGACGGTCGGGTTGGACGGTTTGGTCGGACGGTTCGGGACCAACAGTTTGGAGGGTCCGTGACGGTCGGGTTGGATGGTTTGGTCGGATGGTTCGGGTCCAACAGTTCGAAGGCTCCGCGGTGGTCGGGCTGGACGGTTTGGTCGGATGGTTCGGGACAACTAGATGAGATCCGGACCTTCTTCCGGACGGACCGTTTTCAATTTTCGGGACGGTCGCGTTGGACGGTTTGGTCGGATGGTTTGGGACCAACAGTTTGGAGGGTCCCAGACGGTCGGGTTGGACGGTTTGGTCGGATGCTTCGGGAGAACTAGAAGAGAACCGGACTTTCTTCCGGACGGACCGTTTGGAAGGTCCGGGACGGTCGCGTTGGATGGTTTGGTCGGATGGTTCGGGACCAACTGTTTGGAGGGTCCGGGAGGTCAGTTTGGACGGTTTGGTCGGATGGTTCGGGACCAACAGTTTGTAGTTTTTGGGACGGTTGGGTTGGATGGTTTGTTCGGATGGTTTGGGAGAGGAGAACCGGACCTTCTTCCGGACGGACCATTTGAAAGGTCTTAGATGGTCGGGTTGGACGGTTAGCTCGGATGGTTTGGGACAATTATAGGAGATTTAGACCTTCCGGACGGACTATTAGGATGTTCCAGGACAGTCGGGTTGCACGGTTTGGTCGGATGGTTCGAGACCAACAGTTGGGAGGGTCCGAGACGGTCGGGTTGGACGGTTCGGTCGGATGGTTCGGGAGAACTAGACGAGAACCGGACCTTCTTGCAGACGGACTGTTTGGAAGGTCCGGGACGATCGGGTTGCATGATTTGGTCGGATGATTCGGGACCAACAGTTTGGAGGGTCCGGGACGGTCGGATTGGACGGTTTGGTCGGATGCTTCGGGAGAACTAGAAGAGAACCGGACCTTCTTTCGGACGGACCGTTTTGGAATGTCCGGGACGGTCGGGTTGGATGGTTTGGTCGGATGGTTCGGGACCAACGGTTTGGAGGGTCCGGGAGGTCAGTTTGGACGGTTTGGTCGGATGGCTAGGGACCGAAAGTTTGGAGGGTCCGAGGCGGTCGGATTGGTCTGGTCGTATGGTTCGGGACCAACAGTTTGTAGTTTCCGGGACCGTTGGGTTGGATGGTTTGTTCGGATGGTTCGGGAGAGGAGAACCGGACCTTCTTCCGGACGGACGTTTGAAAGGTCTTGGACGGTCAGGTTGGACGGTTAGCTCGGATGGTTTGGGACAATTATAGGAGATCTAGACCTTCCGACGGACCATTAGGAGGTTCCAGGACAGTCGGGTTGCATGGTTCGGTCGGATGGTTCGAGACCAACAGTTGGGAGTGTCCGAGACGGTCGGGTTGGACGGTTTGGTCGGATGGTTCGGGACAACAAGCGGAGATCCGGACCTTCTTCCGGACGGACCATTTGGAAGTTCCTGGACGGTCGGGTTGGACGGTTTGGTCTGATGGTTCGGGACAACTAGAGGAGATCGGGACCCTCCGGACGGACCGTTTGGAAATTTCGGGACGGTCAGGTTGCACGGTTTGGTTGGATGGTTCGGGACAACTAGAGGAGATCCAGAGCTTCTTCCGGATGGACCGTTGAGGGTTCTGGGACGATCGGGTTGGACGGTTTGGTCGGGTGGTTCGGGACCAACAGTTTGGAGGGTCCGAGACGGTCGGGTTGCATGATTTGGTCGGATGATTCAGGACCAACAGTTTGGAGGGTCCGGGGCGGTCGGGTTGGACGGTTTGGTTGGGTGGTTCGGGACCAACAGTTTGGAGGGTCCGAGACGGTCGGGTTGGACGGTTTGGTCGGATGGTTCGGGAGAAATAGACGAGAACCGGACTTCTTCCGGACGGATCGTTTGGAAGGTCCGGGACGGTCGGGTTGGACGGTTTGGTCGGATGGTTCGGGACCGAAAATTTGGAGGGTCCGAGATGGTCGGATTGGTCCGTTTGGTCGGATAGTTCGGGACCAACAGTTTGGAGAGTCCGGGACGGTTGGGTTGGATGGTTTGGTCGGATGGTTCGGGAGAATTAGACGAGAACCGGACCTTAACCAGACGGACCGTTTAGAAGGTCCGGGAAGGTCGGGTTCGACGGTTTGGCCGGATGGTTCGGGACAACTAGAGGAGATCAGGACCTTCTTCCGGACGAACCGTTTGGAGGTTTCGGGACGGTCGGGTTGGGCGGTTTGGTCGGACGGTTCGGGACAAGCAGTTTGGAGGGTTCGAGACGGTCGCCTTGGATGGTTTGGTCGGATGGTTCGGGTCCGACAGTTCGGAGGGTCCGGGCTGGTCGGGTTGGACGGTTTGGTCGGATGGTTTGGGACAAATAGAGTAGATTCGGTCCTTCTTCCGGACGGACCGTTTGGAAATTTCGGGACGGTTGTGTTGGACGGTTCGGTCGGACAGTTCGGGACCAACAGTTTGGAGGGTCCGAGACGATCGGGTTGGATGGTTTGGTCTGATGGTTCAGGACCAACAGTTATAGGGTCCGGGACGTTCGGGTTGGATGATTTGGTCGGATGGTTTGGGTCCAACTGTTCGGGAGAACTAGAGGACAACCGGACCTTCTTCCGTACGAACCGTTTGGAAGGTCCGGGACGATCGGGTTGCATGATTTGGTCGGATGATTCGGGACCAACTGTTTGGAGGGTCCAGGACAGTCGGGTTGGACGGTTTCGTCGGATGGTTCGGGACCAACAGTTTGGAGGCTCCGAGACGGTCGGGTTGGACGTTTTGGTCGGATGGTTCGGGAGAACAATCGGAGAAAGGGACCTTCTTCCAGACGGACCCTTTGAAAAGTCCGGGACGGTTGGGTTGGACGGTTTTGGTCGGATGGTTCGGGACAACTAGAGAAGATCAGGACCTTCTTCCGGACGGACCGTTAGGAAGTTTCGGGACGGTCGGGTTGGACGGTTTGGTCGGACGGTTCGGGACCAACAGTTTGGAGGGTCTGTGACGGTCGGGTCGGATGGTTTGGTCGGATGGTTCGGATCCATCAGTTCGGAGGGTCCGGTACGGTCGGGTTGGACGGTTTGGTCGGATGGTTCGGGTGAATTAGGAGAGAACCGGACCTTCTTCCGGACGGACCGTTTGGAAGGTCCGGAACGGTCGGGTTGCATGAGTTGGTCGGATGATTCGGGACCAACAGTTTGGAGGGTCCGGGACAGTCGGGTTGGACGGTTTGGTCGGATGGTTCGGGACTAACAGTTTGGAGCGCCCGAGATGGTCGGGTTGGACTGTTTGGTCGGATGGTTCGGGACCAACAGTTTGGAGGGATGGCTCGGGTTCGACGGTTTGGTCGGATGGATTGGGACAGTTAGAGGAGATCTAAACCGTCCAGACGAACCATTTGGATGTTCCACGACAGTCGGGTTGGACGGTTTCGTCGGATGGTTCGGGACCAACAGTTTGGAGGGTCTGAAACGGTCAGGTTGGACGGTTTGGTTGGATGGTTTAGGACAACTAGAGGAGATCCGGACCGTCTTCCGGACAGACCGTTTGGAAGTTCCGGGACGGTCGGGTTGGACGGTTTGGCCGGATGGTTCGGGACCAACAGTTTGGAGGGTCCGAGACGGTCGGGTTGGACGGTTTGGTCGGATGGTTCGGGAGAACTCGAGGAGAACCGGACCTTCTTCCGGACGGACCGTTTGTAAGGTCCGGGACAGTCGGGTTGGACAGTTTGGTCGGACGGTTCAGGACAACTAGAGGAGATGAGGACCTTCTTCCGGACGGACCATTGGGAAGTTTCGGGCTGGTCGGGTTGGACGGTTTGGTCGGACGGTTCGGTACCAACAGTTTGTAGGATCCGGGACGGTCGGGTTGGACAGTTTGGTCGGATGGTTCGGGACCAACAGTTTGGAGTGTCCGAGACGGTCGGGTTGGACGGTTTTGTCGGATGGTTCGGGGGAACTAGAGGAGAACGGGACATTCTTCCGGACGGACCGTTTGGAATTTCCTGGATGATCGGATTGGACGGTTTGGTCGGATGGTTCGGGACCAACAGTTTGGAGCGTCCGAGATGGTCGGGTTGGACGATTTGGTCGGATGGTTCGGGACCAATAGTTTGGAGGGTCCGAGACGGTCAGTTGCATGATTCGGTCGGATGATTCTGGACCAACAGTTTGGAGGATCCGGGACGGTCGGGTTGGACGCTTTGATCGGATGGTTCGGGACCAAAAGTTTGGAGGGTCCGAGACGGTCGGTTGCATGATTCGGTCGGATGATTCGGGACCAACAGTTTGGAGGGTCCGAGGCGGTCGGGTTGGACGGTTTGGTCGGATGGTTCGGGACCAACAGTTTGGAGGGTCCGGGACGGTCGGGTTGGATGGTTTGGTCGGATGGTTCGGGAGAACTAGATGAGAGCTGGACCTTCTTCCAGACGGACCGTGTCGAAGATCCAGGACGGTCAGGTTGGACAGTTTGGTCGGATGGCTCGGAACCAACAGTTTGGACGGCACGGGAGGGTCGGGTTGGACAGTTTGGTCGGTGGTTCGGGACCAACAGTTTGGACGGTCCGCGATGGTCGGGTTGGACGGTTTGGTCGGATGGTTCGGGACCAACAGTTTGGACGGTCCGGGACGGTCGGGTTGGATGTTTTGGTCGGATGGTTTGGGAGAAGTAGAGGAGAACTGAACCTTCTTTCGAACAGTCCGTTTCGAAGGTCCGGGACGGTCAGGTTGGACGGTTTGGTCGGATGGTTTGGGACAATTAGAGGAGATCTAGACCTTCTGGGCGGACCATTTGGAAGTTCCAGGACAGTCGGGTTGGACGGTTTGGTCGGATGGTTCGGGACCAACAGTTTGGATGGTCTGAGACGATCGGGTTGGACGGTTTGGTTGGATGGTTCGGGACAACTAGCGAAGATCAGGACCATCTCCGGACGGACCGTTTGGAAGTTTCGGGACGGACGGGTTGGTTGGTTTGGTCGGATGGTTCGGGACAACTAGAGGAGATCCGGACCTTCTTCCGGATGGACCGTTCGAAAGTTCCGTGGGTTGGACGGTTTGGTCGGGTGGTTCGGGACCAACAATTTGGAGGGTCCGAGACGGTCGGGTTCCATGATTTGGTTGGATGATTCGGGACCAACAGTTTGGAGTGTCCGGGACGGTCGGGTTGGACGGTTTGGTCGGATGGTTCGGGACCAACAGATTCCGGGGTCCGAGACGGTCGGGTTGGACGGTTTGGTCGGATGGATCGGGAGACCTAGAGGAGAACTGGACCTTCTTCCGGACTGACCGTTTGGAAGGTCTGGGACGGTCGGGTTCGACGGTTTGGTCGGATGGTTCAGGACAACTAGTGGAGATTCGGACCTTCTTCCGGACTGACCGTTTGGAAGGTCTGGGACGGTCGGGTTCGACGGTTTGGTCGGATGGATCGAGAGACCTAGAGGAGAACTGGACCTTCTTCCGGACTGACAGTTTGGAAGGTCTGGGACGGTCGGGTGGATGGTTTGGTCGGATGGTTTGGAAGTTCCAGGACAGTCGGGTTGGACGGTTTGATCGGATGGTTCAGGACCAACTGTTGGGAGTGTCTGAGACGGTCGGGTTGGAAGGTTTGGTTGGATGGTTCGAGACAACTAGAGGACATCCGGATCTTCTCCCGGATGGACCGTTTGGAAGTTACGGGACGGTCGAGTTGGACGGTTTGGTCGGATGGTTCGGGACTAACCGTTTGGAGGGCCCAAGATGGTCGGGTTGCACGGTTTGGTCGGATGGTTCGGGAGCAACAGTTTGGAGGGTCCGGGACAGTCGGGTTGGACGGTTTGGTCGGATGGTTCGGGCAACTAGAGGAGATCCGGACTTTCTTCAGGAATAACCATTTGGAAGTTCCGGGACAGTCGGGTTGGACCGTTTGGTCAGATGGTTCGGGACCAACAGTTTGGAGGGTCCGAGACGATCGGGTTGGACGGTTTGGTCGGATGGTTCGAGAGAACTAGAGCAGAACCGGACCTTCTTCCGGACGGACCGTTTGGAAGGTCCGGGACGGTCGGGTTGGACGGTTCGGTCGGATGGTTCGGGACAACTAGAGGAGACCAGGATCTTCTTCCGGACGGACCGTTTCGATGTTTCGGGTCGGTCGGGTTGGAAGGTTTTGTCAGATGGTTCGGGACAACTAAAGGAGATCCGGACCTTCTTCCGGACGGACCGTTTGGAAGTTCCGGGACGGTCGATTGGACGGTTTCGTCGGATGGTTCGGGACCAACAGTTTGGAGGGTCCGAGACGGTCGGGTTGGACAGTTTGTTCGGATAGTTCACGAGAACTTGAGGAGAACCGGACCTTCTTCCGGACGGACCGTTTGGAGGGTCCGGGGTGGTCGGGTTGGACGGTTTGGTCGGATGGTTCGGGACAACTAGAGGAGATCCGGACATTCTTCCGGACAGACCGTTTGGAAGTTCCAGGAGGGTCGGGTTAGACGGTTTGGTTGGACGGTTCGGGACCAACGGTTTGGAGGGTCGGAGATGGTCGGGTTGGACGGTTTGGTCGGATGGTTCGGGACCAACAGATTGGGGGGTACGAGACGGTCGGGTTGGACGGTTTGGTCGGATGGTTCGGGAGACCTAGAGAAGAACCGGACCTTCTTCCGGACTGACCTTTTGGAAGGTCCGGGACGGTCGGGTTGGACGGTTTGGTCGGATGGTTCGGGACAACTAGAGGAGCTCCGGACCTTCTTCCGGACGGACCGTTCGTGTGTTCCGGGACCGTCGGGTTGGTCGGATGGTTCGGGACCAACAGTTTGGAGCATCCGAGACGGTCGGGTTGGACGGTTTGGTCGGATGGTTCGGGACCAACAGTTTGGTGGGTACGAGACGGTCGGTTGCATGGTTCGGTCGGATGATTCGGGACCAACAGTTTGGAGCGTCTGGGACGGTCGTGTCGGACGGTTTGGTCAGATGGTTCGGGACCAGCAGTTTGGAGGGTCCGAGACGGTCGGGTTGGACGGTTTGGTCGGATGGTTCGGGACCAACTGTTTTGGAGGTTCCGGGACGGACGGGTTGGATGGTTTGGTCCGTCGGTTCGGGAGAACTAGAAGAGAGCCGGACCTTCTTCCGGATGGACCATGTCGAAGGTTCGGGATGGTCGGGTTCGATGGTTTGGTCGGATGGTTCGGGACCACTAGTTTGGACGGCCCGGGACGGTCGGGTTGGACGGTTTGGTCGGATGGTTCGGGACCAACAGTTTGGAACGGTCGGGGACGGTTGGGTTGGATGGATTGGTCGGATGGTTCGGGAGAACTAGAGGAGAACCGGACCTTCTTCCGGACGGACCGTTTGGAAGGTCCGGGACGGTCGGGTTGGACGGTTTGGTTGGATGGTTCGGGTACCAACATTTTGGAGGGTCCGAGATGGTCGGGCTGGATGGTTGGTCGGATGGTTCGGGACCAACGGTTCGGAGGGTCCGGGGTGGTCGGGTTGAACGGTTTGGTCGGATGGTTCGGGACAAACAGTTTGGAGGGTCTGAGACAGTCGGGTTGGACGATTTGGTTGGACGGTTCGGGACAACTGGAGGAGATCCAGACCTTCTTTCGGACGGACCGTTTGGATGTTCCGGGACGGTCGGGTTAGACAGTTTGGTCGGATGATTCGGGACCAACAGTTTGGAAGGTCTGAGACTGTCGGGTTGGACGCTTAGGTCGGATGGTTCGGGAAACTAGAGGAGAACCGGACCTTCTTCCGAACGGACCATTGGAAGGTCCGGCACGGTCGGGTTGGACGGTTTGGTCGGATGGGTTCAGGACAACTAGAGGAGATCCTGACCTTCTTCCGATCGAACCGTTTGAAAGTTCCGGGACAGTCGGGTTGGACGGTTTGGTCGGATGGTTCGGGACAACAGTTTTGAGGGTCCGGGACGGTCGGGTTGGACGGTTTGGTCGGATGGTTCGGGACCAACAGTTTGGAGGGTCCGAGGCGGTCGGGTGGTCGGTTTGGTCGGATGATTTGGGACCAACAGTTTGCGGGGTCCGAGACGGTCGGGTTGGACTGTTTGGTCGGATGGTTCGGGACCAACAGTTTGGAGGGTCCGAGACGGTCGGGTTGGACGGTTTGGTCGGATGGTTCGGGAGAACTCGAGGAGAACCGGACCTTCTTCGGACGGACCGTTTGGAAGGTCCGGGACAGTCGGGTGGACAGTTTGGTCGGACGGTTCGGGACAACTAGAGGAGATCAGGACCTTCTTCCGGACGGACCATTCGGAAGTTTCGGGACGGTCGGGTTGGACGGTTTTGTCGGACGGTTTGGGACCAACAGTTTGGGAGAGTCCTGGACGGTTGGGTTGGATGGTTTGGTCAGATAGTTCGGGAGAGGAGAAACGGACCTTCTTTCGGAGGGTCTATGTGATAGGTCCTGGACGGTCGGGTAGGACAGTTAGCCCCGATGGTTTGGGACAATCAGAGGAGATCTACACCTTCCGGACGGACCATTAGGAAGTTCCAGGACAGTCGGGTTGGATGGTTTGGTCGGACGCTTCGGGACCAACATTTGGACGGTCCTAGACGGTCGGGATGGACGGTTTACTCGGATGGTTTGGAACCAACAGTTTGGACGGTCCGGAACGGTCGGGTTGAATGGTTTGGTCGGATGGTTCGGGAGAACTAGTGGAGAACCGGACCTTTTCCGGACGGACCGTTTGGAAGTTCCAGGACAGTCGGGTTTGGACGGTTTGGTTGGATGGTTCGGGACAAACTAGAGGAGATCCGGACCTTCTTCCGGACAAACCGTTTGGAAGTTCCGGGACGGCCGGGATGGACGCTTTCGTCGGATGGTTTGGGACGAACAGTTTGGAGGGCCCGACATGGTCGGGTTGGAGGGTTTACTCGGATGGTTTGGAACCAACAGTTTGGACGGTCCGGGACGGTCGGGTTGAATGGTTTGGTCGGATGGTTTGAGACAATTAGAGGAGATTTCGACTTCCGAACGGACCATTCGAAAGTTCCAGGACAGTCGGGTTGGATGGTTTGGTCGGATGGTTCGGGACCAACGGTTTGGAGGGTCCGAGACGGTCGGGTCGGAAGGTTAGGTCGGTTGGTTTGGGACAACTAGAGGACATCTGGGACATTCCGGACGGACCATTTGGAAGTTTCAGGATAGTCGCGTTGGACGGTTTGGTTGGATGGTTCGGGACAACTGGAGGAGATACGGACCGTCTTTCGGACGGACCGTTTGGAAGTTCCGGGATGGTCGGGTTGGACGGTTTGGTCGGATGGTTCGGGACCAACAGTTTGGAGGGTCTGAGACGGTCGCGTTGGACGGTTCGGTCGGATGGTTCGGGACCAACAGTTTGGAGGGTCCGAGACGGTCGGATTGGTCGATTTGGTCGGATGGTTCGGGACCAACAGTTTGGAGAGTCCGGGACGGTTGGGTTGGATGGTTTGGTCAGATGGTTCGGGAGAGGAGAAACGGACCTTTTTCCGGAGGGACAATTCATAGGTCCTGGACGGTCGGGTTGGACAGTTAGCCCCGATGGTTTGGGACAATTAGAGGAGATCTACACCTTCCGGACGGACCATTAGGAAGTTCCAGGACAGTCGGGTTGGACGCTTTGGTCGGACGCTTTGGGACCCACAGTTTGGACGGTCCCAGACGGTCGGGATGGACGGTATACTCGGATGGTTTCGGACCAACAGTTTGGACGGTCCGAGACGGTCGGGTTGAATGGTTTGGTCGGATGGTTCGGGAGAACTAGTGGAGAACCGGACCTTCTTCCGGACGGACCGTTTGGAAGTTCCAGGACAGTCGGGTTGGACGGTTTGGTCGGATGGATTGGGACAGTTGGAGGAGATCTAAACCTTCCGGACGGACCATTTGGATGTTCCAGGACAGTCGGGTTGGACGGTTTTCGTCAGATGGTTCGGGACCAACAGCTTGGAGGGTCTGAAACGGTCGGGTTGGACTATTTGGTTGGATGGTTCTGGACAACTAGAGGAGATCCGGACCTTCTTCCGGACGGACCGTTTGGAAGTTCCAGGACGGTCGGGTTCGACGGTTTGGCCGGATAGTTCGGGACCAATAGTTTGGAGGGTCCGAGACGGTCGGATTGGACGGTTTGGTCGGATGGTTCGGGAGAACTCGAGGAGAACCGGACCTTCTTCCGGACGGACCGTTTGGAAGGTCCGGGACAGTCGGGTTGGAAAGTTTGGTCGGACGGTTCGGGACAACTAGAGGAGATCAGGACCTTCTTCGGACGGACCATTCGGAAGTTTCGGGACGGTCGGGTTGGACGGTTGGGTTGGATGGTTTGGTCGGATGGTTCGGGAGAGGAGAAACGGACCTTCTTCCGGAGGGTCTATTTGATAGGTCCTGGACGGTCGGGTAGGACAGTTAGCCCCGATGGTTTGGGACAGTCAGAGGAGATCTACACCTTCCGGACGGACCATTAGGAAGTTCCAGGACAGTCGGGTTGGACGGTCTGGTCGGACGCTTCGGGACCAACAATTTGGTCGGTCCTAGATGATCGGGATGGACGGTTTACTCGGATGGTTTGGAACCAACAGTTTGGACGGTCCGGGACGGTCGGGGTTGAATGGTTTGGTCGGATGGTTCGGGAGAACTAGTGGAGAACCGGACCTTCTTCCGGACGGACCGTTTGGAAGTTCCAGGACAGTCGGGTTGGACGGTTTGGTTGGATGGTTCGGGACAACTAGAGGAGATCCGGACCTTCTTCGGACGAACCGTTTGGAAGTTCCGGGACGGCCGGGTTGGACGGTTTCGTCGGATGGTTCGGGACGAACAGTTTGGAGGGCCCGACATGGTCGGGTTGGACGGTTTGGTCGGATGGTTCGGGACAAACAGTTTGGAGGGCCCGAGATGGTTGGGTGGACGGTTTGGTCGGATGGTTCGGGAGAACTATCGGAGAAAGGGACCTTCTTCCAGACGGACCCTTTGAAAAGTCCGGGACGGTTGGGTTGGACGGTTTTGTCGGATGGGTTCGGGACAACTAGAAGAGATCAGGACCTTCTTCCGGACGGACCGTTAGGAAGTTTCGGGACGGTCGGGTTGGACGGTTTGGTCGGACGGTTCGGGACCAACAGTTTGGAGGGGTCTGTTGACGGTCGGGTCGGATGGTTTGGTCGGATGGTTCGGGTCCATCAGTTCGGAGGGTCCGGTACGGTCGGGTTGGACGGTTTGGTCGGATGGTTCGGGTGAATTAGGAGAGAACCGGACCTTCTTCCGGACGGACCGTTTGGAAGGTCCGGAACGGCTCGGGTTGTATGATTTGGTCGGATGATTCGGGACCAACAGTTTGGAGGGTCCGGGACGGTCGGGTTGGACGGTTTGGTCGGATGGTTTGGGACTAACAGTTTGGAGGGCCCGAGATGGTCGGGTTGGACTGTTTGGTCGGATGGTTCGGGACCAACAGTTTGGAGGGATGGTTCGGGTTCGACGGTTTGGTCAGATGGATTGGGACAGTTAGAGGAGATCTAAACCTTCCAGACGGACCATTTGGATGTTCCACGACAGTCGGGTTTGACGGTTTCGTCGGATGGTTTAGGACAACTAGAGGAGATCCGGACCTTCTTCGGACGGACCGTTTGGAAGTTCCGGACGGTCGGTTGGACGGTTTGGCCGGATGGTTCGGGACCAACAGTTTTGGAGGGTCCGAGACGGTCGGGTTGGACGGTTTGTCGAATGGTTCGGGAGAACTCGAGGAGAATCGGACCTTCTTCCGGACGGGACCGTTTGTAAGGTCCGGGACAATCGGCTTGGACAGTTTCGTCGGACGGTTCGGGACAACTAGAGGAGATGAGGACCTTCTTCCGGACGGACCATTGGGAAGTTTCGGGCCGGTCGGGTTGGACGGTTTGGTCGGACGGTTCGGTACCAACAGTTTGTAGGATCCGGGACGGTCGGGTTGGACAGTTTTGGTCGGATGGTTCGGGACCAACAGTTTGGAGGGTCCGAGACGGTCGGGTTGGACGGTTTTGTCGGATGGTTCGGGAGAACTAGAGGAGAACGGGACATTCTTCCGGACGGACCGTTTGGAATTTCCTGGATGATCGAATTGGACGGTTTGGTCGGATGGTTCGGGACCAACAGTTTGGAGCGTCCGAGATGGTCGGGTTGGACGATTTGGTCGTATGGTTCGGGACCAATAGTTTGGAGGGTCCGAGACGGTCGGTTGCATGATTCGGTCGGATCATTCGGGACCAACAGTTTGGAGGGTCCGAGGCGGTCGGGTTGGACGGTTTGGTCGGATGGTTCGGGACCAACAGTTTGGAGGGTCCGGGACGGTCGGGTTGGATGGTTTGGTCGGATGGTTCGGGAGAACTAGATGAGAGCTGGACCTTCTTCCAGACGGACCGTGTCGAAGGTCCAGGACGATCAGGTTGGACAGTTTGGTCGGATGGCTCCGAACCAACAGTTTGGAGGGCCCGGGACGGTCGGGTTGGACGGTTTGGTCGGTGGTTCGGGACCAACAGTTTGGACGGTCCGCTATGGTCGGGTTGGACGGTTTGGTCGGATGGTTCAGGACCAACAGTTTGGACGGTCTGGGACGGTCGGGTTGGATGGTTTGGTCGGATGGTTTGGGAGAAGTAGAGGAGAACTGGACCTTCTTCCGGACAGTCCGTTTGGAAGGTCCGGGACGGTCAGGTTGGACGGTTTGGTCGGATGGTTTGGGACAATTAGAGGAGATCTAGACCTTCTGGACGGACCATTTGGAAGTTCCAGGACAGTCTGGGTTGGACGGTTTTGGTCAGATGGTTTTGGGACCAACAGTTTGGATGGTCTGAGACGATCGGGTTGGACGGTTTAGTTGGATGGTTCGGGACAACTAGCGAAGATCAGGACCGTCTTCCGGACGGACCGTTTGGAAGTTTCGGGACGGTCGGGTTGGATGGTTTGGTCGGATGGTTCGGGAGCAACAGTTTGGAGGGTCCGGGACAGTACGGGTTGGACGGTTTGGTCGGATGGTTCGGGCAACTAGAGGAGATCCGGACCTTCTTCCGGAAGAACAACTTGGAAGTTCCGGGACGGTCGGCTTGGACCGTTTGGTCGGATGTTCGGGACCAACAGTTTGGGGGTCCGAGACGGTCGGGTTGGACGGTTTGGTCGGCTGGTTCGAGAGAACTAGAGGAGAACCGGACCTTCTTCCGGACGGACCGTTGGAAGGTCTGGGACGGTCGGGTTGGACGGTTTGGTCGGATAGTACGGGACAACTAGAGGAGACCAGGACCTTCTTCCGGACAGACCGTTGCGAAGTTTTCGGGTCGGTCGGGTTGGAAGGTTTTGTCGGATGGTTCGGGACAACTAGAGGAGATCCGGACCTTCTTCCGGACGGACCGTTTGGAAGTTCCGGGACGGTCAGGTTGGACGGTTTCGTCGGATGGTTCGGGACCAACAGTTGGAGGGTCGAGACGGTCGGGTTGGACGGTTTGGTCGGATGGTTCTCGAGAACTAGAGGAGAACCGGACCTTCTTCCGGACGGACCGTTTGGAGGGTCCGGGGTGCTCGGGTTGGACGGCTTGGTCGGATGGTTCGGGACAACTAGAGGAGATCTGGACTTTCTTCCGGACAGACCGTTTGGAAGTTTCGGGATGGTCGGGTTAGACGGTTTGGTCGGACGGTTCGGGACCAACGGTTTGGAGGGTCGAAGACGGTCGGGTTGGACGGTTTGGTCGGATGGTTCGGGACCAACAGATTGGGGGGTCCGAGACGGTCGGGTTGGACGGTTTGGTCGGATGGTTCGGGACCAACAGATTGGGGGGTCCGAGACGTTGGGTTGGACGGTTTTGGTCGGATGGTTCGGGAGACCTAGAGGGGAACCGGACCTTCTTCCAGACTGACCGTTTGGAAGGTCCGGGACGGTCGGGTTGGACGGTTTGGTCGGATGGTTCGGGACAACTAGAGGAGATCCGGACCTTATTCCGGACGGAACTTCGCGTGTTTCCGGGACCGTCAGTTTGGCCGGACGGTTCGGTACCAACAGCTTGGAGGGTCCGAGACGGTCAAGTTGAATGGTTTTGGTTGGATAGTTCGGGTTCAACAGTTCGGACGGTCCGGGGTGGTCGGGTTGGGCGGTTTGGTCGGATGGTTCGAGACAATTAGTGGAGATCCCGACCTCTTCTGGACGGACCGTTTGGAAGTTCCGGGACGATCGGGTTGGACGGTTTGGTCGGATGGTTCGAGACAAATAGAGGAGATTCGGACTTTCTTCCGGACGGACCGTTCGTATGTTCCCGGACTGTCGGGTTTGGTCGGATGGTTCGGGACCAAAAGTTTGGGGCATCCGAGACGATCGGGTTTGGACGTTTGGTCGGATGGTTCGGGACCTACAGTTTGGTGGGCACGAGACGGTCGGTTGCATGATTCGGTCGGATGATTCGAAACCAACAGTTTGGAGCGTCCGGGACGGTCGTGTGGACGGTTTGGTCAGATGGTTCGGGACCAACAGTTTGGAGGGCCCGGACGCTCGGGTTGGACGGTTTGGTCGGATGGTTCAGGACAAACAGCTTGGAGGGTCGCGACGGTCGGGTTGGACGGTTTGGTCGGATGGTTCGGGACGAACAGTTTGGATGGTCGGGGACGTCGGGTTGGATGGTTTGGTCGGATGGTTCGGTAGAACTAGAGGAGAACCGGACCAACAGTTTGGAGGGTCCAAGACGGTCGGGTTGGACAGTTTGGTCG
>JAGXJF010003052.1:0-479080 GCA_019208055.1 Stipa capillata
AATCGTTCCATCGCATTTAATGCGGACAGTTGCTTTTCCCGCATACGAGACGTTGCGCGGAAAAAGAGGGTCTGACAAACCCACGATCCCGACAAGCGCGCTGCGTTTCAGCTAACGTCAGCTGAACAATAGCGCAGAGAAAAAGGAAAGATTCTTCATCACCACGCGAAATTTCCGCCACGACGGTTCGGTTTCCCAGAAATCTGCCAGGCAAACGTGTATTCGTGATCGACGGATCAGATTAGGCCAAAAGAGTTTTTGATTTCCCAAAGACTATTTCGATAAGGATATCACGACTACTCAGTAGAGATTGTGCCTACTTGAGAACATTGTCGATAAAGATTACTCGGTTCACCTACTCGGAGCTGCTCCCCGAGAAGGGCAGATTTTCTACAGAACAGTCATGACCTCTCTTCACGTACTGATGGGGGGCTTGATAATGGATAGTACAGTATCCCGTATATTAGGAAGTATCCGTATACGATTCCCTGGATTACCGGAGTGTATCACGTACCCGGTAAAGATCCCAGGACAGTAAGGTAATCCCTCGTAAAGGGAAAGATACCCCTTAAATTAGGAAGTCGATCCCGACGTTTAAGGAAGCCTGAGTCCTACTCGGGCTAAATCCATGTTTAGTACGACTCTGATAACCCCCTATAAAAGGGTCAGTAATCCCATAGGGGAGGACAGGTCTTAGAAGCCAGACAAGCCAGAAGTCATCCAGAAGCCCTAGCGATTCCCACGAGAAGACCCGCCGCCTCGAAGGAGTCGAGCCCGGCGGAACTAGTCGGATTAGTCTATGATTAGACCTAGGGTAGCCACTAACATACACATCCCTTGTAAGACGTTTCTCCGATCAATATGTAAGAACATGACGTAGGGTTATTATCCTGAGAGAGCCCTGAACCTGTATAAAAAAAAGGCTTTTCCTTGCTGTCAGATCTCTTGGCTTTGTGCCCTAGAGGTCCCTACCCCCCAAGTATCACAGTTCCATGAATACCGTAGGATCGGCGGTTTACCGATTATTGACAGAAAGCTTGTTGTATTATCCGAGTGGAAGCATATAGTGACCTAGTTGAAAGCTCGTAGTGTTCAAGTGAAAAGCTAATAGTATTGTCCGAGTAGAAAGCGGATAGTGTCTAAGTTGAAAGTTCATAGTATTCAAGTAAAAAAGCTTATAGTACTATCTAAATAGAAAACTGACAGTATTGTACAAGTAGAAATATCACAGTGTACTGATAGTATTGCCCGAATAGAAGCATGCTGTGTAGAGCGCGGTGTACGTTTCTACTTTCTACTGCTAGTACAAGAGAGAAGTAACTAATGAAAAGTAACTGTGAATGTATGCTGAGGACAATGAATAGTGAAAGATATTAATTTGTGTTAGTGAAAAAGAAAAACAGATATAATACTTGTAGAATATTTATTTATCATAATGCAAGTTGAAGAGATAAACTTGATCACGTATGAGATGGCCTACACACAAAATAAAAAAAACTAGATGGGCTGCTCAGACACGGCACTTACGCTGTCTGAAT
Organism: Stipa capillata; assembly: GCA_019208055.1. Lineage (NCBI taxonomy): Eukaryota > Viridiplantae > Streptophyta > Magnoliopsida > Poales > Poaceae > Stipa > Stipa capillata. The sequence goes on from JAGXJF010003052.1 coordinate 1,539, forward strand.
TAACCGCGCTGAATAGGCCAAGCGGTTGACCACAAAGTACCGCCCCTCCAGTTGAGGAACGTTCGGAGTCGATGGAGACACGGAGACGTGATGAAGACGTAACAGTCATATGTTGCATTTCTTAGAAACTTGATCATCCAATTACCCATATAGGTTATCGATCGTTGGAAAAAGTCCAAGATTACAGTTTGCCCTCGACCTGTTGCACAGTAAGCAAAGGAATGGCGAGACTTAGAGGTGGCGAGCACAGTAGGAGAGATTTGTTGTAGGTATTTCAATATATATTTTTATTGATAGAGATATCTCCCTATATGATGCTGTGGCATAACAGTCCAGTAAAACGTAAATAAACATAAAATATTAGTGAGTGTATATAGTGTGTACATCGCATTTCTCCCTCTAGCCATCTCAGCTAGGGAGGCCATGTGACCGGCCCTTATAAGTAAGTTTGCACCTAAATCAATTGGCCCATCATGCAAATTCTGCTCACACTTATTTGACTTTTATCTTTGAACACCCATTTAGGCCCATTTATTTCAGTAGGAACTACATATTCTACTAATAGAGAATAAATAAGAACCCAAATTCGAGTTTGTAGGGACATTAATTGAATGGTGGCTTTGTATATCCACTTTTCCAACCCAATGAGCTAGGCTTACTTCCTAAACCTGAACTATTTATAAATTAGTGCAAGTAAATGAATCAGGCGTGGAGTCCATGGCTAACCAAATCTAGATTCTTGATTGTGCATCGACTGACCAAACTTTCTTTAGTGGTTTATGTAAATATCTGCAACTTGACGTGCTTGATTATGACTTCTAATTGGCATCAATTGCTCTAGATGCTACTCTTTCTCTTTGAAAAAATAAATACCGTCTCAATTTGCTTTGCAGGATTTAATTTTACTGTATCTCCCTCACTAGTAACCAGCCACAGCTGAGCCATCTATTAAGCTCGTTCTATATTCCCCGTGAAAGAGTAAGTCTTACTTTCTTTTCTCCTTACTAGCAAATGTGCCCGTGCGTTGCAACGGGAGAAAGGCCGTAGCCCGGGCGGCGCCGCCGCCGGCTGGTCGGCCATCCACAGCCTCCCCTCCTTCTGCGGCCCTCACCCGCACCATGAACTGCGCCCCCGCGCCGCCGCGACCGAACCACCAGTCGTGCACGTCCCACATGACGTCGACCACCTCCCCGTCAGCCAGCACGGCCGCGCGGTTGCCCCGGAATCCCCACCCTACTCGCCGCACCCCCGCCACCTCCTCCCCGTCGATGCTCACCCGCACCTCCCCCTCCGCCCCGCCCCCTGCCGCCGCCGCACGCGTGCACCGCCACCTCGTGCTCCTCCCCGCCCTCCTGGAACCTGCACCGGGTCGCGTGCGTCGCCGCCGTGCCGCCGCGGGAGAAAACTTGGTTTGCAAAATCGTTTGAATTGGTGCAAATTTCAAAAGAGAAGAAAACAGAAAAATAAAAATCCAAAACCTAATCTCCCCTCTCCCTCGTGCTGGGGCCGTTGGCCCAGCTCTCCTCCCCGCACCCGAATGGGAAAAGAGGAAGGCATTTGTAGTGTTCAGCTTGTTGATCAGCCTGACCTTCCTCTTTCATTTCCTATTTTCCGGTTCCTGTACTATTTGCGTGAGAGCTTTTCTTCTGCTTGTCGCGGGATTGTGTTCTATTGTCTTCTTATTACTGTACTATTGACAATTTTCTTGTCTATTTTCGTTGAGCAGTCCACCTTAACAGTGTAACAGATGTATTTTGATGTGAATTTGCGATTGATTAATGTAATGCTCTCCTGATGGTCCTCCGAGGGTTGGCTTCGGGTGTTGTGTTGTTTGGTTGGATGTTCAAAGGTTGGTCTACAGGCCAACTTGGTTTGCAGTTTGTTGTCTCAGATGCCAATGCTATGAGCAAATGGGAAACAGGATTGTCAATTTGCCTCTTATCCTAAACTCTTACTGCTCCCAACCATCTCAGCCAGATAACGTTAGACGTTGTTTTGGATGGAGATACTCGGAGCAGAAAAAAGCAAAGGCATGGAACAACTGATTTGCCAAGCCAACCCTAGAAACATAAATAAATATCATTTGCTTCTTAACGGAATGGCGGAATGACAGTGTTAGACCTAATGGAGCCACAGGGATTATCTGAAAACACTTAAAACTCAATGCCACAATTGCTAAATTCTGACGACAACCACAAGGATACTAATAAAAAGATAAACTGTAAGCAAACAACTGCAATTTTTGGATTACTCCAGACTGATTTCACAAAGAATACAGAGATTAATCAAAGTTATAATCATCACGGTAAGAATTAACATTCAGAAACATGGAGTTCTGGAAGAGAGAGATTTGGAGCAGCCGTGGGAGGGGGAGGACAACAACAACACTAACTGGAGAAAGAAAGACTGCAGCCTGCAGGTCGCCATTGATGTAGAGGTTGATGAAGCCGATTTTGGTGAAGCCGTGGTGGTGGTCATCGACGTCGACGTCGAAGCTGATCCACTCGGTTGCGGCTAGCCAGAGATGGAGGATGGGGGTCAACCGAAGCGGTGTTCGCTGGGATTCCAGATCGAGATTGGGGTCGAGGTTAATCGAGACGAGGATGCCCAAATCTCTTGATTTGCAGAGTGAGGCTGATCCACTCGGTTGCGGCTCGCTGGGATTCCAGATCGAGATTGGGGCGCCGGGCCTGCTCCACGTCCACCGCCAACCTTGTACCTCCGCCTGCTTGCTCGGCCGCAGCGACATCGTCGGGGGTCGGTCGAGGTTTAAGATCTCTCGATTTGCAAAGTGGGATGGCTCGGCGGCGGGGGTTCGCGGCAGGCTAGTTGTGGTGGGAGAGGGAGAGGGAGAGCGGAGGGAGGTGGGGAACCGTGGACCGGGGTGCTGGGCGGGGCGAGGTGGGAGCGAGAAGGGAGGGCGTTGGTCGCGATGACTCGCGCTTTGGGGAGGGGTGCGGGCACGGACGGACGAAGAAACGTTGGGTGCGGGCACGGACGGACGAAGAAATCGTCCGTCCTTTAATATTAGGGAGAGATGTGATATGTGAGTCAAGGTGGCTAAACCAGATGTGAAAATATTTCACCCTAATTAAGAGTAACCATAACATATAATCTAGGCACATATACGATATCCACATCGTACCTCTATCGGATGAGACGTTTGATCCTTGCTTCGCAGCTCTTCCAAAATTTGCTCTATATATAAAACCGGTAAGTGTCATATCGCTTCACTAGACCGGATAGGAACGGAACGGGAACCGGGACGGGAACGGTGTTACAAGCTTGGTTGTGACTCGTAGCATGACCCCACCTGTCAGAGAGCCAAGAACGTAGACGTGAGCAAAGAAGGGCTGTGCGCGAGCGACACGCCGGCTCAACCGAATCTGGTCCGTCCGTTCAGATCCGCGGCGCCTGTTAAATACCTCCGCCCCACGCTTCGGTTCCACTGGTTTCGCGAGCTCTCTCTCCCCCCTCTTATCTCCGAGACCGCAGCGTCCACTGCGACCTAGGGTTCCGCGCTTCCTCCTGCCCCAAGGTTCGAGATCCCTCCGAATTTTCACCTCTTCCCCTTCGAATTTCTCTAGTAATCGTTCGGCCCCGTCTCCGCCCGTGCCGATCGGTGCCCTTCTGGTTGGGGATTTTTGAATTTTTGGTCGGATCTAGTTGGATTAGAACTTTTTTTGGTGCGTAGTGCGGTGATTTGTTGTTGTGGCGAGTTGCTTAGGGTTTTTGATGGGGATGAGCTGTTTCGTTTGGAGGACTGGGAGGATTTGTTGATGCGAAATTTAGTGTTGCTACCTCTGATTCAAGGGATTTTACACTACTGCGGCGAGCAACTATCAGATAATTGCAACTTGAATTTAGGGGTTTTAAGTAAAAGGGGGTAGAGCTGCTGAGTCCCCAAATCGTTGTGTTGATGCATAGCAATTAGGCCCCGAAATCCATGTTTTGATGTATATATGGACATTAGATATAACAAACATAGATCATTGTTCACGTAGTAATTGTCTGCGAGCTGACACCTACAATTACTAAGCGATGCAGTTTGATTTTCTCACATGGTAGTAGGCCGTCCAAGTTTTAGTTGAAACTATTGTAGATGATACTTGCGGGTGCTACAACTGATGCGATGCCTTGTTCTTGTGTTGAATTGTGCGAGGGCATAGTGATAGTTAGTGCAGGTCTGATATATTTGTTCTGCCCTTGAGCCTATCTATAATCCCAACTTAGCTCCTCAAGCTAAGCTTGATACAATTGTCTCCACACCGAGTACCTTCAAGTACCTTAAATTTTAGTATCTTAGACATGCCTATTATTTTATCTGTTCTTTGTAGAACATAAAGATAGCTGTCTGTTTCATAGTACTATTCAAGCAGCATGACTAGATTTAATAATGTATCAACACAGACAAAACAATATTTCTGAGCAGCTAACCATATTATTTGTATTCTAATGTTTTCTCTTGCTTATTTCTTCACTTTCTGAAAGGACTGATGGAGGGGCTTTCTTATTTTCAGGAGATGCCTCGCTATGATGATCGTTACGGAAACACACGCTTGTATGTTGGTAGATTGTCCTCCCGCACTCGTTCTCGTGACCTAGAATATCTTTTCAGCAGATATGGAAGGTATTGACAACGCCATGAGCATTAAGTGTTCTTCAAAGGTTTTCTAAAGGAAAGAATTTTGATTTGACAAACTCTGATGTTGTGAGTATGGTTTTGCATACATCGATTTTTTTTTGTGACGAGTGTTAAGCACCAGTGAAGAACTAGTGCTTATTTATAACTACTACTAGGTTAAATTTCGTGGAACAGATCAGGCTGTTTTTCTTAAACTGTAACCCTTCCAAACTGTGGTGCGCACGTCTTCTGATATATAGAGTAGACTAGTAAGCGAGGGGTTCCTTCCTACCCTTATTCTTGGGCGGCTTATAGCAGCTGTTGGGTTCATTACGAGTCTTTCCAAGCTACTTGTGTATGAGTCTGTCCAAGCCACTATTTGTTTGGTGTTTTCTGTTATTTCTTCAACTATGCTGTAGAAGTTTCACTCCCAGATCTGTGTGTTTAACTTGAATGATCTTGTTGAAGGTTTTTCGGTTTTAAACACAATCCGGGAGGTATGTGGTGGAAGGGTGCCCTTGGTGGAATTGGTGGCCTTTGTTCCAAAGTTTGTGGAGGACTTTGGTGAAGGGTGCCCTTGGTGTAATGTTATTGACTGTTTTAGTGGAAGTTGCGAGATGGTGATGCATTTGAGTACTTTAAGTCATGATGGCTTACTGTTTGTGGCAACCGTTTGCGCAGAATACGTGAAGTGGAGTTGAAGCGCGACTATGCATTTATTGTATGTGAATTCCGCTTCTCTCAATTTTATTCTGCCTTTTGAAGTTGTTAGCATGCTTATTACTGTATGGGATATATTTTGTTCACATATGAGTGCCCCCCTATTTTTTGCCCCTTCTTGTGACCTAACAGGAATACAGTGATCCTCGTGATGCTGATGATGCACGATACAATCTAGATGGTAGGGATGTTGATGGAAGCCGCATTATTGTTGAGTTTGCTAAAGGGGTAAGTTGCCTCTTCGGTTATACACTTTCTGAGCATACTCGTGTAGATAATCTATTATCTTCATTTTTTATCAGCCCACTACTGAAACTTTCTTGTGATGCTCTTTCCAAACAAATTTTGTGTTCAGGTTCCACGTGGGTCCAGGTGGTTCACGTGAACGTGAATATATGGGAAGGGGGCCTCCTCCAGGAACAGGCCGCTGTTTTAACTGTGGGATTGATGGTCATTGGGCCAGAGACTGCAAGGCTGGTGACTGGAAGAACAAATGCTACCGCTGTGGAGAAAGGGGTCATATAGAAAGGAACTGCCAGAATAGTCCAAGAAGTCTCAGGTAATTGATAACTTTGTTCAGCTTTACTGCGGTGCTTGAAATGGCCTTGAAGCACTGCTGTATTTTAGTTCGTACTTGGATGATCTAATTTAATACTCTGTTAATGAATATCTTTTTAGGCGTGAGAGAAGTTATTCACGGTCCCCATCTCCACGCCGTGGCCGTGGCCGTAGCCGCAGTAGGAGCTACAGCAGAAGCCATAGTTACAGGTATGCTGAGCAAACCACCTGTTAATTTCCTATATATTTTCTATTTACTTGGTAGTCTGTTTCGTCCCGCAGCTTTTTTAATGCCCCTTCTGTTATAATCAGCCGATCTAGATCCAGATCGTTATCTGGATCTCCCAGGGGAGGGCGCCGCCGAGAGCGTGATGAGAAGAGATCAAGGAGCCTCAGTTACAGCAGGAGCCCGAGGCGCTCCCTCTCACCAGAAGCAAAGGAAATGGATCGCAGCCCCACGCCTGATGGCAGTCGAAGCCCCAGGAGCCCCCAGGATCGGGTGAGCCCGCCACCAAAGGATAATGGTGACAGCCCTCGGGGCAGGGAGATGAGCAGGAGCCCTTCTGATGGCTACCGTAGCCCTGCGGCCAACGGGCGCAGCCCAAGTCCTAGTGGAAAAAAGGGCAGCCCAAGTCCTAGTGGAAAAAACGGCAGCCCAAGTCCTGGGGACAACAATGGCAACCCAAGTCCCAAGGGGCACTAACGGCAGCCCAAGTCCGAGGGGCAATGACAATGATGATGGTGGCAGCAGAAGCCCTAGGGACAATGGCAACGGCGATGGTGACAGCCGTCGCGGCTCAGGCTCACCAAGAGGAAGCTCGTCTGCTTGAAAAACCTGGAACCTATTTCCTCGTTTTCTGGTGCACTATGCGATGCTATGGTTAATGGCTATATTTCCAGTTTAAGACGTTCGACATTGTATTTGCTCTCCTTTTCCTTGAACGACAGCTTATCTTGATACTGTGTATGTGCTCTCTTTGATTTATCGTCGAACAACAACTTATTTTGATGCTCTGAGGTAGACACCTTAACGATTCCTGGATATGTTTGTGTAATGGGTCGATGAGATTTATTAGTCTTCCATAATTTGGGACCCAGGATTGTTGCAAGTTGTATCTTTGAAGCGCTAAATGTTTCTCTGCTTGGCGGTCGACATGCTTACTAGCCGCAGCACGGTGCAGGTGCCGAATGATTATTCGGTGGAGATGTAGCGAGTTAACCGTGGATGCAGGTGGTGGGACGTGATAGTGGAAGGGAACTGTTTGGTTGCTGCCACCAATGAGCCAAAGGTTGGTGTTAGGAATATTTTGGTTTGGTTTTGATCACAAAGCCCTTGGAACGCACGGGCCTGGAGACTAGAATATTGAGCTTTGCATGCTAGTCCAAGGCTCGACTAAGCCTCGAGATCACGATCGTCCCGTACAACGCAGTGTACTGTCACTCACACGGACGTGTCCTAGTAATCAGCAGTCACACCGTGCGTTACTACAACACAACCAACTGCATTCGCCAGCTGCTTTGCCGTTGGCACTTATTAGCTCTTCATAAATTCATCCGAGAAAAAAAGCACAAGTGAAAAATCTGCTAATCCGTTAACTGTTAGTAGTTCGCTGCACTCGGAGCCTAACTCGGATCGCCTCGCAAGCAACCGACCACACTAACACTCCAAATCAACGACACCAAGCACGTCACAACACCGAGCACACACAATCGTGTCGTGTTCTTGTCCATCGTGCCAAGTTCCATGGCGAACTCCGGCCACATCGTCGTCGACCTCGGCGACGGTGAGGATCAGGCCGCGGTCCAGGTGCCGCCGGTGCCGTACGTGCTGTCCTTCGCGGACTTATCGTACAGCGTGAAGAGGCGCGGCCGCGGCGCAGCGGGGATGATGACGATGGCGCGCTGCGTTCCGCGTCCCGCCAGCAACCGGCTGGCGTCCACGGACGCGCCGCCCCCGCAGTCGCACACCAAGGCGTTGCTCGACGGCATCTCAGACTTGACCCTGAATTTGGTGGACTCCAATATCTCAAAATAAACAACTTAGGTTTTCTTGAGCGGCATACATGTTTCAACCACACTTAGCTGCCATATCTCATGTCATGGTATATATATATGGTTGTCATTCTCCTGAGTTGGCATGCTATTTCCATCTAGAGAGCACACACAGAGTGTGAGTCGATCATGCAACACTAATGTTAATTCGTGGTTCCTTTAGCACAGTTGCTTAATGGATGGCCCAACCTCTCCTGCTGTTTTCGTTCAAAATAAATTAAAAATAGTGTCTGTCTACTCGGACTCGTCTGTCGGGACACCCAACGACACGGCACAAATGTACAAATCCACCCATCCTCTCGTAAACCAAGAGATCATCCAACAAATTCACTTCAAGGCCAACTTACACACTCTAATTCCCTCAAGGAAAAAAAAGTACACTATTACACATCCTAAAATTTCCCATGTATGTATGCGTAGTTCCTAACTCTGACCACCGGCATGAATGTCAAATGAATGTGCCAGCAATAGCATGCATGCCAAATCAATCCGTTGCATCGAGCTACTTGCCACCTAGTATTATATACTACGGATTTATTCGTGCATGCCAGAGTGTTGCAACCGTTACATACGTTAATTCAGATTAACTTACAAAATGTAGTTTCTATGAATTTCATATACTTTTCAAGAGTTGTTGATCTGTTGGGCCTTTTGGATTTATTAAATATCTCTTTTGATTCGGTGTATTCTAAATTTTGTCGACGTCGAGTCGCCGATCTTATGAAATGATGTGTTCAGGAGAGCAAACCGATGGCGAAAGAGACAATCCCAAATACCTGACGAGCTTTGCCTTCAACAAGCCATGACAGGTCGTGGCTATCCCAATGAGGCGAAGGCGTTGATGAGGTGCTGCCGGGGACAAGGGTGATGAAGGTATAGAGTAACATAATTGCTCAATGCTCATGAGTCACCCCAAATAGCTAGGAGACAGATTTTGGTGAGGTCTTGCATTTACAGGCTCCTTCCTAAGGGTCGGAGTTGCTCCTAAACGATTGTAATGACGTTGTTATTTAATCAACTAGTACTGTGTCTTGTACAATTACGTGAAATACATCTTTATTATCTTTAATCTTTTAGACTTGTGCATGATATTATATTAGTACTTGGAGTTAAAGTTCATATCAGTCGTTGATATTAGATCAGTAGGTAGACTTAAAGGTTAAGTATTTTTTTATGAGGTATAAAATTATGAATATATATCGGTTGTGGTGCACTCTTAGTAATTAGGTACACCAGATCAATGCTAGATAATGTTTAAGTACAATTATGATGATGATTTATTTAGGTATAATTATGAAAAATCTATCAATTATGGTCCACTAATAATAACATGGTCTACCAGATTAATGACACGTTGTTCTACTTCTTTGTGAAAATTTCTAGCATGTCTTCTTTTATATATTATACTTTTAGTGTGTATATATAATAGAATAGTCAAATATATTCTCTTCCTCGCCGAATAGCTAAAGAGCCAAAGGCTAAATTATTTTGGGATAAACCGATTTATCTCAAATAGGTTTATTTATCTTAGACTTAGCTCAATAAAACGCCAAAATAAACTTAAGACTTCAAAGTGGGATATATTCAAATGCCTCTAGGTCATCTGAATATCTAATAATAAAAATTTGGTTGACAGAGTTCCTTTAGCTTTCTTCACTCATACTAATTTATTCAAAAATCTCTAAACTGTGTAAGAAGGCCTTCAACAATTTCTGAAACTGTCAGACAGGTTATCACAAGCTCGTGCACGAGCACTCCACATAAATAAAATTTCAGTTTTTAAATATTTATGCTAATTACTCATTGAAATCTTTTAAATGGGACAAGACCTTAATACTCCGTAAATCAAACTTTCTCAATACGACTCAAGTAATTTGGGGCCATGAGGCCGCTCGCTAGATGGTGATTGGTTCATCTCTTTCTTCTCCTCACTCCGTGCCGCCTCCCATACCCAATTAATCCCCATCAATTCTTGTTACCTCCATGGTATTCAAAATTCACATCAAATCCTCTGGGAGCACGTCATGTGCCCACATAACTGCTCTTTAGCTTAAGACGTTGTTCATTCATACTCTTTTTCTCCTCGCCGGATCCTTCCTGCTCCGTCCCGACATGAAATAGCATGCCAACTCAGGAGGATGGCATGAGATGAAGCAGCTAAGTGTGCTTGAAACTATGCTAGTATGCGTCTCCATTTAGAAACATCTTTCATACCCAAATTATTTGTTATGAGATATTGGAGTCCACGAAACTCAGTCAGATCTATTCTCTTGAAAACACATCCTTGGCTACTTCCTCCTGTTCTCCAGCTTCTTCATCAACCACTGTAGAATTCCCGAATTCTGGATATGGTTCAGTACCCATACCAACCTGTGTTACATAGTGAGCTCAGCGATTATTCGCGTCGAGAAATGAGATGCTCGAAGACACAGAGTGCTCGATGCCTTAATAATGTGCTTGATGCGGCCATGTAACACACTATAGCACGATTTTGTCACGTCGATAATGTCTGCACATGCTATCGTAGATACAAATCTAGACAGTGATTTGTGGCACCCCGGTCGGTTTACGACGACCTCCGGGCGTGCGAAGGGACAACGAGCGAGAGCGCGAACGCGTGAGGCAGCCGACGACGCAAGTCGGTGTTTGTATTTAGGGCATGAACTTGAGAGCTTACAAGCGAGAGAATGAAAAAGTGGATCCCCAAACCCTACCCCTCAGGGGGTATTTATAGAGTTGGGTGAGGAGAGAGCTAAGATTACATTTTGCCCCCACGGGGAGAGACTATTACAGGGCCACACGGACATTTCCATATTCCTGAGGAATCTTGAGGGAATATGCTCGGGCATCTTCAGGGAATCTTCTGGGGAATATACCGGGGAATATATTGGCCCACGCGAGGGCTCGTCGGCGACAGTCCTGACGATAGAGGGAGGGCTCGTCGGCGATGGTCCTGACGACAGAGGGCGGGCTCGTCGGAGACAGCCCTGACGCGGGAACGTGCGGACGCGTCGAGGACGGCTTCGTCGCGGGGAGCGTGGACGAGAACTCCTATAGCGTTACAGTGATCCTGAACGGCATCGATCCGGGGTAGCGCCAGAAACCCTCCTCCAACAGTAGCCCCTTGCCGTTTGGGCGGTAGAGGAGCGCCCGTCCGAGCCGGCACACTAATCCCCGAGGGGTTGGTGCGCGGGCCGGATCGGTGAGCCGTCGATTTCTTCCTCGGGGGGTGACCGAGGCGTGCTCAACGGGGTGGTTTTTTCTTCTCTCCTCTCTTCTCTCCCTTTGCCTTTTTCTTCCTTTGCACAATTATCCGCGGGAGGTGCGGGGGCTCCTATTTTCTCTTTCTTTTTTTTTCTTCTTCTCTTCTCTCTTTTTTTTCTTTCTTTTCTTTCCTTCTCCTTCTTCTCTTTTCCTTTCCTTTCTTTCTCCCCTCTTTTTTTTCTTCACTTCTGCGCGCGCTGGACACTCTCCTCAGGCCGGCCTGCACTGGCTTCTTGGGCCTTCCCCAGGCCACGGCCATTGGACCCTAGGGCAAAGAATGGGGGGCTATGAAAACCCCCCCACCGGGCTGGCCCGGCCCAGCACCTAATCCTCCTGCGCCTCTCTTCATCCCGTGCGCCGCCTCCCCCAATCGCCCGGTCGTGCGCGCCGCCGGCCGGCCTTCCGTGCTCGCGCCGCCCCTCGGCCTCCTCGCGCCCGCGCCGCCCCCCCGGACTCCCTTGCTCGGCTGCCTCCTCGCTCACCCCGGACGGGCGGGCCACCGCGCCTTCCAGCGGCCAACGGCGGGGGCGCCTTGCTCCTCAGCGGCGGCGCGCGAGCACCAGCGGGCTCCGGCTCCGCCGCCCCTCGGCCTCCTCGCGCCCGCGCCGCCCTCCGGACTCCCTTGCTCGGCTGCCTCCTCGCTCACCCCGGACGGGCGGGCCACCGCGCCTTCCAGCGGCCGACGGCGGGGCGCCTTGCTCCTCAGCGGCGGCGCGCGAGCACCGGCGAGCTCCGGCTCCGCCGCCCCTCGGCCCCGCAGCCCCTCAGCGCGCCCCGAGCCTCCCGCTGCCCCTGAGCTTCAAGCGGGCGAGGGCGGCCAGTAGCGGGGCGCCGCGGGCTTGGCGGCCGTGGGCGAACTCCGGCGGTGGCGACCCCACCGCCCCTTGGCCCCGCAGCCCCCCCAGCGCGCCCCCGAGCCTCCCGTTGCCTCTGAGCTTCCACGCGGGCGAGGGCGGCCGGCAGCGGGGCGCCGCGGGCTTGGCGGCCGTGGGCGAGCTCCGGCGGCCACGGCTCCACCGCCCCTTGGCCCCGCCACTTCCCGGCCTCCCGGCGCGCGTGCCGAGGCCCCCGGCTGCCTCCGAGCCTCTGCGCGGGTGAGGGCGGGCTGCAACGAGGCGGCGCGGGCTTGGCGGCCGCGGGTGTGAGCGTCGCGCGAACTCCGACGAGTCCCGGCTCCACCGTCTCTTCGCCTTTCGGCTCCACTGCCTTCCAACTCTCCCGTACGCGCGCGAGCTTCCGGCTGCTCCCGAGTTCCAGGGCGAAAGGCGGCGGCACGTTGCAGGCTCCGACGGACGAGCGTGGCGACGTTGACTTGGGCGAATCACGAGCGGGCTAACCTTGCAAGCCAGTGGTCCGGCGCGGCGCAGCGGGTGACTTCGAGCGAGGCGACGTCAACTCGGACGAACGCGCGTGCACGAGCGAACACGAGTGCGGCGGCTGGTGGACGAACGCACACGCAAACGAACGCGAGCGCGGCGACGAGAGGGCGAACGCGAACGAACGCGAGCGCGGCGATGACCTGACGAACGCGAGCGCGAACGAACGCGAGCGTGGCGACGAGCGGACGAATGCGAACGACCGCGAGCGCGGCGACTGGTGGACGAACGCGCACGCGAACGAACGCGAGCGCGGCGACGAGAGGGCGAGCGCGAACGAACGCGAGCACGGCGATGACCTGATGAACGCGAGCGCGAACGAACGCGAGCGCGGCGACGACCTGACGAACGCGAGCGCGGCGACGAGCGAACGCGCGCGGCGACGACCTGACGCGGGCTAACTTGGCCTAGCACGGACTCCAGCAGGCGATCGTGTGCGACGACGCTCCGCAGGCAAGCAGTGGGCTGTGGGCGCGTGACTGTGAGCGAGGCTCCATGGGCGAGCGCGGGCAGCGAGCGGATGAGCGCGGCGACACGCGGGCGACTTGCCGACGAGCGCGGGCGATGTGCCGGCGACGTACTGACAACATGCGGACGATGTGTCGACGACGTGCTGATGGCGCGCTGACAAGCGCGACGACGCGCCGGGCGACGTGCCAACGAAGCGCTGGCGCGCGTGCCGACGAGGAGCTGACGCGCGTGCCGACGACACGCTGGCACACGTGCCGACGACGTATGGATGAACGTAAATGACGCACAGACATAGCCCTTTTCCTCGGGCTCCTTTCGACAGCGTCGAGGTTCAGTCGAGGTGAACCCTGACGCGGACGCAGGGAACGTCGACCGGGACTTGACGTGGAAGCGTTGAAGCCAACGAACGCAGGCGTGAACGAATGCGGGCAACGTGCCGATGACGCACTGACGACGTGGACGACGCGCTGGCGCGCGTGCCGACAACGTGCTGGTGACGTGCCGATGACGCGCTGGCGACGTGGACGACGCGCTGGCGCGCGTGCCGACGACGTCGCGGGCGACGTGTTTGTCCTTGACGATGTCGACGTAGACGGGCGCTGAGGTTGCCCTTGACGACGTCGGCGTAGTCCTTGACGGCGTCGATGTAGTCCTTGTCGACATTGACGTAGTCCTCGACGGAGACGGACGTCGAGGTTGTCCCTGACGGCGTCGACGTAGACGGGCGTCGAGGTAGCCCTTGACGACATCGGCGTAGACCTTGATGGCAACATTGTGTTGATGCGAATGTTGAGTCCGTGCCTTTCAGTTATGGAACAGACCGGCGTGCGCCGACGCGGACGACGCGCGGGCGGCGCTCCGTCGGCGCGCTCGGTCTTCTTCTCCTCGGGCTCCCACAACCGCGTTGACACGAGCTCCCCAAACCCTCAACGGTGAGAGCGGAGCCAGGGAACGGGCATCGAGGTGGTCTTTGATGACGCCGACAGCGATGCTTGTGAAGCGTGGCGACATCATCATGCCGACATTGGGAGAGTGTTGGTGCCGATGAGACATGTCCGCGTTGGCGGAGCATGTCGGTGCCGAGGAGCATGTCCACACCGGCAAAGCATGTTGACGCTGGGCGGAACATGTGGATGCCGGGTGGAGCGTCGATGCTGGGCAGAGTGTCGATACTGCGCGAGGCGTGTCGACGCCGTGCAAGGCATGTCGAGGTCGAGCGGAGTGATGACGCCTAGCAGCTTGGCTTTGTTTCTGGGGGAGCCCCTTGTCCAGATGGTGCCGAGCGCGGAAGGTGTCGAGGCACACACGGATCGCGCCCGGGGAGGGCGTTGAGGCGCATGTGGTACTTTTGCCCACGGATGGTGTTGGAGCGTGCTGTGGTAGCTTGCCGAGACGTCTGTGGTGTCACCTGCAAGGTGTGTGCCCTTTTTGCGTGAATTTTGACGCGGCGTGCTCCGGTGGGATTATTAGGCCATCGTGTCGGAGGAGACAGTGTGTTGCAAGGTGTGCAGGCTCGACATCGCGGGGAGCTCTCGTCGCGCGACCCCGGAGGGAAGGGGACACTCTATCCCGGACGGAGGTGGCTCGACATCGCGGGGAGCTCTCGTCGCGCGACCCCGGAGGGAAGGGACACTCTATCCCGGACGGAGATGGCTCGAACGTCGCGGGGAGCTTATCGTCGCACAACCCCGGAGGGAAGGGACACTCTGTCCCGGACGGAGATGGCTCGACATCGCGGGGAGCTTTCGTCGCGCGACCCCGGAGGGAAGGGACACTCTCTCCCGGACGGAGGTGGCTCGACATCACGGGGAGCTCTCGTCGCGCGACCCCGGAGGGAAGGGACACTCTATCCCGGACGGAGGTGGCTCGACATCGCGGGGAGCTCTCGTCGCGCGGACCCTGGAGGGAAGGGACACTCTATCCCGGACGGAGATGGCTCGGACGTCGCGGGGAGCTTACCGTCGCACAACCCCGGAGGGAAGGGACACTCTGTCCCGGACGGAGATGGCTCGACATCGCGGGGAGCTTTCGTCGCGCGACCCCGGAGGGAAGGGACACTCTATCCCGGACGGAGTTGATTGAAACCTGTCACAGGGGAGCAAAGGACGTAGTCCGAAGTGGCAGGTGCTCAACGGGACGATGAGGTCGCGTGATGTCACCGAGGGCGAGCGCGTGGGGCCGTGGGCGATGTTGACGAGCCCCTGATGTTGCCGAGGGTGGGCGTGGAGGATGCCAAGCCCGAGAGCATGGACGACGGCGACGTCGATGGCGAGTGCGGCGAGGCGGACGCGTGTGACACACGAGTGCGGCACGGCGGACGCGCGCGCGGCGGATGAGCGCAGCGGACGACCTTGTCGCGGCGGACTCGTGCAGCGAACACGCGCGGCGGATAACCCCGTCGCGGTGGACGAGCGCGGCACAGCGGACGCGCACAGCGGACGAGCGCGGCGTACGACGTCTTCGCGGCGGACGCGTGCGGCGGACACGCGCGGCGGATGAGCGCAGCACGACGGACACGCGCGGCGGAAGACCTTGTTGCGGAGGGCGCGCGCGGCGGAAGACCTTGTCACGGCGGGCGCGCGCGGCGGTAGACCTTGTCACGGCGGGCGCGCGCAGCGGATGCGTGCGGCATGGCTGAGGCATGCGGCGGACGAGCGCAGCAGAGGTGCACGGTGGACGATGGCGATGTCATCGTCAAGCCCCTGGTGTCGCTCCGTTTCGACGCGTGCTTCAGAGTTTACCATGTCGATCGTAACCGCGTGGAGTCCAACAGCGCAGACGTCGGTTGATGAGTAGTCGGCTCGGAGGTTAGCAGCCGACGGGTCGTTGACGCGGGCACCACTAAGCTCCTTCGTGATGTCAGCGACGAGCATCGCCGAGGGCGATGACAATGACAAGCCCCTACTGTCAGCCGTGCCTGTGGTGAGGCCGCGTGCATCGCTGTTGCTGACGTCGTTCTCGAGATTCTCCTCAACGTCATCCTAATTGACATGACTTCTTGCCCGTGTCCCCACGGTCGGCGCCAATTGTCGTAGATACAAGTCTAGACAGTGAATTTGTGGCACCCCCGGTCGGTTACGACGACCTCCGGGCGTGCGAAGGGACAACGAGCAAGAGCGCGAACGCGTGAGGCAGCCGACGACGCAAGTCGGTGTTTGTATTTAGGGCATGAACTTGAGAGCTTACAAGCGAGAGAATGAAAAAGTGGATCCCCAAACCCTACCCCTCAGGGGGTATTTATAGGGTTGGGTGAGGAGAGAGCTAAGATTACAATTTTGCCCCCACGGGGAGAGACTATTACAGGGGCACAACGGACATTTCCATATTCCTGAGGAATCTTGAGGGAATATGCTCGGGCATCTTCAGGGAATCTTCTGGGGAATATACCGGGGAATATATTGGCCCCACGCGAGGGCTCGTCGGCGACAGTCCTGACGATAGAGGGAGGGCTCGTCGGCGATGGTCCTGACGACAGAGGGCGGGCTCGTCGGAGACAGCCCTGACGCGGGGAACGTGCGGACGCGTCGAGGACGGCTTCGTCGCGGGGAGCGTGGACGAGAACTCCTATAGCGTTACAGTGATCCTGAACGGCATCGATCCGGGGTAGCGCAGAAACCCTCCTCCAACACATGCCTTGTATCTGTTTCTGTTTGTTTTTCAAATTAGCCAAGGACAAACCAAATAGCCATTCGGAAATTAATATGTTTATTCAGCTTGCTACTTTGTACACATCAATACCATTTAGTAGTCATCTTTTCTACATAAGTTACATTTTCTAATTTCTGCCTGGAGTAAAGGAGGCGAAATGAACCAGATGTCCGGCTGGAGCACAACGCGTGGTTTTATGTGCTGCATATATTTTTCTCAATTCTATCACATTCACATTTGTCCCAAATTAGTCGAGGCATAGTAATCATCTTATTGCAACTGAGAACGTGCATGGTTGTTAAGAAACTAGAACGTAATTACCATGACCGTCCTAAATGGTCGACATGTGTATATGAGGTTCATTGAATAGTAACTGATTGATAACTGGTTCTTGTATATGAGGCCGGCTATGTATTAAGGAGATGGAAAACTACATCACAATATGGATTAGTACGTAGTTAACTGAATATATATGGAAGAAACATATCCTCACGTAAGGATATAAAATCGTGGAAGAACATATTATTTTGTTGTTCATGATAATGCAACAAGTTCAAGCCAAATAGATGATTTTAAGTTTGTAATAACGTGAGAGTTAGAAACTAAACAGGGTAGCTCCATAAGATTCGGTAGAGGGATTGACATAGTGAAGTAATTTAGAAAATTAGTTGAATAAATAGTGAAGCTCTGAGGTAGACACCTTAAACGATTCCTGGATATGTTTGTGTAATGGGTCGATGAAGTTTTATTAGTCTTCCATAATTTGGGACCCTTGATTGTTGCAAGTTGTACCTTTGAAGCGCTAAATGTTTCTCTGCTTGGCGGTCGACATGCTTACTAGCCGCAGCACGGTGCAGGTGCCGAGTGATTATTCGGTGGAGATGTAGCGAGTTAACCGTGGATGCAGGTGGTGGGACGTGATAGTGGAGGGAACTGTTTGGTTGCTGCCACCAATGAGCCAAAGGTTGGTGTTAGGAATATTTTGGTTTGGTTTTGATCACAAAGCCCTTGGAACGCACGGGCCTGGAGACTAGAATATTGAGCTTTGCATGCTAGTCCAAGGCTCGACTAAGCCTCGAGATCACGATCGTCCCGTACAACGCAGTGTACTGTCACTCACACGGACGTGTCGTAGTAATCAGCAGTCACACCGTGCGTTACTACAACACAACCAACTGCATTCGCCAGCTGCTTTGCCGTTGGCACTTATTAGCTCTTCATAAATTCATCCGAGAAAAAAGCACAAGTGAAAAATCTGCTAATCCGTTAACTGTTAGTAGTTCGCTGCACTCGGAGCCTAACTCGGATCGCCTCGCAAGCAACCCTCACGTGCTCGGATCTTCCTCGTTTCGTTGCCCCCTCCGACTCGGAGCCCAACTCCCAGCCTATTACTATAAGAGAAGCGACCACACTAACACTCCAAATCAACGACACCAAGCACGTCACAGCACCGAGCACACACAATCGTGTCGTGTTCTTGTCCATCGTGCCAAGTTCCATGGCGAACTCCGGCCACATCGTCGTCGACGTCGGCGACGACGGTGAGGATCAGGCCGCGGTCCAGGTGCCGCCGGTGCCGTACGTGCTGTCGTTCGCGGACCTGTCGTACAGCGTGAAGAGGCGCGGCCGCGGCGCAGCGGGGATGATGACGATGGCGCGCTGCGTTCCGCGTCCCGCCAGCAACCGCCTGGCGTCCACGGACGCGCCGCCCCCGCAGTCGCACACCAAGGCGTTGCTCGACGGCATCTCCGGCGAGGCGCGGGAGGGCGAGCTGTTCGCGGTCATGGGCGCCAGCGGGTCTGGCAAGTCCACGCTCGTCGACGCGCTCGCGGGGCGGATCGCGCGGAAGAGCCTACACGGGAAAGTCACGCTCAACGGCGAGCCGCTCCACGGCCGCCGCCTCCGCGCCATCTCGGCGTACGTCATGCAGGACGACCTGCTGTACCCGATGCTGACGGTGCGGGAGACGCTACTGTTCGCCGCCGAGTTCCGCCTCTCGCGGGCGCTGTCCCCGGCCAAGAAGCGCGCCCGCGTCGACGCGCTCATCGACCAGCTCGGGCTGTCACGCGCCGCGGACACCGTCATCGGCGACGAGGGCCACCGCGGGGTGTCCGGGGGCGAGCGCCGGCGGGTCTCCATCGGCACGGACATCATCCACGACCCGATCCTGCTGTTCCTCGACGAGCCTACCTCCGGGCTCGACTCGGCCAGCGCCTTCATGGTGGTGCAGGTGCTCCGCCGCATCGCGCAGAGCGGCAGCGTCGTCATAATGACCATCCACCAGCCCAGCGCGCGCATCGTCGGCATCCTCGACCGCCTCCTCCTCCTCTCCCGCGGCCGCACCGTCTACGCCGGCACGCCGGCAGGCCTCAAGCCCTTCTTCGCCGAGTTCGGCGCGCCCATCCCGGACAACGAGAACCCGGCCGAGTTCGCTCTCGACACCATCCGCGATCTCGAGCGCCAGCACGACGGCGCCGCGCCGCTCGCCGACTTCAACGCCAAGTGGCAGGCCTCGCACGGCGGTAAGGTGGACAACGACACCAAGAAGGTCTGCACGATGCCGCTGGAGCTCGCCATCGCCGAGAGCGTGTCCCGGGGGAAGCTGGTGGCCGGGAGCGGCACGGGGACGGCGGCGTCGTCGGTGCCGACGTTCGCGAACCCGCTGCCGGTGGAGGTGTGGGTGCTGGTGAAGCGGTCCTTCACCAACACGGGGCGCATGCCGGAGCTGTTCGTGATGCGGCTGGGCACGATCATGGTGACGGGCATCATCCTGGCGACCATCTTCTGGCGCCTCGACGACACCCCCAAGGGCGTCCAGGAGCGGCTCGGCTTCTTCGCCATGGGCATGTCCACCATGTTCTACGTCTGCGCCGACGCGCTGCCGGTGTTCGTCCAGGAGCGCCACATCTACCTCCGCGAGACGGCGCACAACGCCTACCGCCGGATCTCCTACGTGCTCGCCAACGCCGCCGTGTCGTTCCCGCCGCTGGTGCTCCTGTCCGCGGCGTTCGCGGCCACCACCTTCTTCGCCGTCGGCCTCGCCGGCGGGGGCGCATCGTTCGTGTTCTTCCTGCTCGTCGTGCTGGCCTCGCTCTGGGCGGGAAGCGGCTTCGTCACTTTCCTCTCCGCCGTCGTGCCGCACGTGATGCTGGGCTACACGGTGGTCGTCGCGATCCTGGCCTACTTCCTCCTCTTCTCCGGGTTCTTCATCAACCGCGACAGGATCCCGGACTACTGGATTTGGTTCCACTACATGTCACTCGTCAAGTACCCGTACCAGGCCGTGCTCCAGAACGAGTTCAGCGACGCCTCCCGGTGCTTTGCACGGGGGACGCAGATGTTTGAGAACACGCCCATCGCCCGCATGCCGGAGGCAGTGAAGATGAAGGTGCTTGACGCCATCAACGGCGTGCTCGGCGCCAACTTGTCGACGGAGACATGCGTGGCCACCGGCGCCGACGTGCTGGCGCAGCAGGCCGTGACGGATATTGGGAGGTGGAAGTGCCTGCTGGTCACGGTGGCCTTCGGGTTCCTTTTTCGTGCACTGTTCTACGTACTCTTGCTCATCGGGAGCAAGAACAAGAGGAGGTGATTACTGTGTTTGTAATTTGATTTATTTTTGCGTTAACAATGTAACATGTTTTTCGTCATATCCATAGTGTATACTGTATATCATAACAGTGAACTATTTGGCTGGAGCTCTTTGACATTATATGTTGTTGTTCTTTACCCTAGTTTATTTCAACCTGCTTCGAGATGTTGGAGTTGGCCACATGTGAATGTGGGAGTCAGGGCATGTCTGTCATTCTACAGAGGCTCCATTCCCTTGTAAATTCACGTGGTGGTCGTGTTTAACTGCGTTAAACTGAAAACTTTAGATAGTTAGAAAATATTTACTAGCTTTAGTAAAACTTTCTGTTACATCTTAAAATAGGTTTTTTTCAAAAGCCACCGCACGGTTATGCAACAGATTGTTACGCGGATGTGCTCCATTCTATTTAATCGGATTATATTTTGAAGAATTGTAAAATTATAGTTGTACACATACATCTCATAATTAGGGCGTAGTATAACCAGATTCTAACCAATCTTCCTCGTTAGATTTGAAAGAATGGATGGTCAGGCGCCATAAAGGTATCTACAACGGTAGATTTAGTTATTGACTCTTTCATCTCTTCACGTCATCTAGAGTTGACATTCAAATAACTCATACGATGATATTGTCTCTTAAACTGATGAAGAGTCGGCATTAAATGGAAAAGCGTACAAAGGGGTTGACTCTAGATGCTCCATTTTATTTAAGAGTCTGACTCTTCAGGAATAATCAGTTTGGTTCTTTCTTCTCCTCCTCTCTTCTCCACATCAACAATAATTTTACGTGGCATGATGAAGAGTCAGCTAATATCACGCCATTGTAGATGCCCTAAGGAGCTCGTATAGACATGCAATGAAGACCATTTCGCCGGCGATGGATCCAGTTCATGCTCCACAGATCCGTTTTTCATGCTCCATATCTAGTTCATGCATGCTCCAGATCGTTGTTCATGATCTCTTCTATTTTTTCTTCACTTTGTTCATAATCTTTTCCAAAATTCTTGAAGCAAATTGGGGTACGATAAAAGTATGGTAATAAATTGAGCAAAAATTGTTCTTGAATGTGTGTGAGTGTGAGATGATTTTTTTTGGCAGTGAAAAATTTGTTCCAAATTTGTTCAAATTTCAAATTCGAACCATCAAAAATCTGGAACGTGAACCAACTAAAAGTGCATCAAAATTTGTATTGAGAGAGAGAGAGAGAGAGAGAGAGAGAGAGAGAGAGAGAGAGAAATAGGAGATGGAATTGGTGGTGGAGAATGAAATGAATAGTGGATTGAGGAATGGATTGGAGAACGAAAGAGGATGTAGCTAGAGGTGCGTTTTGCAAAAGAGAAGCCCAAATGTTAAAGCAGGTGTGTATGGTGTACATAATATGAAGACCTCAACAAAGGAGCGACTTGTATTTCCGTATAGACATACTCGTATATAGAGAATCTTGTTGGAATTCGGATTAATGTCACTGCTGATCTGATTTGGTCAAAACTTGCGAAGTTTTCTTTTACAATTCGCTCATGGGACATAGTGGACTGAAGAGTGGGTCAATCCACTTCTTCCGTTACTCAACAATTCTCTCCTCATTCACTCCATATTCGTCGGCTCCATAATTTGACGGCGCCACCGGCGGAACCACTTCCAGCTGCCACGGTACTTTCCCCTACCTCGTATGCGTCGAGATGTTCGATGGCGTGGCATCTCCTACATGCCCGACGCTATCAAGATCAGGCCGGCTGGTGTCAATGCCATCAGCAACGCATACGAGAGCGACTTGATGCCTGATACGCGCGCCGCCATTGGCACCGACATGCTAGCACAACAGGTAGCTAGCGATGGACATCGGTAATTGAAACTGCTTGTTGGTAATGGTTGGCCTTTTAGTTTGTGTTCAAAGCTCTATTCTACGGGAGCAAGGATAATGGCAGCCCCGTGAGAAACACCGCGCCAGATCACGAAACACGTCCTGTAGCACTTCTTGGGAACGGTGCTAAACCAAATCCGGTAGTACAGTATGTGGGCATAGAAGATATACGAGGAAGCTGGATGAAGAAAAAGAAGAATATGATCAACAAATTAGGCGATAATGACTTTTCAGAATAACAGTGCACCATAACTCTTATCCTCAGACTTGACCCTGAATTTGGTGGACTCCAATATCTCAAAATAAACAACTTAGGTTTTCCTGAGCGGCATACATGTTTCAACCATACTGCCATATCTCATGCCATGGTATATATATGGTTGTCATTCTCCTGAGTTGGCATGCTATTTCCATCTAGAGAGCACACACAGAGTGTGAGTCGATCATGCAACACTAATGTTAATTCGTGGTTCCTTTAGCACAGTTGCTTAATGGATGGCCCAACCTCTCCTGCTGTTTTCGTTCAAAAATAAATTAAAAATAAGTGTCTGTCTACTCGGACTCGTCTGTCGGGACACCCAACGACACGGCGCAAATGTACAAATCCACCCATCCTCTCGTAAACCAAGAGATCATCCAACAAATTCACTTCAAGGCCAACTTACACACCCTAATTCCCTCAAGGAAAAAAAGTACACTATTACACATCCTAAAATTTCCCATGTATGTATGCGTAGTTCCTAACTCTGACCACCGGCATGAATGTCAAATGAATGTGCCAGCAATAGCATGCATGCCAAATCAATCTGTTGCATCGAGCTACTTGCCACCTAGTATTATATACTACGGATTTATTCGTGCATGCCAGAGTGTTGCAACCGTTAACATACGTTAATTCAGCTTAACTTACAAATGTAGTTTCTATGAATTTCATATACTTTTCAAGAGTTGTTGATCTGTTGGGCCTTTTGGATTTACTAAATATCTCTTTTGATTCGGTGTATTCTAAATTTTGTCGACGTCGAGTCGCCGATCTTATGAAATAATGTGTTCAGGAGAGCAAACCGATGGCGAAAGAGACAACCACAAATAGCTGACGAGCTTTGCCTTCAACAGGCGATGACAGGTCGTGGCTATCCCAACGAGGCGAAGGCGATGATGAGGTGCTGCCGGGGACAAGGGTGATGAAGGTATAGAGTAACATAGTTGCTCAATGCTCATGAGTCGCCCCAAATAGCTAGGAGACAGATTTTGGTGAGGTCTTGCATTTACAGGCTCCTTCCTAAGGGTCAGAGTTGCTCCTAAACGATTGTAATGACGTTGTTATTTAATCAACTAGTAATGTGTCCTGTACAATTACGTGAAATACATCTTTAGTATCTTTAATCTTTTAGACTTGTACATGATATTATATTAGTACTTGGAGTTAAAGTTCATATCAGTCATTGATATTAGATCAATAGGTAGACTTAAAAGTTAAGTAGTTTTTTTTATGAGGTATAAAATTATAAATATATATCGGTTGTGGTGCGCTCTTAGTAATTAAGGTACACCAGATCAATGCTAGATAATGTTTAGGTACAATTATGATCAATGCTAGATAATGTTTAGGTACAATTATGATGATGTATCGGCAAACTGTGATTTGTTTAGGTATAATTATGAAAAATCTATCAATTATGGTCCACTAATAATACATGGTCTACCAGATTAATGACACGTTGTTATACTTCTTTGTGAAAATTTCTAGCATGTCTTCTTTTATATATTATACTTTTAGTGTGTATATATAATAGAATAGTCAAATATATTCTCTTCCTCGCCGAATAGCTAAAGAGCCAAAAGGCTAAATTATTTTGGGATAAACCGATTTATCTCAAATAGGTTTATTGATCTTAGACTTAGCTCAATAAAACGCTAAAATAAACTTAAGACTTTAAAGTGCGATATATTCAAATGCCTCTAGGTCATCTGAATATCTAGTAATAAAAATTTAGTTGACAGAGTTCCTTTAGCTTTCTTTCACTCATACTAATTTATTCAAAAATCTCTAAACTGTGTAAGAAGGCCTTCAACAATTTCTGAAACTGTCAGACAGGTTATCGCAAGCTCGTGCACGAGCACTCCACATAAATAAAATTTCAGTTTTTAAATATTTATGCTAATTACTCAATTGAAATCTTTTAAATGGGACAAGACCTTAATACTCCGTAAATCAAACTTTCTCAATACGACTCAAGTAATTTGGGGACATGAGGCCGCTCGCTAGATGGTGATTGGTTCATCTCTTTCTTCTCCTCACTCCGTGCCGCCTCCCATACCCAATTAATCCCCATCAATTCTTGTTACCTCCATGGTATTCAAAATTCACATCAAATCCTCTGGGAGCACGTCATGTGCCCACATAACTACTCTTTAGCTTAAGACGTTGTTGATTCATACTCTTTTTCTCCTCGCCGGATCCTTCCTGCTCCGTCCCGACATGAAAATAGCATGCCAAACTCAGGAGGATGGCATGAGATGAAGCAGCTAATTAAGTGTGCTTGAAACTATGCTAGTATGCGTCTCCATTTAAGAAACATCTTTCATACGCAAATTATTTGTTATGAGATATTGGAGTCCACGAAACTCAGTCAGATCTATTCTCTTGAAAACACATCCTTGGCTACTTCCTCCTGTTCTCCAACTTCTTCATCAACCACTGTAGAATTCCCGAATTCTGGATATGGTTCAATACCCATACCAACCTGTGTTACATAGTGAGCTCAGCGATTCTTCGCGTCGAGAAATGAGATGCTCGAAGACACAGAGTGCTCGATGCCATTTGCAGCCTGCCTGCCACTAGTTTGATAGCTGATACCTGCATGGCCACTGGCACCGGCGTTCTTGCCCAACCGACCATGATAGACATTAGGAAGTGGGAATGCCTCTTGGTCACGGTGGCTTTCACTATGTTTTTTTTTGTGGGGAGTTCATGTTCTCCGTTGGAGCCCTATTCTATATGGCTTTGCTCTCGACAGATGCTACCATGTAACACGATTTTGTCACGTTATCATGTTCGTCTATGTTCTGTATTTGTTTTATTGGAGCCTTATCGAATGTCCCCTTGTTCGTCGAGAGCTAGCAGGAACAATCGGAAACAGTGGTTTCTCTCTCTTCTTTTTGCCTTAATAATGTGCTTGATGCGGCCACGTAACACACTATAGCACGATTTTGTCACGTCGATAATGTCTGCACATGCCTTGTATCTGTTTCTGTTTGTTTTTCAAATTAGCCAAGGACAAACCAAATAGCCATTCGGAAATTAATATGTTTATTCAGCTTGCTACTTTGTACACATCAATACCATTTAGTAGTCATCTTTTCTACATAAAGTTACATTTTCTAATTTCTGCCTGGAGTAAAGGAGGCGAAATGACCAGATGTCCGGCTGAAGCACAACGCGTGGTTTTATGTGCTGCATATATTTTTCTCAATTCTATCACATTCACATTTGTCCCAAATTAGTCGAGGCATAGTAATCATCTTATTGCAATTGAGAACGTGCATGGTTGTTAAGAAACTAGAACGTAATTACCATGACCGTCCTAAATGGTCGACATGTGTATATGAGGTTCACTGAATAGTAACTGATTGATAACTGGTTCTTGTATATGAGGCCGGCTATGTATTAAGGAGATGGAAAACTACATCACAATATGGATTAGTACGTAGTTAACTGAATATATATGGAAGAAACATATCCTCACGTAAGGATATAAAATCGTGGAAGAACATATTGTTTTGTTGTTCATGATAATGCAACAAGTTCAAGCCAAATAGATGATTTTAAGTTTGTAATAACGTGAGAGTTAGAAACTAAACAGGGTAGCTCCATAAGACTCGGTAGAGGGATTGACATAGTGAAGTAATTTAGAAAATTAGTTGAATAAATAGTGAAGCATGGGCTGCAGGTCTTCACAGGCTGCATTGCGACATGATGGTTACATAACCGACGGCCGATGCAAACTCCAGCCAGAAAAGGAAGAATTCACCGACGGGTGGGTCCGTGTCTAAGTGGTGGCCCGCATGTCAGGAACACAGATGAGTGTGCTCTGGCTAGCGGTTCTGGGTTTGATCATTGACGATGGATAATGGATTATAAATCATCAGGTACTGCATCGAGATCATTTAGCAACCTTGATTATAGAATTACGAATTAGTTGGCCTTTTACATGTAGCAATAAACTTGTCCGGTTGGTTCAGGTAGGTCGATGAACTCGCGCATTGTATTTTTAGGTTAGTAGACACTTTTTAAGTGGGTTACCTGATGTCATTGACAGACCAGACTAACTAAAATTGGTCACATGATTCTTGCAATCCTGGCGAGGTCACCAGGGCATGAGCATCGTCAACGAAGGGATTCAATTTCGGGAGAGCCTCTCATAATGTTTAGTGCAAAGTCTGGTGACACCAGATGACCTATTTAAAAGCGTTCAGTGAATCAAATATTTTAGTTTGCTAGGGACGGAGCTAGATAGGTCTCAGGGGTGCACAGGCATCCGGATTCAAGAATTTCTTTTCTAATAATTAGCCTATGAAATCAATTTATGCGTTACTCTAGCCTATGTAAGATGCATCCTGTTAATCTAGACAGAAGTGGCTCACAAAACTCTTACCTCTTTGATGAATCCCAGTCGATTTCGATCTATCTCTGCTCCCTCTAATTCGGTGCTCTAGAAGCTGAGTAACCTGCTTAAACCAACAAGAAAAGTTGGGTAGGTGACTCATCGTGTACTTTCTTTCTTTCACGAGGGACCCTGAAACCAAATACTACTCCTACGAGACCCTAAAATAATGGCACCACGAGTCCATGGCACGGTGGTGCTTGCATCGCCATCAGTAGGTGAGAAGGCGTGGTGGTGTGTGTGTAACCTCTGGCGAGGGGATGCTGATTAGCACGCACCAACCAGCTAATTATTATTATCATTTCGAGTTTATTTTCGCACGGCACGCAGCAGCATCATCTGCACCTTCTTTGGCTTTGGCTTTGGCTTTTGCCTTTGCAGCCTTTTGCTCGCCCCTGTCCGTCCACTGCGGGCGACGCGACGCCCCCACTTCCTCTTCTTCGCTTCGCTTCTTCTTCCCCTCTGCTCTGCTCTGCTCTGCTTCACTCGCCCTCGCTCCCCACACCGTCTCCGCAATGCTGCCGTCCTCCAGATCAAGGTGGCTTTTCCTCTTCTTCTTCTTCTTCTTCTTCTTTGTTTCAGTTCCTTCGGTTTTCTCTGGATCGTCTTCTTGGTTTGGTTGTTTGATGGGGTGGGGTTGGTTCTATCTTCTTTTTGTTCTGCGCGGCGGCAGATCTTACCGGCATTTCCTCTCTTTGCTCTTGCTTTATTTTTTTTCTCCTGAAGTTTCTTTTGCACTATAACGCGAATGCGCCGTCTTGGGAAGCACCGATTCCGAGGAGTTCTGTCGGAACTGCTTCCTGATCCACTTAATTTTGCCCGGCCGTGCTAAAGTTTCGGTTTTTACTCTCGTTTTTCTCTCGTCACGGGCACGGAATGTGGCTTAAGCTGTGATTTTGATTGCAACTTGTTGATGCGTTTCGATTACGAGGGGAAAGATTGGAGCTTTATTAATGGATGACAATGTGTCACCGTTGACAGATCTGGGCCGAATGAGTCCCCCCGTCAGCAGGGCCAGGCCGAGCACGCCGTCCTCCGGCCACCGCCCTTCCACGCCGTCCTCCAACCACCGCCCGTCCACCCCCGGCGGCAGCTCCAGGAGGAGCACCGGCGGCGGCACGCCGTCCACGCCGCGCTCTCGCAACACCGGCGGCCCGTTCAGGTCCGAGCCCAACTCGCCGCCGTCGGCGGCGGCGGCCCGGCCACGCCTCTCGTTCGACCGGTCCCCGAGATCCACCGACAACAAGCCCGTTGTCGAGCGCCGGGTGCCCAAGATCGGCACGCCTCCTGCTGATGTAAGTGAGCTAGAAACTTTATCTTGTCAGTGAAATGAAAATGATGTGCATTGCTAGCAATGATGCGAATTGTGCAATTGTGATGAAGAAGCAGCCGCGGCGGGAGGCCGAGCTGCAGGCACGGCTTGAATCCGCGCAGGAGGACCTCAAGAAGGCCAAGGATCAGCTGTCCTTCATCGTCGGAGAGAAGGACCGTCTTGTCGGGGAGCTGAACGAGGCCAAGAGAGTGGCTGATGAGATACACGAGAAGCTCCAGGATGCGCTCATGGCCAAGAGGTGGGCCGAGGAGGCCACCGAGATCGAGAAGTTCCGGGCAGATGAGCTCGAGCAGGCGGGCATCGACGAGGCGCAGAAGCGGGAGGAGGAGTGGCAGAGGGAGATTGAGTGTGTGCGTGGCCAGCACGCCGCGGATTTGGAGACACTGGTCACCACAACGGAGGAGCTGGAGAGGTTCAGGCGTGAGCTTGCAATGGTGAACGAGGCCAAGAAGGCTGCGCTTGGCCACGCGGACGATGCCATGAAGATCGCTGAGGCCAATGCAGAGAAGGTGGAGATCCTCTCTAGTGAAGTCGTCCGTTTGAAAGGATTGCTTGATTCGAGCGCAGCGAGCGAAGAGAGTAAAAATCGTGAGATTGAGGCGCTTGTTAAGAATTTCGAATCTGAGATATCAGTCCTGAATGGCAAACTGGAGGAGGCAAAAGTTCTCGAGGAGAGGTTGGCTGAGATGGAAAAACTGACCGAGGAGCTTAAATCACAGTTGGCTGATGCGAAGAAGGCCGAGTCAGAAGTCCGCCAGCTGTTGGAAGAATGGAAGCACAAAGCAGGATCACTTGAAACGGAATTGGAGGAAGTTACTCTCTCAGAGAAGTTCAAACATGAATCTCTTGTCTCTACGACTGAAGAATTGGACAAGACACAGTCTCTGTTACAAGATAGAGAATCTGAAATCGAAGTGCTGAAAGGAAAGACAACGGCCTTGGAAATTGAGGTGGCAAGGCTTTCAGCAGATATTGATGAATCCAACGAGCATTTGGACGCATCTCAGCAAGAGTTGTTTGGACTGCAGACAACAATAGATGTTCTGAGAAACAAGCTTGAGGCTGCTGAGGAAGCAGCTTCAAAGGCTTTAAACAATGAGAAGGTTGCTAACGAAAAGATCAAAAGCCTGACCGAGGAGAAAATCCAGCTAATAAGCGAGTTGAGTGATGCTGGGGATAGAGAAGAAAAAGAGAGAAGGGCAGTGGAAGATCTTACTGCTGCATTGAATGAGGCATCTGGCAATGCAAATGAAGCACATGAGAGATTTCTGAACAAGAAGATGAGTATGGAGCATGCCCTCGTGCAGATTGGTGATCTGAAGATGGCCCTAAATAGTACCAAAGAGAATTACGAGGTAATGCTTGATGAGGCGAACTATGACATCACTTGCTTAAGAAAACCGTCGGAAGATTGGAGGCTGAGATGAACAAGTACAGAGAAGAATGCGAAGCTAAGGAGCTTGACACTGTCGAGTCAAGCAAGCAGTTGGAGGAAGAAATTGCCAGTCTTAAAGTGGAATCCGACAAGGTAGTAGCATCACTGCGAGATGCAGAGCACGAACTCCAAGCTGTCAGTGAGGAGAAAGAGAAGCTTCAAGAGAAGCTAATGTACACGGAATCAGCGGTTGCTGAAGCCAACAGCGCTGTGCAGGAGGTAAAGGCTGAGAAAGAGGATCTTAAAGACAAACTGATTGACACAGAATCAGCGATTGCTGAAGCCAACAAAGCTGTGCAGGAGGCAACATCCGAGAGTTTGCAACTGAAGGAGAGGTTACTTGATAAAGAGAATGCATTACAGAGCATAACCCAGGAGAATGACGAATTCAGGTCGCGGGAAGCTGATGCCATGAAGAAGATAGACGAATTGTCCGCTTTGCTTGCGGAAGCCATGGTAAAGAAGCATCCTGAGGAGGAAGAGAAGCTAGTGGTTGTCGATGAGGCACACAACTCCGTGCGCGAAGAAGTTGCCGATTCAGCCGCAGAAACTGAGGACACGGAAGGAGAGAATGATAAAATACCGAAGCTGGAGCTCGGAGCTGCCAATTGGAACTCCAATGGGGACATGGATCAAGAAGAAGAGAAAGATGACACTAAGGCTGAGCAGGTGGAAGTGAAAACTGACTGTGCCACCGTACAGGAGAGCAACAAAGTTGTCTATAGGCAGCCAGAGACAGATAGGAAACAAGAAACCGAATCCTCCAAAGATGAACAAGACTCCAAGGAGGATAGCAGCAATGAGTATGCAAATGGGACAGTATCAGAAGTCACCAGCAAAGTGGCAGAAGTTACCAGCAAAGCGGCAATGTCGCCGATAAAACCACAGCAGCAACAGAAGAAGAACAAGCCTCTGCTGAAGAAGTTCGGGAGCTTGCTGAAAAAGAAAAACAGCAAGTAGTAGGTGACAACAACACATGTACTATTATTGGTGTTTATTACTCTGATATATTTTTTGTTTGACAGCAAGTAGCGTGCTTTTTACGTGTTTCTTTTTACTGCCAATGCATGTAGTTGTGGTGATTGCAGTAGCTTGTGGGTGTCTTATATTTTTTAAAGCTGGACCTCCTGTTCTTGCCCTATGGTTGTGGTTATTATCTACACGATTTGTGGCCGCTTGTGTGTAACTGGAGTTCCTCCTGATTAGAATGGTTACTCATTCCTGAAAACTGTGCATCTCCTTATGAGATAATTCATATCATGCACTGCAATGTAATGTAATGTCCAGTGACAAATCCTAATCATCATGCTTGTTGGCATGATTTGCTGGCTATTCTAATCAGGTTTGTTGACAGAATGCATATTCATGTCTGTTGGCATGATTTTTTTTCCTTTCTGATCATGTTTGTTGACAGAGAGCATACTCACGTTTGTTGTCATGTTGGCCATCCATAATTGTATTTTAAACAGTTGAAATGGATTGAGTTAGTTGGCTTTTTATTTTTGGTGTGGTTGCACCCTCCTAATCTTGGTTTCTTAAGAAGGTGGCATCGATCAAATCAGGTGCATGAAATGAAATGAAGAAAAAAAGTAGTACAGCTAAATAGCTATAATTCTATAATGTTCTGTCAGATGGGGCTGGATTGTGTCACATGCATCCATGTGGTCTATATAACTATATAATGTGCAAGTGTGTACGGAAACACTTTTTGGCACCCGGACAATAGTGCGCCTGGGCCCAAAAAAAAATTCACGCATTGCAGATAATTCTACAAAAATCACACATGTAAATACTACAATATTATGTACACCTGCGGACTTTTGTAACATAAGACGCACTTTTGTGGGTTGGGCAAACAAAAAAACAAATTTGGATCACCCTTATTTGCTATTTTAGCTCATCATTTTGGTTTTCTTTGTACAGTCTACAAATGAAATATTTTTTCATGAAATTTCGCGGATTTACAGTGCATCCCCACATGTACACCCAAGTCGGATCTCTCTTGGAATTTTTCAAAGCTTGAAAAATGCACTTTTTGGAATTTTTAAAATAAAAAACTCAGCGGAGCTCGTAAGCCAAAAATACCCTTCTATGCAAATGACGGTAAAGCTCATGAAATAAACAAAAGAACAGTAAATACATCTCTGGATGGATGTAAAGCTTCACATGAAAGCAACATTCATTTGGTGTGCAGTTTGGCCACTGTGATGCTGATGAAAATGCTTTTGTGCGTTTTGGACTGCTTATAGACTTGTTGCTGGTTTATGTCTCGACAAACTCAGACTTGTTGTAGTTTCAAATAATAAAATTATAATTGTTATGTTGATGCCATGTGCATCTCATCCCAAGACAGAATATTCCTTCAGTGATAGATGACGTGTCCGTTGATAGCGAGGAGTCTGCTTCAAGTTTTAGCATATATCGTATGAGTGTATGTATATTATAGTGTGCGTGGGCATATGCGTGCGTGTTATACTAAACGTTTCTCGGAGGAAAAAGATATAAATGATATAACCATAGCAAAGAATGACAACAATATAAGCAGGCGAAGCAGCATTTTGAAATTACAAACCTAATCATTTTTTCCAGTTTGTAATAACTAGCTAATAATTATTTTGTATTGAATTTATTATTATTTTTTATATTGGAGTTCACCAAATCTGAAGTAAAAAAATAAAACGACATTGTACTCGAATTTGAGCCCACGGTCCATCTCACAACTACTTTTGGCCCAACATGCACATCCCGAGTTGCCGACGTGCAGAGCACGAGCAGCACAAGCCACGACCACCTTTCAGAGACTGTTCCATGCCACAACTCCTCCACTACCACCTACTCGCTTCTGTTCTGCTGCCAACCAAGCACAAGCATGTGTCGTAACAAGAAACCTAACAAGAATTGCTAGTGTTGCATTCGTGTTCTTCTCCTTCTCTCCTCTGTTCTTCTTCTTCATCGCCGTCGTCAACGCTGTAGTCTTCTTTTTTCTTTCTTCCTCTGGAGATGACATATAGTCCAGAGCAAATGTAGGTAATGAACATTGTCAACATTTCAACCACGATGATCAGTAGGAGAAATTGAGGAATCCATGCGTACAGATTGATTAAAATCTTGTATGCATTGGGAAAAAAAAGGTGAATCGAAGGGCATTTTGGAAGGGTAGAGGAGGAAGATTGCGTACCGGCTGAAGAAGTCTGGTGGAAGGAGAGAAGGATGCTGCAGCGGGCGGCGAGCAACGCCTACTCGTGGTGGTGGGCGAGCCACATCCGCACCAGGCAGTCCAAATGGCTCGACAACAACCTCCAAGGTCTGTCCTTCTTCATCACATCATCCAGTCCAAATATGTATATGCAATTATGCATACTCATACCACCTCGGCTTCATTACTTACTCGGTACACCTTTGGTTTTCTTGGTCAAAACTTGTATAATGTCCTGCAAAATTTGTCCAACTGAGTAGCAGCCATTTAGTATGATGATCAGTCGCTTCATGACTGTCTATCATGGAATCTACTCGCAATCAGATTTAATTTGTATCATCATTCTGGCCAAAGAAGACACGAATTATGTAAATATAGACTACGTCATTATTGTCAGGTGATTATGAAATCGATGTATGGCTAAGATCAGCAGAAATATATTACTACTTGTCAGCCAAGATATATGATGATGTTTGGTCACTCAGATCAATAAATGCTCTGTTTTCCCTGCCAGTTCTAATGTTCTTAGACTAGCATATATATAGTTAAATTCCCTCCAAAAAATGGTGCACAGTTCAAGTTCTTCACAATTAAAACATAGGCAACACCACTCTATAGAAATTAAGTGGACAAGCTGAAACCACTGCGATATCAACCCGACACTAATTAAATTTGATTTGATGTTTACACATTTTAAATCAGAGTAGCATGTAACATCCTATAAAAGAAATTTCAGCAATTAGCACTTGGATACTGATTTCGAGCAATTGATTTTACCAGCATATGTTCTACAAAATAGGGTCGAATTGTGATTACTTTGTAATTCACCATGTGTTTAACGTCACCGTATTTTGGGCGTTAAGAGATTGTCATTCATGTGTAGATATGGAAGACAGGGTCAAGTGCATTCTCTTACTCCTCGGGGAGGAAGCGGATTCTTTTGCTAAGAGGGCAGAAATGTATTACAAGAGGCGACCAGAGGTGATCAGTTCTGTGGAAGAAGCATACCGGGCATATAGAGCTCTTGCCGAACGCTATGACCACATGTCAGGAGAGCTACACAAAGCAAACCACACTGTTGCAACTGCCTTCCCTGACCAGGTTCAGTATGCTATGCTAGAAGAGGACGATGACAGTCTACCAAAGGCGTTCACGACGGTTGATCCTCGCAAAATCCACAAGTCAACAGTCGAGGGACTAATGAAAAAGAAAAAAGGAGGGAAATCAGGATTCAAGGATGGAGTAAAGAATTCTGCAGCTCCAGTCAACAAGGAGAATGCACAAACAGAAATCAGCAGGATGCAGAAAGAGATATTAGTGCTGCAGACTGAGAAAGAGTTCATCAAGAGCTCTTATGAGAGTGGAATTGCAAAGTACTGGGATCTTGAAAAGCAAATTAATGACATGCAGGAACAAGTTTGCTACTTCCAAGAGGAGTTCAACGAAAGTGCAGTGATTGAAGATGATGAGGCCAGGTCTTTGATGACAGCAACTGCCCTTAAATCTTGTGAAGACACCATTATCAAATTGCAGGAACAACAGAAGTTATCTTTCAGCCAAGCAATGGTTGAGTTGGAAAGGGCCAACGTTTCCAGAGAGAAACTGAAGAATATCATGAAAGCGCATGGCAAATTCCTATCAGATTCAGGAAATTCTCTTTACGAGAATGTGAGAAATGATTTCAGTGTTAAGATAGATGATGTGTACTCTATGAAGCGGGAGAAAATTGAAATGGAAGCAATAGTAGATAAGATCAAGGAATACTTTCAGAAAGACTCTGATATTTCAGTGGCAGAGATTGCAGAGAAAATTGATGAACTAGTGAATAAAGTTGTGGATTTGGAACTTATGGCTTCATCACAGACTGCAAAGATAGATAGGCTGTGTCTGGAAAACACAGAGCTGGAGAAGTCCTTGCAGGAACTGGAGGAAGAGAAGATAGTAGTAACCAGTGGCTCAGTTGAATTAAATGACAAGCTCGGGAAGGCAGAAGATGACCTGGCTAGAGTGCAGCACCTTGAGAGCTCCTTCCATGCAGAAGAAAGTATAGTCTATTCAAATTTTGTTGAAACAGCTAGTAGTTTCTGTTACATTACAGATATGTTGCAGTCACCTTTCATTGAGCACCAAGCATGTGCCCCCGCGCTGACTGATGAAGCAACACCACCCACTGATACCGAACCATCTGGCAAGTGTGAGAAATCAAAACCAGAAGATGATCCTCAGATGGATGAAGCTACAAGAAAGCCTGACATATATGGAGATTATTCCAGTATGTTGGAGCTAGCTATCCTCAGTGATAACAGTCAGTCATTTAGTGGTTACCCTGAGAGTAAGGCAGAAAAGCATCACAGCATAGATAATTCAGAGGACCTGTGGCGTTGTGGGCTTGAAAGCAAATCTATCTTTGCAGCTGCGTCCGTTGATAAGGAAGCAACAGAAAATGCAGATAATGATACATTTGGTGAACATAACAATACAGAAGGGGAACATGTTCATGAAATTGCTGGTAACGGTAACACTGGCAGCAGCTTGCAACTATATGGTGTACATCCCCATGAGAGGGGTTCAATAGAGCGATTGGATCATATTTCATCTAATGGCCCAGGAGATCACGATATGAAGCGAGCGGATGACAAGCAATATTCATCAGCAACGGATCACAGCATTTCCAAAGTCCACTCAGAACAAGAGACGAACAAAGCAAAAGAGTCAGAAGACTCGCATATCGCTGAAAATTCTACTCCTGTCAGTGGAAAAGTTGTCGGCGTTGGAGATCAAGAGGAGAGCATGGCTAATCTGCAGCAATTGCTTATGAGTGGGCTCCAAGATAAGGAAAAGATACTATTAACTGAGTACACTTCTATCCTCCGAAATTACAAGAATGCAAAGAGAAGGCTTACAGAAGTGGAGATAAAGAATCAGGAATGTTTTGAATGAAATGACAGCTATGGTAAGTGAACTACGATGTGCCAATGCAATGAAGGACGAAGAGATTCGGTCACTACGTGAACTCCTGAGCTCTTCTAGTGACAAACATGCATCACACAGTGGCCACCAAATGAATCCAAACACGTCCTTAAGTTTCAAGAGTGGGACGTTCAGTGGCCACCGAAGAACCCCAAGCTTTTTGCTAGTTCATCAAAGGAGACAAAGTGTTTCCTCAATTTCAAGGATAATCATGACGAACTCTAGCCTGAAGAATAATGTAAATCTCGAATCCCCCAACGAATGTGATGCATCACATGATGTTGTTATGGATCCAGAAAGCATTAATCTGGATGAGCTCAAATTAACTAATATTGTTGAGATGGAGAACGCCTCACCTCTTGAAGAGAAGTTGAGAAGAGACATCGATGGCCTTTTGGAGGAGAACCTGGAGTTCTGGATGAAGTTCAGCACATCATTCCAAAAGATACAAGAATTTCAGACCAAGCACCAGCAGCTACAATCTGAGATTGGTAACCTAATAAATGACGACAAGCTCAAACAAAACAGCGGTCGTGCAAATGACCCTCCTGCAAAAGCTGAATCTGAAGCCACAGAGAAGCGGCTAAGAGAACTTAAGATTGAACTGCAAGTATGGTTAGAACAGAATGCTATGTTCAAAGGGGAGCTCCAGTGCAGGTTTGCTTCCCTCTGCAGTATACAAGATGAAATCCAGGAAGCTATGGAGATGGATGCAGGGACTGAGGAAGGATTTCGATTAACTTCATATCAGGCTGCAAAATTCACAGGGGAGATCCTGAACATGAAGCAGGAGAACAACAAGGTTGCAGATGAACTACAGGCTGGTTTAGATCATATAAGAGGGCTACAAGCAGAAATCGAAAACGTCATGCCAAAGATACTCAAGAGCACTAGCTTATCTGGGCCCAAAGGCAGCAGCACTTGGAGGAATGCGTCCTCTAAATCAAGAGTGCCACTCCGGTCATTCCTCTTTCCAGCCAAGAAAAAGAAATCATCTCTGTTGGCATGCATGAATCCGGCATTTCAGAAGCAGTACAGTGACATGGCATTCTTCACTAAAATGGAATAGGTACTCCTGTCTGTCTGTTCTATGCATAAATGGATAAACTTTCAGCTAATTTTCTTCCTACGACTTGATGGACTAACACATTGTTCCGATAATCAGGCCTTCTGGATAAAAAGGATCTAAATTTATCATGCAGGGAGTTGGAGCTAAATTAACTGTGCAGCAAACAAGACTTTGGATATGATATGCCAGGTTGTATCTCAACGCCAGACTGCTTAATTCGGCTTATTTCAAGGTTGTCGCAGCACATTCGCTGGGATTAATCCGCGTTTACAGATTAGATGTTTCTGTCCAGAGGACATAAAATATATATGTGCATAGTCTTTTCTTTATGTGATTGAACTTTTTTTTAGATAAAAGACGTTCCACCCAGTTTATAATAAAAGCTTAACAGCAAGTAGATTTGACTTACAATTTCAGTCAGCAGCATTTTTTTATAAACTCGACCCAAGGACAAGCAAATAGAATATCCACAAAAAAACATAACTCTCCCCAGCACTTCCGCTCGCCCCATGCCAAGCTGAGATCATCACAAATCATAGAAGGAGCTATATTCTATCACATCAGAAAATGTCGTACATCACATTAGCAAGTCGTAAGGTGCTCCCTACAAAAGAACAAAGTTCAAGCACCAAGCAAGAGGTCTCCAGCACCCTTCCTCCTTGCCTTGGCAAGTCTTGAAGCCTTTTGTTTAATGCTTGAGGCAGCCCACGCCGTCATCTTTCTATCCTTCTCCCCAAAGAGTAGCTTCCATTGCTGCATGAAAAACAAGATTTTATATAGAATGTCAGTTGGACGTCTCACAAGTTTGCCTTCAATCACCATTTTGTTCCTAGTGTTCCAGAGCACCCAAATGGTAGTGGCAAACCCGTAAACCCCCACCCCTTTATTCACCCGTTTTTGATTGGCTATCCATTGCCCGAAAAAAATCCTCAAAGTGTACTGGCGTCCTATCCCATCCAAGTGCCTCTTGGATGCTAGTCCATGCAAATTTTTCCACCGAGCATTCGAAAAGCATATGGTCTGCATTTTCTATCTCACTGCATAGCCCGCATTTGTTGAACCCTTCCCACATAGGTTTTGCTAGTTGTTGACCTGACGGGATTCTATCATGTCTCGCTTGCCAAATAAAAATATTTACTTTTAATAGGATCTTAGCCTTACACACCCACAGGAGATTCATGTTAATCGCCCCACCGTAGGAGTTGAGCCTATATTGTGAACACACATTTCTTTTCTACAGCCCACACCGTCTTACTTTGGTCAGTAGTTAGTAGCACCCCCTTGAAGCTCCCCCATGAGAGCATCCCATTCTTGTAGTTCAGGTTCTACGAATGATCTTCTCACTCCTGCATGCCAATTGTCTCTATCATAGCTACAGGACTAGGCAATATACTTTAGGCACCCCCGATCGGTTACGCTGACCTCTGGGAGTACCAGTGGAGTACAAGCAATT
Organism: Stipa capillata; assembly: GCA_019208055.1. NCBI lineage: Eukaryota > Viridiplantae > Streptophyta > Magnoliopsida > Poales > Poaceae > Stipa > Stipa capillata. The sequence continues at coordinate 39,827 of JAGXJF010003052.1, forward strand.
TGTGGTGCCCGTCGGGGTGAAGCGCGCGGGAGCACGACCGACGAGACGGAATGTAAAACACTCGTGTCGGGGATAAATAGAAACTCTCGTGTCGGGGCAAAGTGAAAACTCTCGTATTGATTTCAAGAATTACAGTTTATACGAGGGAAAATGGATCATCTCTCTCTCCCCCCTAGGTCCTATTTATAGGGGTTGAGGTGGGATGTGAGAGATTACGATCATGCCCTTTGGGCAACAACACACCCCCAGAGGTATTCTGGTCTTTTTACAATGATTCTTATGGAATATTTCAATACTTTAACATCCCAGTGCTCGGGTTACGTCGACGTGTTGTCCTGGGTACCGGGACGAAGCGCAGCCTTGATGTCTGCCGGGACAGGGCGCAGCCTCGATGTCCGCCGAGACGAAGCACGGCCTCGACATCTGCCGGGACGAAGCGTTTCCTCGACATTGCCGACGATGCTAGCGGAATTCGATGACGTCAGGCATAACGTGTTGATACGAAGAGGGGGACCTTGACGTCGTCAAGGAGAAACCCGTCAGTTCGGAGTAGCGCGGGGACCCTTCCCCCAATAGTCTCCTACCCGACACTCACCCACTGAGCAGTCAGGATCCTCACAGACTAAGTATACGCGTGGGAACTGGATCTTTAAAGGGGAAGAGCCGATCCAGACATCTTCCCAGAATTTGGTTTCTTCACCGTCTCCCACCACATTCACTGCCCCCCATTTGAACCGGTGCTTGATGCGTTGGAGGCTCTTCCAGAGTCATTGAATTTCTTACTAGCTATAAAAGACAGGAATTTTATCTGTAGAACTTGTGAGATCAGCTGTATGATTGGTTTGACCCTTGGAAGCATTACAGCTGAAATTTAGCTTGTGCAGTTGCGCTACTGTGCGGTTCAGTGATGATCACAAGTTCATAACACAAGCATTCTGAAATTTAGGCGGCGGAACGGCATAAAGAGTCATGACATGTATACCTATGGCTAGCTAGTCTTCGTGTTTGCTTCTACTTTGAAATGCAAGTAAACGAGTTATCAAATAAATTGAGGGTGCTGCAACACGAGTACTTCTTTTGCCTCTTTGTTCACCGGTCGGTAGAAAAAGAAAGAAAGACACAACATGAGTGATGATCTAACAAAACGGGGCAAGCCATGGCATGATAGTAATTCTCACCGGGCACCAGCTTGAGGATTGAAGCGCACTAGGCAAAACGGCGGCGGCCGAAGGAGATCAAAGCATATGCCCGTGCTCAGATGTTCTTCCGCGACGCTAGACGCTCCCTGCAAACAAGATGATCAGAGTGGCAAGGTCAGGGAGGGGTTGCCACCACGCGACAAAACATGTACACGCAAGTACTGATCGGCACCTGGGACCGAGACTCTACGTGGCCGGCATTCCGTCGAACAGGTAGCAGGCACCGGGGAGCAGAGAAGTTTCTGGCCCCTGCCTAGAGTGGAGATCGTCTTCAGCAGGAAAGCATCCGCGTAGCACAGACAGGGAGTGGATGCGGATGTGGATCTCCGACCACCTCACCCGGAGGTCGGCGCCAAACACCTGCTCCCTCCCCGTCGTCTCCGGTCGCCGTCGCCTACCGCCACAGAGAAAGCACATCACGTGCATTACACGTGCCGGACGACGCGCTTAATTAGCCGAAATGGGGCCCCACATGACAGTGACTGCCACGAAAGCCGGGCCCACCTGCTCGGGTTCAGTGCTTCCGCGCGCGCGTCACGAACGACACGGATCCATTGATTCCCTTCCATCGTATAAGAATGGGAAGAAGAAGAAGAAGAAGAACCCAACCCGACAACCCCGTAGATCATCCGGATCGGCTGCTTCTTCGGAATTGGTACCCCATCCAATCCCCGTTTCTCCAGAATCTGGTTTTGATTCTCCTTTTTGCTTCTTCTCGCTCGATTTCTCTGGGCTTAACTTGAGCTCATGGAACTGTAATACTATCTTTGCTTTGTGAATTCTTCTGCCTAATCCTTGTTTACCGTGGATTCCTTTCGTGGGCACCCAAAATTAAGCAGAAATTAAGCTGCTTATATATACGTAGCTTTTAGTAGTAATTGATAACGACTCGTGATTCAGTTCCTTCCGCGGAAATGGTAATTAGTACGATATATATATATACAAAAACAGGCTTCTTTCTAGATTCTCTCACGTGCCTTGGCGAGAGATTTCTTAACCTCTCCATCCACCTGGATTCGAATCCTATAATTGGTATGGGTGCTCATATTCTTCTTACACGTATTGTTGGAGCCCTGTTCTTAAACTAGTTCCACGGCAGTCGACAACTCAACATAGAAACATTTTGTAAGCTATTGGCTTAGAACTGATAGAACTTTTATTTTCTCCCTACACATAGCTATTCTCCCTACGACATGATTTCTTTCATTTATCGATTTATAGTTCTAAATTCTTGTTAATAGCTTGGTGGCGCGAAAATGAGTGGAGGAAAGGACAAACATGACGAGGCGGATAAGGGACTATTCTCAAACATGAAGCATGGTGTTAACGGTTGCCATGGATATCCACCTCAGGGATACCCTCCACAAGGGTACCCACCTTCATGGGGAGCCTACTCCTACCCTCCTCCACCTGGTGCATACCCTCCACAGTACGGGTACCCTCCATGTGGTGGCTACCCATCACACGGTGGCTATCCTCCTACTGGTTATCTTGGCTCATCTATACCATATCAGGGTATGTATCTCTTCTTGTTTAGTTATATATATGCTAAATTGCTAAGGATACAACGTATGTTCCAGTTGCATCTTCAAAGTTTTTTCGGTTGCACGAAATACCACTAGTTTATGTCTTTGTAGAGAAATATTGTTAAACCTAGGTTCAGCTAGACCAAATAATCATATCATACGCACTTTTGAGATTCGAGCTAGTAGGTAATATAATATAGTGAAATGATGAAACGATGAAATCAACGCATATCGTTATCTTTCTATTGTTAGGAGTCCAAACTTATGTTGTACTGAAATGATGAAACTAACCCTTGTCGTTCTTGAGGATTTCATCATCATCCACTCGTTGTCTCAGGCTATGGGAGTAGCCATGGCGGGGGACACATGGGACCATATCTAGCTGGAGGAGTAGCCACCACCGCAGCTACTGACGGAGCACACAAGCTCTCTCACGATGGCCACGGAGGCTACGGTGGTGTCGGCCACGGTTGCGGCCACCACCACGGAGGCCATAGTTGCAGCCACCACCACCACGGATGCCACGGTTGCGGCCACCACGGCTACTGCGGCCATGGTTATGGCCACCACCACTGCCACGGACTCCACGGCAAGCACACGCACGGCATGTTCGGTGGTGGCAAATTCAAGAAGTGGAAGTGATGTGCTAGTGCTCACCATGGCTGATCAATATACCCGAACCCTTGTGTAGGCTTCCATAACTGATGCAGTTAGGAGAGCCTTTACGATGTATCTAAGCAGGCTCTCCCAGAGAGCTATACCATCATACCTGTCTAGCTCTACATAATGTGGTGCTCTAGCTAGCTTGCGTCTAAGTGACAATATGGTTTGTAATAAGTAACAGAGTACCGGTGGTTATAGATACTCTGTCCAAATATATATTCATCGAGATTATCCTCTATGATTGACTGATGGTACTAATAAGTTCAGGGTTACTGCAAGGCGAGTACTTCTTGCTTCTTCGATCACCCATCGGCACAAAAGGAAAGAAATGCATGATCAGTGATATTCCAACAAAACACAGGCCGAGGCCGGTGTTCCATCGAACAGACAGTGGGCACCACGAAGCAGTGCTGTTTTCGGCCACTAAATAAGGCTCCGTTAATATTGCGATGGATTATAATAATATTATTTCTCTAATTAATATTTACTTATTTTACTATTCTTTTAATTAATCTATTTTACTTTTATGGCAATTTTTACGATACATTACCCATAGCTATATCTATATCTATACCAAAATAAAAAGCATCAGTTTAATTAGGATATTATTAATCTCAGTCTCAACCATCCAATATCATTAATTCATTTTTCTAATTACGATCAGACGGCTGCGGAGGAGTTTCCCTAATCAAGCCCGTGCTAACCCCCATCTTGTTCGATCTCCCAACCGCTCCTGTCGCTTCTCGATCCTCCTCCGACGTCGTCCTCGCACGCCGCGGCGCCCCAGCCACCCTCGCATGCCTTGGCGCCCCCGCCGCACTCGCACGTCGCGGCATCCGCCCCGGTCCCCTCCCTCTCTAGCCGCCTCCACCCCGCTTCAACGTTGCCCCCTCCTCACCTCGGTCCTCTTCCCCAATGCGCGACGCCGGCTCGACCACCTGCTGTGACGCCGGCCTACCGCTGCTGATGCCACCCATCGCCGCTGACGTCGCCCACCAGGCCGCGACTCGCCTCGGTTCCCTTTCTTGCACGGTGCGTGACGCTCGTCCTTTCTTCCCCAGTGCGCGGCCAGATCTGGGGCCGCAGGCCTGCGACGGCCGGCGACCGGGCCCCGCGCTGACCACCCTACGCCGACCTCCTCAGCACCTACAGCGGCCACCTCCTTTGGAAGTGGGCCTCGCCGCCACCGGCGAGGGTAGGGGCCTCCGTCATCCCCTCATGACCACCACGACGCGCCTCTTCAGCTCCACCCCTCATCAAATGTTGTCAATTTGGTTGATTTGAGGGGTGTGGCATCGGCGGCAAGGTGAGGGAAGATACCACTGCCGACAAGCGCCGACGTGGCCTCGCAGATGCTCAACGGCGCAGCGTGGCTAGAACGACATCTGCTTGGCAAGGAGGTTGTGGCCCTGCGCAGGACGTGGTGCAGTTGGCCATGTGCTAGACGAACCTGTTGCGTATATTTAGGGTGCTAAAGCAGTTGGTGGTGATGGAGTAGGCTGGTGGCTTCACCGCCGCTGGGGAGAAGGACAAGGAGTTCCTCGAGGTGAAGCAAAAGCTGTTGGATTGGGAGCTGCAGCTCAGTAACGCATCACAACAGGTAATTTCATGAATACTCTGAATGCCACTGGAGTTACGAGTTAGCTGGATTTAGTGCATATGTTAATTATGACCGTAAGGCAATGCAGTGATTCTTAGATTGGGCTAAGTTAAGGACTTCCATTCGAAGTATGCAATTCAGAGTTCAAGATTCTTCTCTCTAGGCTCCCAGAATCCCGTCGCATTCTTTACGACTACTTACGATACAGAGTGGCAGCCAGGAGCTTAAGAGCATCTCAAAAACATCTTTTAAAAAATGCCCAATGAGCCCATGATTATTGCGTCCGATCTGTTCTTCTTTGACATGGAATGCTTCTTTGTTTGATGAAATGCTTCTGTGTTATTTTGGTAGTTCTACATAAACATTGTGCTATAATGATGATTTTGCATGGATGGTTCATGCCCTAGTACAGGTCAGAATAAGAGAGCTCTTCGAGATAAAAGGTAACGATGCAAAGATCTATACCTTCCTTTAATCTAATAATTTGAACTTGCTTCGTTGGATTGGTTTGTAGCTTTGAAAACATCGTATGCTTGTCTCCCTTGTAGGTACGCAGTTATTGAGCACAGTAATGGGTGTGACTGAGTATGTATTGAGTAAATTCAATGATGTTAAATTGTAAGCTTGAATTTTCTTGATACCATAATATTCTATGATTTACTATGTGCACTTGGAATACTCGCATCAAAGGTGTTTTTAGGGATTTGTAGGGGCTGCGCATCTTATGTTACTGGTTGAATATTACTTGGACGAGGAATATATATAGTTTGGCATATTGTCAATTTAAAAATACTTATTGTAGGTAATTCCAATTTTACTTTATTTTTATGTTCTCCAAGTGATATATGTACATTAGTTGTTCATATTTGCTAATTTGATTATTATAATCTCATGAAGAGCTTCTCATACCTTTAGAGCGTTTCTTGCTTCCTTTTATTACGATCTGGAAGCAATGTGTGCGTGTGAAGAGACGGAGCACAGCGGGTGCAGGCGGAGGCAGAGCCGACGTGAGAGGCACGGTTGGTTGCTATCGCTGTCGTTGAATGTCGCCAAAGTGTTGAATGAGGGGCACTAATGTTAGAGCATCTCCAGGTGGGACGCCATCCTCGGATAGCGTCTCGGAGGCGAAAAAACGACCTCCAGGAGAGCCGCCATCCCGCACGCTACTTTGGAGGGCACGCCATCGAGGCCTCCCCGAACGCCAAATGTGGTGTGTCTCCCCCGACCCTCCATCCATCAACTACCGCTGCCCGGACACACTCCACCCGCCAAGTCGAGGAACCGCGCGCCGCACCCCACCTCGCTGCTCGCGCTAGATCTCGTCAGTAGCTCTGGGGAGGAGCTCTGGGAAGGAGGCCGTGAGGGGAGCAGCTCGGGGAAGGGTGGCCGCCAGGGGAGGAGCTCGGGGGGAGGGTGGTCGTGAGGGGAGGAGCTCGGGGAGGGTGGCCGCTGGGGTGGTTGCTAGATCTGGGCGAGGGGAGGAGCTCAGGGAGGGTAGCCACCGGGGTGGTCGCCGGATTTGGGCTAGTTGCTTGGTCGCCGGGTCTGGATCCGCGTGAGGAGGTTGTGAGGGGATCGTCGCCAGCTCGACGTAGGGGGGCTTCGGGGGAGGGGCACTGTAGGAGGTACGACTCAGGGTGGGATGCTGTGGGAGGGTCCAACAGTGGAGGGGGGTCGTCGGGGTAGGGGGCCGGCGAGGAGGGGAATGTGGGGAGAGGGGAGGCGTCGGGAAGAGGGGCGCCGGTTGAGGGAACGTGTGGGGTGGGGGCGCCGGGTGAGATATATTGAGAGAGTGAGGAATTTTTTTTAGCAAGAGAGTGAGATTAGGGATTGGAGAATTTCAGCAAAATGAGATATATGGGTATTTTGAATGTGAATTGGGGTGGTTTGAAAATAGAATTGTTGTGAATGTGTAAAAACATAGCTATGTCTATGCTAAATGTGTAATTTTAATTTTCCCTATTGCTCCATTAATCAATATGGTGTGCAGTCTGTATTAATAACATGCGATTATTTGAACCATAATGCTGTTAGAAAATACCCGTTAAAAAATAGTCGTTATAAAAATAACTGTTCAAAATATAACTATTACAAATATATCAAATAGAAATTTATTGTTAGTTACAGAATATTATTATAAAATAGGAGAGAAGAATGTGGATGGAGGATGATATATGGATGTGTTATTGGAGTGGAGGGTTAATATGGAGGGAGAATCTTTTTGGATGGGCATTCATATAAGGATATAGAGGCTCAATTTTGGGTGCCCACCTGGAGATGTTCTTAGTGTTGTCGTATGCCTCCCCTTTGTTATCCTTATAACAGAATATCTGTGCATTACAACTTATATGAATTTATGATGATCATTTTATTTCTTAAATTGTAGGGTAGCATGTTTTATTTAAAATTAATATGATACCATCCTTCGCATATACTCTATCCGTCCTAAAATATAAGGTATATTTTTTTAACATAAAAATTTGACCAACAATAACTCTATTATTATTTAATATATAGTATACGTGACATAAAATTGATTGTGACTTACTTATGATTATAATTTTGTATCACATAAACCACATATCAATAGAATAATTATTAATTAAAATTTTATCTTAAAAAAATAAAATATGTCTTACATACTCCTTCTATCCAAGAATATAAGGCATATTTTGATTCGTTAAGACAAGCCTTTAATCAATAATTACTCTAATAATATACAGTTTATATGATATAAAATCATAATCATAAAGAAGTACTTTTGAAGAGAAATCTCATAATATTAATTTTATATCATGTAAATTACATATAAATAAAATAATTATTTATTAAAATCTTGTCTTAACCAATTGAAATACGTCTTACATTCTTGAAAATAGTAAAGCCAAAAGCTGGGCATCATGCCGTGATGGGCCCACCTCTGCACCCGGACCAAATCTGGACGTGCACGCAACGGGCGGCTCAGCGTCGTTCCCACGCAAAAATATCTGAAAAGCGGGTTCCTTCGCCGCGTTGCTTTTACCGAGGAAGGCGGGCCACATGGCAGGTCAAACCCTATCCGTCCAATCCCACGCGCCACGAATAACTCGGAGCCGGGCCCACCACGCCGCGGATTCGGTGCCTGCGGCACCCACTATCTATTTAACCGATGGACACGCAAGAGATCATCGTCCAGATCGGCTGCTTCTTCTTCCGAAATCAAATCAGATCAGAAAATCTCTCATCTTTCTTTGGTACGCGCCTCCGTGATCCCCCCATCTTTGTTCTGTTGTGTGAATTTCTGCTAGTACTTTCTCTTGATTCGTACTCTGTTGGATGGATTGTGAAGAAATTTGGTGTGTGCGTTGGGGATTTTTGGTTTGAGGTCGTCGAAGGGGGTGGTGATCGATCACGGATCTGGTTCTGCGGAATTTGTGCTGGTTCGTTGGTTGCTGTATAAACTATCTTTGGTTTTGTGGATTCTTCTGCCTGATCCCCCTAGTCCACCATGGTCGCGCGGATTAGCATGGAGAGATTTTGGAAGTCGCATGTATCGTCTTACATTCAATTGATCCATGGAATAGCTAGATTATCATGAATCACCATATGCCTTTTTGGTACAACGATTTCTAGTGTCAAATGGATTATGCGTCCCTCATGTTAGATCAAGATATTTTCCACCATCTCCGAAGAATGTTAATTAGAACAAGCTATTTAGGCATGTTTTTGCCTCAGAAAAATCGTGTCTTGTATACCTGGTATTCTGCCTTTAGTGCCTCAGGCATAAGACATGCTTTTACCAAACCAAATCTTCTGCAAAGAGAGGTGACTAGTTCCTCACTGTTTGACAGACAAACTTGTTCCATAATGTTTGACGTAGATAAACTTGCTATTGCCTTTGACCTGACAAATTTTTATTTTATCTTCATAAATCACCTATGTAATGTCAATTCATGATACAGAGACGGTGACATTTCTCTAGTGTAATATTTCTCGATATGATGTGCAGTGTTGAACTCTTCCTTGGGATAGCTTGGGGGACCGACAATGGGAGGAGGCCATGACAAGCATGACGAGAGCGACAAGGGGCTGTTCTCAAACATGATGCACGGTGTTGCCGGTGGCCATGGGTACCCACCTGGTGGCCACGGGTACCCGCCGCAGGGATACCCTCCGCAACAGGGGTACCCACCGCAGGGAGCCTACCCTCCCGGGGCGTATCCTCCTGCCCCTGGGGCTTACCCTCCCCCACCTGGGGCATACCCTCCACAGCAGCATGGGTACCCTCCGTCCGGTGGCTACCCACAGCCCGGTGGCTATCCCCCTACCGGTTACCCCGGCTCGTCCGCGCCGCACCATGGTATGTCTCGCTCGCTGTTCAGTTCTATGGTATGGTTTGTTTATGTACAGTCGCCGTCATAGTGCCATTTCTGATGGACTCCGGCTAGCGTGCTCACTTCTGCAATTTGTACCTACACTGATCAAATGCATGACTGACATGGAGCGCTGCATCTCCAATGTTTGCTCAGTTGCATCAGCTTTACTCTGATGATATGACCAGTAGTTTATCTTTGTAAATGTTTAGAGTCCAACTGCTATTGAACTGCGAATCTTATATTGTTCTTGAGCATTTCATCCTCATTGACTCTCCTTGCTGCAGGTCATGGGGGTAGCCACAGCGGGAGCGGTGGACACATGGGAACGATGCTAGCTGGAGGTGCTGCTGCTGCGGCTGCCGCTTACGGAGCACACAAGCTTTCGCATGGTGGTCACGGTGGACACATGCCCGGTGGACATATGATGGGCGGTGGACACATGCCCGGTGGCAATATGATGGGCGGTGGGCATATGGGCTATGGAGGCTACGGTGTTGGCCACGGAGGCCACCACGGTGGCAAGTTCAAGCACGGCAAGCACGGTCACGGCAAGTTCAAGCACGGCCACGGCAAGTTCAAGCACGGAAAGCACGGGCACGGCATGTTCGGCGGTGGCAAGTTCAAGAAGTGGAAGTAATGTGTTAGCTTACCATGGCTGATCAATACCTGAACAACTCTTGTGTAGGCTTCCAGAAATGCGTGGTTGCGATGTATCTAAGCAGGGTGGGTGGTCGCTCACATGGAGCTACCGTCCCCTCCGCATAATTTGGTACTCTAGTTTGTGTCTTGAGTGACAATATGGCTTGTTAATAAGTAACTGAGTACCACTATACCAGTTGTTGCTGATACCCTGTGTTGATGCTGTCAATAGAATTTCTTTTCAGAAGGTTATTCCCTGTGATCAATGAATTGATGGTGCATTTGCTTTGCTTCTTATTGATGCTTCTAAAAGCTCTCGTCACTTGACAAACATATTGGAGCATCATTTGACAAATCCTGTGATGTTGCAAATAACAGTTTGAAATGTAATTTCATCACACGACGAGTTTCAGAATTGTAATCCTGTATCAAGGGTGTCTTAAAACAGTAGGATCTTTGCAATTAGGCGCACAGCGGTGGGGCTGTCTCCTAAACACACGGCGAGAATTTGTGCGGTGAGAGTGTCTCTTAAGCACACGGCTAGAATTGACGGACGTAAGGGAGCCCGTAATTTACGGTCGACCGTTCGAAACGGTCGATTCCGACAGCCCCGTTCCGACAGCACCCGGTGTTCCGACCAGCTGAAAAACAAATCAAAGCAAACTTTCAACTAAGAATCAGTCAAAAGCTTTCAACTAAGAATCGTTAAGCTTCCAACTCCTCTCTACCCCAGCTTTCTACAAGAACAAATCAACTTTCTACTAGTTAAATTAAGCTTTCAACTTGTTCATGGCTTTCTACAAGAATGAAACAAGCTTCCTACTAAGTAAACTGGGACTTCCAACTTCTACAAAGAACATTCAAAACTTTCTACTAAAGCACTTTAGAGCTTTCGATTTCTACCAAATCAAAAATAGGTTTCTACTGAACAAATCAGAGCTTTCAACTCTACCAAAAAATCAAAAATCAGAAAAAAAAACAACACCGGCAGCGGCCGCCGGCCCGTGGTGCCCTTCTCCGGCGCCGGCGACGCTGGAGAACGCTGGAGGCCAGCGCGCGGGACAGCCCCGGCCCTCCAGCTTGGGGAGCGCGGCGAGGGAGCCGAGGTGAGCCGCTCGGCGGGGGGCTTCGCGACGGGGAGCTCCGGCGTGGGGAGGCGGCGAGGGAGGCGAGGAAGCTCCGGCCGGCGGCGAGGGAGCCGAGGAAGCTCCGGCCGGCGGCGCTGGCTGCTCGGGCGCGGCGGGAGGGCTTGGGGAGGCGGCGAGGGAGCTCCGGCTTGGGGAGGCGACGAGGGAGCCAGGGAGCTCCGGCCGGCGGCGAGGGAGCCGAGGGAGCTCCGGCCGGCGGCGCTGGCTGCTCGGGCGCGGCGGGAGGGCCGAGGGAGGACGGGGACGGGGCGGCGTGTGGTGGAGAAAAATGAGAGATGCGGGGACGGGATTAGATAAGGACCGGGTTTGGTGGGGACCACTTGGGAGAAAAACATGTGGCGCTGTCGGAATTTGACCGCGCCGCGCGGTCGACCGCGCAAGATGGTTTTCGCGGACGTAATTCTCGTAGCTCATATATGCATATGAGCGCGAGAACAGGTGGTCTCAACCCAAACAAACATAAGCTACCTCGCATCACCAGAATTCAGTTTCCAACACTGCAAGTTTCAGATCTAAAGCTGCAGAAAATTATTTGCCTTATCACACGAAAGCTGGAAGAAATACTTCTTTTTTTCTAGTCAGCAAAGACCGCGTCTTGGAGCTGGAAGGCCTTGCTGAAGAATGCCGGCCAGCAGAGGTAGGTGGAGAGGATACTGCTGACGGTGGAGGCCCCCATGAGCATGTTCATCACGACGATCTGCAGCTGGATGGCCTCCAGCGGCGACGCGCCCCCCATGATGAGCCCCGTCATGGCGCCCGGCAGCGAGATCAGCCCCACCGTCTTGGCGTTGTCGATCACCGGCGACAGCGCGATCACCAGCGACCTCTTCACCTGCTGCAGCGTCGCCTGCCTCGGCGTCGCTCCCAGCGCCAGCGCTGTCTCCACCTGCACGAGAATATTAGTGCAAGATGACGATGAATCATTACACAAAGTTTGCATATCTTTTTAATGTTCTAATTGGTGTGGTGATGTTGGAGGGCAAAGGGGAAATTGGAACTGAAATTGATTACCAGGTTCCTCTGCATCTTGACGTCCTCGCGGAGCTTCTTCATGGTGACGCCGGTGACGGTCATGGCGTTGCCGACCATCATGCCGGCGACGGGGATGATGTAGCGCGGGGTGAAGGGGAAGACGTCTAGCACGACGAGCAGGAACATGGTGATGGCCGTGCCGGCCAGGATCGACACGCCGGCGATGTACTTACCGCGCGGGACCTGCTTCGCGCGCTGTCCAGCCGTGTAACCTGCCACCGTCACCTACATCGATCGAGGAACTGGAGAATCAAGACACAAGACGCACTTCGAAAAGAACAAAAAAAAATCATTGCAAAGATAAAATCTTTTCAACTTCGATCCAGGGACGGAACTACGTGCCATGAAGAGGTAGGCGAGGAGAATCCAGAGGAAGCTCTTCTGGGTGAAGATGAAGTGGAGGACGAAGCCGATGACGGAGAGCTGGAGGAAGGCGCGGGCGATGGCGTAGAGCATCTCGGCCTCGAGGCCCAGCCGCTGGGTGAAGCTCAGCGCCACGGCCATGGCGACGACGGCCGTGGCGGCCAGCGGCTTGAGCATCCCGAGCGAGAAGTCGCGCCAGAACCCCGGCGCCCACGGGTCCACCTCCTTCGCCAGTCGCTCCAGGATCACGGACACCGCCGACGCTGCCATGGCCGCCGCCGTCTGTGTCGTCCTCGTGAGCTGAGCGACAGCTCGAGCTCCTTCTTGACGAGGAGGGGGAGGGTGCAAGTGAGGAAGGCGATGGCGATGGCGATGGAGGGAGAGACGGTGATTCCTCTTCTAGTGCTTTTGGGTGCTACGTGGGGGAGGGGAAGGTGGGACCCGAGAGATACCCGTGGAAGGTGGGGCCCACCGCTCAGTGAGTGGCTCCCTTCCTCACTGCCAGGTGTAGATGCCGTCAAAATCAGAGCATCACCAAGAGAATCAGGCAGAAAAAAGTCAACAACAATTTGGATATTTACAAAGTATCAAAATATTTGAATTCTTTTTTTAAACATCGTAGTACTTACTAAATAAATCTGTATTGACATACAAAATTGTATGGTCATGTGTTGTGCCGTTTGGGAGGAAAAAAGATAATTTTAGAAATCATATATTCACATATATTTGGTACAACTTGCTTTTTTCTTTATGTGCCACTTACCATTGATTTTTATTCTGATTTTTTTTGTGTACCATTGTATTATGCTGTAGTACAATCATGATCTTTTTGAGAATTTTTTGTTACAATTGTAATGCTACAAAATCATGTCTAAAGTTAATGGGTGTACCTACGCCCTAGCTTAGCTGAAACGTTCCAACCCAGAATCTAGCAGCAAAAGTCAACAACAGTTTGCTGCTGTGTTTCGGAAGCATTCCTCCATTTGTTAAGCAATTTTCAGCATCTAAACTGCAAGCAGATGATCCAGGTTCCGGGATGGATCTGAGCTGCAGGCAGATGATCCAGGTACTTGGATCTCTGTTTCTGGATTCCGAAAAGTCAAAACAAAGGTGGCATGATTTAACCAAAAACATTGGCATAAAATAATCATCATATCGTGATGCAGTCAACGAAAATGGCTTTCTTAAACCGTCATGAATCATGCATGCACCTCAAACACTTGCAGCCTTGCAGCTCATGCCCAACTGATTTCATTTATAAACGTGTTGCCATCTATTTCAGGAGGGAGTGTCGAACAGAGAAAACAGAGTGGGAAGAGTCATTCCTCAACGATAATAAACCTAAATAATAACAATTAGCCTGCTAAGCTGGTCATGCTGCCATAAACAGGAGGGAGAGCAGATTAATCCTTGTTCTTGCCGTTGCCGGGTTTTTTGTAGGACTCTTCGACCTCCTTCGCCTTGCCCATCAGGCTCCACATGAGCTTCTTCATGTTCGGGACGTCGTAGTTCTGGGCAATGTAGATACCGCAGCCAGTACCGATCAAAAGCGAGAAAGTGCTTTGTAAGAAGCCCATTGTAGCTAATCTGCACAAGAATCAAGAGGATATTGTCAAAATATGCTCATCAAATATGAGAATTTCATCTATCTGGTATGTCTATCCAACACATAAAGGCACTATCCAGTAATAAGGATGGACAGAAAGCTCGAGGCTCGCAGCTCGGCTCGGGCCCGGTGAGGCTCGGCTCGGGCTCGGCTCGGCTCGGAGGCGCAGCGAGCCGAGCCCGAGCCTCCTCCTCGGCTTGTAAAGCTCGGCGAGCCGAGCCAAAAAGCTCACGAGCCGCTCGTAGGCTCGTTTAGGCTCATTGCATAAATTTTTTTGGGTATAACTTTTACTAAAAAACTAACAATCAACATACACATATTGAACAATTATACAATTCACAAGCACATATAACATCCTGTGTTAATAAAACCCTGCTACGAATTGGATTGCATTGAACTCAACATAGTTTCATGTGCCATTCATTATATAGCAAAATAGTTCAACAATTCCATCAAGCACATGCTAAGAATAGAGACACGACAGACACTATTCACACAACATATGTACTCAATCTTAATAATAATAATCAGAACATAAATGATAACCATATAACTTCATTGAAAATGTTGGTAACATTTAAATTTTTCCACAACTGAAATGATTCATTCAGGATGCTATATTAGCCAAGCAAATCTAAACATAATATAGCACTCTGTATCTAAAAATGAGTGCATGCCACAAACCTCAAGTTAACAACAAATTAGTGTTAGACCTGGAACTCTATCAACGAAATAGTGAAAAGAAATGGCACTGAAGGGCTGAAGGCAGATCTATCCCCGTGTTCAACTTATTACGAATCAACACCGTATATTCAGTTGGCAGGTAGCCTTGTCTGATTCCATAGAGCTTCTAGCTATGCTGCTTCTTTTTTCTGATTAAAAGCTAGAGCGATTGCTATTTTGTTGTTTTGTCTCTAAAGAACAAAACAATAAAGCAGCAGGAGCTAGCTAGTACTCCACATTTTCATTGACACTTTCTGGAGCACAATAATACCTTTATACCAGAATAATAAAGGTACATGGAAAATACCAGTACATGGAAAAGTATAGACAGGAGTACAGATACGCAACAGATTTGCTAGCTTTGGAGGGCACTTGATCTTATCACTACCCTGCCTCACCAAGGATCACTCCACATCTGTACATACTTGTTGTTAGCACCATAATACATTCTCCAGAGCCAATACTTTTATCTCCAAACAAGGTATACAAAGAAGTTGGAAGAATGCAAGGTGACACTAAGTCAACAACTCATATCCTCCATCCCACTGAAGTGAGTTCCTTTCGGTTGTAGTAGTCACAGAAATAGCGAAGGAGCACCAGTGACCACAACCAATTTGTTTCCTCGAACAAAATTAAGGTACACTTACTAACATTTGGAAACAGAACACATAGCTCAGAAGCGAAACATGGATTCTTAACCTAATTCATGTTCTCTCAATAACAAGCACATGAACTGTTGTTAAGGTTAAAAATGTGCAAGACGAGATCAATCAATATACAAGTGCTGCTGTTATGACAAGCATAATTTGTAGAGGAAGGAGGAAGAGAGAGATAGCAAGGGAGGAGGAGGACCTGGTCGGCTGCTCCGGGTGGGGGCTTCTGTGGCAGCAGTGGCAGTCCGGCAAAGTAGCGGTGGCGGCGCAGCTAGGGCGGAGCAAGAGTGGCGGCAGCGATGGGGAGGAGTGGCGCGGCTCGGCCAGGGGAAGGAGCGGCGGCGGGCGGTGGCGGTTCGGCTGTGGAGGGGGAGGAGCGGCGGCAGTGACGACGGTCTGGTGAGGCAGCGGCCAGGGGAGGAGCGCCCCGGCGCGGTCAGTGAAGGAGCCGCGGCGGTCGGCCGAGGAAGGGGATGAGCGGCGCGCCTCAGCCAAGGGAAGGAGCGGCGGCGGCGGTCCAGCTGTGGAGGGGAAGAAGCGGTGGCGGCCCAACTGTGGAGGAGGAGGAGCGGCGGCGGCGGTCCAGCAAGGCCGAGCCTAACCCTAGTTGGCGGCGAGGCTGAGCAGAGCTATAGCACGGGCTGACGGGCAAGACTTAGGGGCAGGGTCGGTTTTTGGCTCAGTCTGGGGCGGCTCACGAGCTGGGACGAGCCGGCTCGAGCCAGCAGCGAGCCCGAGCCGAGCCCACGTTTAGGCTCACAGTAGGGCACGAGCCGAGCCAGGCTCGGCTCGGTTTTTCGCGAGCTTGTGCGAGCCGAGCTACGAGCCGGCTCGGCTCGGCTCGTGTCCACCCTTACCTAGATTAATGAAATACCCCACATAAAAGAATAAGTGGGGGAGCCAGCTAAGACCTGTCACATCTATGAAGCCAAAACAGAATGGCATTATAGACATGAATCTTTCTACAAAAGGAAGCCACCAGCTAAGAAGTATGTGTAGACATAACCATTGGAGACTAAAGAATCTGGTACCCATAAATGAGAAATAGTGGGATACTGGAAGAGCATCATGAAGAGATTTCATCAGTCATATTGACATGTGAGGAAAACAAGCAGGAAGATGCATGAAAAACTGTGATTACTCTAAAGAAAAGAGATATTTATGGCAAACAACTCATACTCCTCTCCATGTGATCTAAGTTACTACTCCTTCTAAAACTCCAGTCATCGGTGAAATTATATTTAGCTATTTAATGTCAGTGATGTGAGTCATGTGATGACATGGACGACTTTTGTGATGAGTATTTTGCCATCTTGTGTGGAGTTGTATAATTTGGTTGCATGAATTCAAGGTTGGAATTATTTGCAATGTGATTGATTGTTTGAGTTTCTCAATTTGTCTCAAGGAAAAATTGAGTGGATAAAGGATTTTTCTCGGCTGACTTGGGTCAAGTGGAAAACTTGTGCTCGCAACGCTTTGCTTGATCTATTGTGTGTAGGTACAAGTTGGGTGCGGCGATGGTTCGGCCATATGGACCGGCATGAGCTTGGAGGGCTGAGATACGGTCAAGGAGGTGGCGACGACATTGTGCGGCTTAAAAGCATGTACGCGGAGGACAAGAAAGCAGGTGGAGACGAGACGTGAGGATCAAGTCAGTGCGAGGGCGTTTTGATAAAAACGCGGAGTCTACTGAAGCATAACCAAGAAACTGCGGCGGCGGCCGGAAAGCGGTTTAGGTTAGTTGCTTAGGGTAGAAGGAAATATGGATGGTGGATGAGTCACTTAGACGCTTTGTGATGCGTGCTAAGTGCTCATGTCATCTAAGTGGGCTTAAGGCCCAAGTGGTGGGAGGTATGCCTCCACCACTATAAAAGGAGGGGTAAGAGGTGCTTATCCCTTAACCCTTTTGATTAGCTTTTGAGAGATGCACTTGATGAAGTGCTTTGCCTAGATGAGAGGTGTGTAAACCAAAGATAAACCCACGAAAATTCAATACAAAAAGATTTCCTCAATCCGTGTGTGTTCTTGAGTCATTCTCTCTTTGAACCTTTTTGATTTTCGTTTTCTTGTTTTTCTTATGGATTGATCCATGGTATGGCAAGTAAGTGATGGGGATATCATCTCCATACTGATCTCATCCAAGCATACTCAAGGATTCAACCCTTCCCTTCAATATTTTGAGTTTTCCTTGAGAAAAGGGCAAGTTACGTGGTTTTTATGATTGATCTTTGTAGAGGGGTTAATCCTGTGGTTTAGGGCTAGGAATAGGTTGCTAGGACATGTGAGATGACACCACATTGATTTGAGATCAAAATTCCTCACGAGCTTCCTTTTCCCCCAAGTTTTCACTTTTTCTCATTTCTTGGGCTGATTGGAGGAAATTGGTTAAATGTCTTGATTTGAGGAGTTTTTATAGAGATCAGCACTTGAGTTAGACTCACAAGACCTTCCTACATCTCTCTGTCAAATTTGGTTTGATTTGGTTGGATGGATTTTGAATTGGTTCAAAAATTGGATTGAAAACACAGTTCTGGACCAATCTGCCTGTCACACAGCTGTGACCTAGCTGTGTCACCAGCTGTGACACTCAGCTGTGTCACAGGTGTCACACAGCTGTGACACAGCTGTGTCACCCAGCTGTGCCACAGGTGTGAACTACTGCTGCTGTTTCGGACGATCACTGTTTTGATCATAACTTTTGCGTTCGAACTCAGAATTCAGTGATCTTGGACTCGTTTCGAAGCTATCGACGAGCTCCATATCACTAAGCACTTTTGGAAATTTTACCACTGAACCAGCTGTGTCACTGGTTGAGACACCGATATTCTAGTTTTGCGGTGTTCTGTCGAGCTATTTTCGCTGCGTTTTCTTCTGTCACTTATAGTAGCACCTTAGTTGCTATTTGTATTTGAATTTGAAGAAGAATTTTTAAGAAATCGACATTCACCCCCCCCCTCTGTCGGAAGCCACCGATCCAACAAGTGATAGAAAATTTGAATGATATTATTAATGGGTATGGTATAATAGTAAGCAACTTTCTATGCGATAAAGGCTACACAAACAATTAGGGCTATTCTTGTTTATCTATACAAAAGTCTCAGAATGACTTTTGTAAAAGAAAAGATCTATGTTGATGACTTATATATCATTATGAAAACACAAGATAGAGGGAGCAAGTCCATGCTCCAAGCCAGAACTTGAAATGAAATAAAATAGATCTAGGTAAGATCAAGATACGTTTAGACTTGGAGCTCAAACAAAATCCATGAAGCGATATAACACACCAACTTGATCAATCACATCTGAATAGATCCTAACATAATGCAAACTACTTTGCACATGTGAGTCAAGAAGACCTTATTGATCAACTCTAGTTTAGAGATTGGAACCTATGTTTTGTATTTTCATATCAAACCATACGCGCAAATATAACTCCGGGTAATCGATTGTACTATAGAATGCACAAAACCTTATAACACAATCATCTACCTTACGCTAAAGTTTCCATGAAGTTGAAACAACTTATATAACACAATTGAGATTGGTTATATTGCACATTGATATCATGTATTATTCCATAAATATACCACTCACATTGTTCATGAATGAATAAAGTGCATAGTACACTAGAAACTCAAGAGAGGCTTGTCACAATTTCTACAATTAATTGTGAGAAGAGAATTAAGAAGATTATATATTATGCCGATAGTTGTACTCTACACATAAATAATATCACCCATAGCATCCTTAGAAACATCCAAAGTTTGACATGAAGATTCTAATGGGAGCCATTTGAGGGGAAGTAATGCAAAAGAGAACATTAATTATTATACTCGAGCTACCAAAGTTTATAATTTTAATTTATTCAGAAAAATCAAATAAAGATAATTATCTTGTTCTATGAAATATATTTTTATAAAGAAGAATATAGATTAAAAGCATCAATTCTCGAAGACATAGCTAGAATGGAAATTCGCTTCGTATGCATGCAGAACTTAGAAATTCTTGAATTTATAAGAATTAGCCAAATAATATAGTAATGATGAACATTACAAGAAATATCATTCATTGATTAAATTAGTTAAAAATTAATCAAACTTAGATGATTGCACTTTTTTTTCCTTTTGATGAGTTTTCATAGAAGTTTCTCTTCCACAATGTTTTTAATGAGGTAACTAGTGCATTATAATGCAGCGAATGCTAATTACTAAACTCTAGTCGTCACGTAGCTGATCAATAGAGATGTGGTCTCCATGTTATTTTATATGCATTATTGAGAGCTTGTATTCGTGAGCACATATCTAATAAAGAGAAGAGCACCACCCTATATTCTCGTGTCTATTTTATTTTCTGTATGTGTTTGATCTCCTACTTATTGTATGACTATAGAATCACACATGGTGACATTGGTTCAACTATAGTATAGACAACTGCTTAAAGGTGGGACCGTAATTGTTCATTACCTAACCAGGTTCAATCCGTACGTAAATATTATATCTCTTATTATTTAATCATAATATACGTGTATAATTTTAGTGAAAAAGCATGTGTTCCGCTCTCTCCGAAAGACAAAGTTTTGCTTCTGATATCTCTATTGGGTGAATTCTAATGCAAGTTATTCTTGATTTGCACGTCTAATTCTATATTTCTGCTGGATACAATGTAAATGTCAATAATACAAGGGGTGAACAGAGAGCGCATTCAGTCGTATATTGCTCAAAAACATATCCTATATAACATATGTTTGTTTTTATTAGATTTAGAGTCAGAGCGGATAGTATCTAGACCCGAATACGGATACAGACGGCACATGGTACAGTAACACGACAGTTTTGGATAAAAAGGACAAAAAATAACTAAATAGTATGCGTATAATACGAACACATGATATAATATCATGATTCATGAGTTCGTAATCACAGCATACAACAGTTAGTAAGGCAACACACTGGTAGTTGTAAACAAAAAAAATTCAGCACGTTAACGAGAAAGACAAGAAGTTTGGATAATCCGATCTAGCAGTGCCAAATAATCATCCGACCAGAAAATCGAATAATCCAATTCAGTCGGATAGTAGCAATACTATACCCGACTGAATACACCAACGGTAAATAGAAATGGTATGGCTCGAGAATTATCCTAATCAATTTTAATTCTAATTATACCCCAACAAATATGAAACATAGTGGGCTAGAGAACGAGTGAGGAATTTTGGCACTCAGAGTAAATGTTTCAAAAAATTCTCCAAAAGATCCCACGTGTATATGTGGGAGTATATTACTGGCCAGCAAAATTTAATTGTTTCATTTGTGGTCTACAGAAAAAAAAAGGGTCCAAATAGTAATTATTTGTCCAGATAATTTGATTTTCTTTCACAGCTCGCAAAAATGCACATTTCGTCACAGTCCACATAATATAGCAGTTCTACCTGTGTTGACTTTTATGGATCTTTTTTTTTGGCACCAGAGAACTACATACTGAAATGGTGAATAGGACAGGCACCATCAACGTGCAAATACGGTTATCAGCATCAATACATAGGTTCGCACAACCACAAGGGCGCATTATATATCTCCCTCTCATATCAGAATAATGTAATACCGCCCTTTCAGACATCAAATACAGTTAATTTTCATTTCCGGCAAGGAGAATCTTGCGAATGCATGCATCTGAAGTTCTCAAGAAGTCATGCAGAAACTGCAGTGATACTAGTAAGATCTCTATCTTTGAAATGGTATCAGCGCTCGTCCTGGCCATGTTTCAATCTTCTCGAAGTACTTGACAGGAACGACGCCATCAAAACCCTCAGTCAATATCACCTTGTTGTCTGAAATGTATAGCTTCATTCGATCTGAGAAACAAATACATTTATCAAATATTAGCCTCTAGTGACAAAATAAATGAGAACACAAATCAATTGCAACTATCTACAGGCAGCATTGATACCTTGCAATGCCTTGCTGACGTCCAAATATATCAAGATGTTAGCACTCTGCCTCATACCTGAAGAAGATAAAACTATTAGTTAAGGACGTCAGCAGTGGAAGAAACGTTAGACCACATGCTGGAAAGCAATTGCGATCGGTATGAGTTGTTGATGCACCTAAACAAGGAACAATAGCAACAATTGGAAGCGCAGTAGATTTACAGAGGAACATAGATAACCTTCAGCACGGCTTTTACCAAGACTGCAGCCTTAGTTCTTCTGCATGTTTCCAGAAGAACAAACTCAAGAACAATGTGTTTGTAATAGTAAAACTTACCACTAATCACTTCCCCATCTGAGGGTAAGCCACTTGAGAAATGTACGTGTAACCTTGCCATACGTTTTAGCCCAGATTGCAAGATCGAATCAAGATTTTTCCTGTAAGTTCCATGCACACAAACTGTGCATAAAAGGGATTAGCACAGACACACTAACATTCAGGAGAGGATGCAAAGGTGAGTTTTAAAATCACATACCTGAGACTTCATCAGCTGATAAAATGGGTTTCAACAAACCCTCTGAAGTAACAGTCTGCAAGAGGTTTACAGGATTATAATAAAGCAAACTTGATTAACCATGTCTGATCATGGTGATCAGTGTATAGTTCGTAACAAACTTGACACTGCAATGTTCTCCGGTCTTTCCACTAAGCTGGTTACTTGTAAATACAATTTACTTAATGAGAGAATGAAGCTAGCAAACTGCATGCCACAACTCACCCTACAAGATAAGAAAACAGGAATACTGCTCTGAGAGATACTACAACTAAAAATGAGAGTACATAGGAGGAATTATGCATCTTTTCATTGAAGTAGGGGATGAGGCTCGAAAACATGACCTCAACATGTAACAAAAATAAATCAAAATGCGTTCTCTGACTTCAAATCAGATATGATCTCTTCAAAACATACCCACAAGTTACAAAGCTACGAATATCATCCTGCAAAAGTGTTTGTGGTATGCTGGTGAAGATTATTTGGCAAAAGCTAGGCATCCGAGAGGACAGTAGCATCTTAATTATTAACAAGAATGGTGAACTGAAGTGCTACAGAAGAATATATGACTATAGCATATAAAAGAAGCCAGCAGAAGGTAAGTCTCAGCCATGATAAACACACATGAACTGCAACTTCCCTTTTCCTATTTCAGACCAATAAAGAGTTCGATGATATTATTCTTAAATAACTACTCCAGTTAGCAACAAGAAACCCGCCACTTAGATTATAATACTGTGGACAGCATTTTACATCTTGAGCTCAAGCATGAAATATATGATATGGACAACTTAGGAAGAGGTTCGGCACATGCCAGTATTAGTGCTTCTTTTATATGTCTGACCCTCCCAGCAGTTACAGAAAAACAATGGTTAAGATATCTCAAACGATCATGGACCAGATAATTGGCATTGTATTTGTAAAAAATTAAGTATATTAGTGCAGGCGGTCTCAGGCAGAGAACATACTGTCACTGTGTGCCCCTGGTTTTGCCCGAATCAGCAGCTCACCATCTTCCTCCAACAGACTAAACCTCTGCTTGTTATCCCGCCTTACCGCCTACACATGAAAAAGGCAACATCTTACTCGTCATGTTCGAAGCCACTCACAATTTACAGCCAAATTCCTAACAATCTACTAACAAGATTAAACAGCATATACCAGAGATAAAGTATATAGGGCAGGGGCTAAGTGCTTAGCAAGTTCCTATACTGTTCAGCAAGTAGATGAAGCATGAACTAGGTATATCACTATTACCTCCCTAATTTCCTCCACCGTGTGGGACTTGAGGGGAACCTTGGCGAAGGTCTGCAGGTTGAGCTTCAGCAGGTCGCGGACCCGCACGTAGCCGTCGCTCCTCATGTCCAGGTTCAGCTCCGACGCCATGTGCCGCAAGACCCTCGTCCTGAGAAGCATTCGCCAACCAGAAGTAACAGTGAGGGGGCAGTAGCGTCGATGCAATTGCGCAGAGGGGAGCGGGAGTTCGTGTGTTGGTGTTATTACAGGAGGCGGCCGAGGGCGTCGACGCGGTCGCTCCCATCGCCACTGCCGCCACCGCCGCCGCGTCGCCTGGCGCCGCCGCGCGGTTGCGGGGAGGCGCAGGCGGCGGCCTTGGAGCCGTAGCCAGAGGAGGAGGAGGAGGAGGAGAAGGAGGAGGGGTTCATGGGGAGCAAGAGGCGGCGCGAGGGAGAGGAGAGGTGGAGGAGGAGGAGGGCACGGAGCGGGGAGCAGGCGGCGACCGCGAGGGCCCTCATAAACAGCGTGGGCGACGCGACCACGAGAGGCAAAAAGCGCGACCCGGCGCGGCGCGGTCGGAGACGGAAGACGCGTGCGTGCGTGCGCCGGGCGGATGCGGCCGGGCGGTGGAGGAGGCACGGGTGTGTTGGGCCGAATCGGCAACCAAGCCTGGAAGACGCGAATCGGCACCGCCCTGCAGACGTATCAGTAGTTCACTCACATATGGCTGGAAGACCAGTAATTTCATCTATATGCAGGTACGTCTATCCAACTAATGAATTCAAAAAGCATTTGCGCATCCCTCATGTTCTGAATTATACAGAGGAAATCAGCACAAGAGGCGAGTATAATCAGCCAAATTTTGTTAACAACCAGTTCATGTCTTATTTTGCTAGTCATTATTGGCAGTTTGCAAGAACTGACGGTTTCATTCTTTGATTCTAGCGTTCTGACATATACAACACATGGCATCATATACTATCTTATGAATGACAAAACAACTTAAGCATGAGCCCAACTTTGAGCACAGATCACACTAAATAATTGCTTGTCCCCATTATCTCATTAAGTTTCAAAGTCGAGAACAGCAGTAGATAATATCTATTTAAAAATGTAAGCAATGAGATTAAAACAGAAAAGCTAACAACTTAGCATGAATTTATAATCTAATAGCACGGACAAAATCACATAACAGTGAGCTGTCGACATATGTTCTCCCACCTATATGTGCTAAAACAAATCTGCCAGTTGAACAATAAACCACAAGCATCTACAGAACAGAAGGAAGCTAGCCTGAACTAAAAAGAATAAGTACCAGAAACAAGTATGCCTATGAGGAAAAAAAAGAGAGTCCTGTCTTACTTCCTCATGCATACATTTAACACTAAACCAGGTTTAAAACCTTGGAACGTTTCACAATTTGCAGTAAACAAATCGGAAAGGAAATACAATGTAATAACAGTGAAAGGGAGGGCTACCAGACTATATCAGTATAGCTGATCTTTTTAATGAGCCTAACGGATGCAAATCAAGTCGATGAAGTTATATAACGTTCATCCTTCAGCCAGTAGCCCGTCCACATATGAATGTGCTATGCAAGTCCACTAGTTGAGAAATTTCTCTTCCTTAATCAAACACCTTTCAGTTTGCCAGTCAAACTGAACACTAACCAGGACAACACATATTCCCAATCAAATTGACTTAATTAACATGGTACTACCACGGCACGGTCTACAAAAAAATACTTTACTCTAAAACCTCCAAATTCCCAATGATACCAGCATGCTTATTTCCCTAGCTGATCTTCATACACATATCCCTTTTTTCCTCTCTTTGCTCAAAAACTCATCTAATAATCAATTTCACATTTTGACTGCGCCAGTTATAGTTAACCAAACTCCAACCTACAAAATTCTATTAAGTTCATGATCAGAGTAACTCTAAACATTGACAGGGAAAGCGTTCTTCCAGCACCTTCAGGCCATAATTATAGTATTATTTACTAGATTTGTATTGCTGATCCAATCGGCTAAATTATACAAACAGCAACTAAAATGGACAGCTGGCAAAACTACAATCTTGTCGGTCCGCACAAACCAATCCTCAAACTAATTCTAACCACACACTAACCTAACCATGGACACAAATCGCAACAGTGCTCTAGGTTCAAGACGACACCTTACGAAACCAACGAAACAGTCAAGACAATCAAGGAAATTACTTAGCCAAACTCCGCAGAATAACAAGCGCACTCCACGAACAGTATGGATCCTAATTCGACTAAGCTCGGAAACCCTAGAATCCGGCCCCAAATGCGCAGGCAAAAATTCCCCACGCACGAAGCCAGAGACCCTCGAATTCGAGCTCAACAGCCTCTCCCCAACCCTCGCGAACCCGACCAAATCGCGACCAGAGCGTCCAATTTCGGAACCGAAGCAAAGCCGGAAGCAGAGGAGGAGGTGCAGACCTTCTTCTTCCAGCCGGAGGGCGCCGGGAGTTCGGCGCCCGCACCTTCCTCCCCCTCGACCGCCTTCCTCAACGGCGTCTGCGAGGGCGGGCGGCGGGAGTGTGCGAGGGCAGCCGCGGTGCGAGGGCGGGCGGTGGGGGGCGTGCGCGGGTGGCGGGCGCGTGCGAGGGCAGCCGGTGGCGGGGGCGTGCGAGGGTGGCCGCGGCGTGCGAGGGCGGGGGCGCTGCGGGTGCGAGGGTGCAGGGGCGGTTGGGATCGAGCGTGAAGGGGAGGTTAGAGCGGACGTGGCTAGGGAGAGTGCTTTGCAGCCATCCCATCGTTATTAGGAAATTAATTAATTAATATTAGATTGTTGAGATGATAAGTATTCCACTCAAATTGAGACTTTTAATATTGGTATAGATATAGAAAAGATGCTACATCCTCTCAAAAAAAAATTTGCTGCGAGATGAACCATGTCACCAAAACCCTGTTTTTTTTAAGGTTAAGAAGTGGATTAGAGGTTTAACCCATCAACCACCCTAGAGTTAGGCAGGATTATTTAACCTCTCTAACTCAGGATTAAACTAACAAAAAAAGGTAAAATACTTTAACTCAATACAACTAACTCTTCTTATTTTATTTTTTTATTTGCTAAGCTCTAATCTTACCAAATAGTAATTTAGATTAATTAAATTAGTTAGTAAAGACAAAACTGAGGTTAAACTAGTCTCTTATTACCCTTCACCGGTTCAGAAACTTCAGATCCCGGAACGAGACGGTCACAATATATACATCCGCACAAATTTGTTGGCCTTCCAACTTCAAGTTCTTCATGCAGTTGCACGTAAGGACGCAGATGGGTCCACCCAGTCGATCAGGTACTATCATCCCAGCATCCCAGCATCAGCATTCGAATTAAGATTGGGAGAGAGACATGCATGTTTGCTCTACGTGACTGAATGCATGCATGCATGCAATATGGTACAGTACGTACTGTATGCTACCGTAGTACGTGCATGTGTGTACATGCACGTCGGATATTGAACACATTGGATATTTCGTCCGTATGACAAGAGACATGTATACATACACACACACGCACGGCACGAGTAGCTAGCCTGCAGAAAATTAAACCCGTACTGTACGTACGTGCGTAAGAACCATCGATCCGTCCGTCCATCCACGATACGCGTACATATATATGATGTAATTTGCTAGTCGTGCTGTGTCGTGCACCTGGCATCTGGCTGCTGGCTAGCTGCTTGTACAGACAGCCAAATGACAAAGGGCCAGCAAGTTTCTCAGCTATAGCATAGAACTCCTTGTGCAAGACGCGGTTCGGCCTTCGTCCTAAGTTACGTTAAACTTTAAACAATGTATGACACAAAATTTATATTATTAAATTCTTATTGATATTCAGAAACATTATTTTATAATTGTGTGTTGCACATATAGGCATCTGGTAATAAACATGTGCAGTGGCCGTCGATCGCAAGTAGTGCTTCCTGTTCATGGTTAACAGCGACACTTTCTGTTAATCAATACCCCGGTACTTTACATGTTTGACTATATCATAGATAAGAAAACACTACATTTAACAGAAAATAAATGAAAATGATTATACATAACTCTATTAAATAATATAAAATAACTATCTAACTATTTTCAGAGTATTTAATAGAGGTATAGAGTGCAAACAATATAATAACTACTCTTTGGTATTCTTTCTAATAGATAGATTTTTAAAATGCAGTATCCCGGGGTTGAAAACAGATAAAATGAAATGGAAAGAGTACTTTACATACTGTAACTAGCTAATGGAAGTGATAGATTAGCTGAAGTGAACTTAATTGAACCTATCTTTCTGATATTTTAGTTGAAGGAACTTAACTATTAGAGAGATTTGTTGGGTTGTGTTGGAGCAGGGCAATAAGCTTGGTGTCGATCGATCCCGCTTAGCTTAATTACAATTAATTAAGCTCAAACATTTCATACGTTCAAATACCTAGCTTGTTAGCTACTAGCCAACTACGTACTACTCCTGCCTTTCGCTCACATTCCATGCATATCACTCCATTAATCAATTAATGCACTTGGCTAGCTTCCTACTACGTACCTCGTAGCTAGCTGCTGGCCTAGACGTGCATGTACCTACATACCTAGCTACACTAAGCTACTACTTAATTAACTGCACATCTAAACAAATTAGTAACCCGGAAGAAAGATTCAACTGATTAACTAAAGATTGATGGAGATTAACATGGATGGATCCGACCAAGCTAGAGACAGATCGCGAGATCCCATCATGTACTACTCCATGGACGGATCGATCGATCCTGCTCTTCCATGGCAGCTAATTAAGCTAGCCATACTTACGTGCATGATGCATGAGAATTGACACGCCTACACGTACGTACGTACGCGCGTAGGACTCTACTACTGGGTGCTATATCGATCTAGCTAGACGACGTCGCGTTGCTCCTCCTTGAGCGCTCCGGGGAAGAGGTCCAGCGTCTTGAGCGGCCTGCAGAACCCGGTCATCGTCGGCGGCGGCGGCGCGCTCATCGCCTGATCTCCTGCCGCCGCCGCTGCTCCCGTCGCCGCCACCTCGTACCCCGACGTGTCCTCCACCACCCCGAGGTTGCCTAGCCGCCCCAGCGAGTACTCCGGCAATCCTCCTCCTCCCTGCCACAAATAGTTATCAAGTGACCGATGATCAGCTAATAAACATATATACACGTAGTAAGTAGTGAGTAATTGATGGAGTATGAGGTAGGCTCGTATGTATACCTGGTACTGGAACAATGGGTTGGGCGGCGAGGGGGTGGCAGCGCCGGCGCACCGGCTTAGCGGCGCGGCGCCGAAGGGATAGCAGTATCCAGCAGTGTAACCCGCGGCGGGGATAGGGGAGGTGGTGGGCAGGTGGTCGCCCTGCTGCTGGTCGAGGCCGCCGCAGGAGTAGTGCTGCGACATGGTGGGAGGGGCGGCACCGGCAATGGTCGTGGTGCCAAGGAGGTGGTGGTGGCCGGCGGCGGCGGCGGCGGCGTAGTAGTGGGCGCAGGAGAGGAGGTGGTGGCTCATGCAGAGCCTGCGGCGGAGCTTCTGGCGGTCGCGGGCCTTGTGGTTCTGGAACCAGTAGAAGACGTTCTTGCCCTCGATGCGGCCGTAGAGGGCGAGGTGCGCCGTGATCTGCTGGATCTGCGACGCGTTCGGGGTGCGCAGCCCGCCCCGGTACATCTCCTCCAGGATCATCAGCTGCTCCGGCGTCGGGCACCACCGCGTCGACCCACCCACCACCTGCGTCGTTGCCGCCGCCGGCGGCATCGATGATCAAGTTATCCTAGCTAGCTTGTGATCGATCTTCCTCGATCCTTGTCTTGTTTCTGTGTGATCGATCTTGGTAGTGGAGTGTTGTGGAGAAACAAAAGGTGTACTAGGATGGAGAAGAGAAGAGAAGAGAAATGACTTTGTTGTTGTTGCTTGCTCCGTGTGTGCCAAGCCAATGGCCGGGCCGAGTTTATAGCATGCGCATGTAGAGAGAGAGAAAATCTAGAGAGAGGGAGCCTAGCCTAGAGAGAGTGTGTGCAGAGTGTATAGAGAGAGTAAAGAGAGTGTGTAGAGAGCGAGTGTGTGTAGGGTGTAGAGAGAGAGGGGGGGGGCATGAACTAGGTGCATGTATATGTATTAATAATGTGTGCAGTGTACTGTTGTATGATGGATTTCCTGATTATATAATCGATTGTACCATGATTAACTTCTCTGCATGAAAGATCAATACTACCACTAGAAATCAACTTGTTGCCATTAAATTAGAGGGGACAGTGTGTGCAGGCATGCAGAGTTTAATTCTCTGAAACAGTTTAATTGTCTTTTTTGTTCTTCACCTCTACGCGTGGTACGTACTCGCATGCGCAAGAGTTATTTGTCACTCGTGGTACGTACCTAGCTATAGTGTCGATCGCACACAGGATGTGTATGTCCGTCGATCGGGTACGTGTTTCCTGCTGGAGCTAGCACGTATGCACGGTGAGAGAGACATCCATGTGAGGTTTCGTAAATTTTATGTTGTATATGTTTTCAGAATTGCTAGTACGCCTTCACGTGGTTTGATCTTAAGTTGATTTTCATGGTCATTCGGTTTTTTGCTTTATGATCTGCGTTGGACCCTGAAGTGAAAATCTAAGGTTCTTAAAATCAACTGATACACAATTCTTTTCAGTCGCCTCTGTATTAGACAGTTCCATATATTTTCATGAATTTGACCGTGATACAGAGGCGAAATTGGATACAAGACGATATGAAACGACGCATTTGCTCAGTGCCGATCAGAAAAAAGTAATGGTTTCATAAAACCATAAAAAAGATAGATATTTGTGAAACACTAACCCCTCCTCAGCCTGCCGCATGCTGTGTGTTGTCTCCCCATCCTCTAGCCAAACCCCAATTGCATAGTGTACCAGTGCAGATGCCACCATTTTTACAGAGTTTTGTAGCCAATTTCCTATTTCGAACATAGGAATTCTGCAAAACTAATTTCACACAAACTTGCATAAAATACCTCAACAACTCACAGACTCACTAGGTTTTGTTTGGAGCGGTTCGACTTGGTCATAGTGGCGCATGGTATGTGGCTGTAGGCACGAAGGTGATCAGCTCTCTAAACATTGGCACAACATTGGATCTGCGTAACTGGCGTTCTTACCATCAAGAATGAGGCGAGCCTATAGAAGGATCATGGATGCAGATGTGGTAGGCGTAGGGGCACTCGTGTTGGCTTCTGATGATGTCCCTTGAGTCTTCCTCTGTACTTATCCATTGTTTATTTATAATTTTAGCACTGGGACACTACTATAGAAAATATGTTCTCAGACGATTCAAAATCATCATCCGCGACGGTTTCAGCGACCATCTGAGAAAATCTATTCTGGATAATTAGGCTGTAACCCCAATGTTTAGCAAATCATCTCAGATAATAAACATTCCAGATGGTTCACACATCTGAACCGTCTAGGATAGTTCATTTTTTGGACTATTTTTTGTCTGAACCATTTGGGGTAGTAGTTATGACAGCAATTTTCATATTTATTATTTTCTGCCCTGAAATAAAAAATTCAGAGAATTCATTCAGATATATAAATGCACATACATAGCAACAAACACTTTGACATTCATAGCATACGAAGAGATTCGCATGCATAGAAAGAACACATTAACATTTCCATCGACATATCCAAATATATGAAAAATAAATGAATTTTAGTCATAAGTATCCACAAATCCACATTCACATCACAAATTACTCATATCAGTTCAAATTCACAGCCAGTTAGGGTTGATGATACTCGCCCTTGACATTGAGAACTTGATCCATGAAGAATAACACGAACTCCCCCCTAATATCCATGATCGAGGTCTGTCCCAGCCATCATCTTTGTTCCAATATCAATGGCAACCTATATAAAGTAAGATTAAATTCATGCATATATATCTAAAATGTGGATATATGAAGAAGTAGTAGTAAGATCAAAAAATCTTAACATCTTGGATTTCCAAAGCTGATATGAGTTGCCGCATGTGATGGCAAACGTAGTACTCACAAAGGTTGGTTCCTTGTGGCTGCTGGCGGCACTGCAAAGGAAAAAGGTTGTTTGAGAAGGGATTATTATTAATAAAAAATAAAAGTATAAAGTATTATGTTGTATTTAGGAAATGCCTAAATTCAAATCATGTGTTAATTTATCTTGGGCTGCTAAATTGGAAATCCCCCCACAGGACACGTAAGTAGCAAACGTTCTCTTGATTAAATTGGTAATACGCATGAAGTCGTGCTTCCGACGCTTGTAGGAACCAAGGTATATAACCTTATTTCATTTGGGTATTACCACAATCAATATCTATAGAAATCTACAAGAATAGGTTTGCATGTTTATACATAAGTGGTATTGTGTATAAACTATCTAAAGGATCAAGTATGAGTGGATGAACTATGAGCGTCGATCACTTACTCCCAGTTGAAGGCAATGAGTATAAACTCCTTGTCTTGTTACCTCCATAATGCATCTGCCATGTAGCCCTTGAAAAGTTTCTCATCGGCATCCATACTTTGATCGGAGGCCAAGTGTGGGTCGATGAAACCCGCCGATTGTTTCCTTGCTTTGGTTTGAGCGATCATGTGACTAGACTTACAAAATCGATGCGGTTATTATATGCATTAATGTAGCAAATTGCAAGCTAATGTAAAAGTTTCTGTATAAAGATTTATAGTGCCCAAATTATCATCAAAGAGGCATCCAACTCCCTTAGATCGTAGAGGAGGAAGATGTCTGCATAGTCCACAACCACATCACCCGGTGCGTGGAAAAAAAAGTTTCTCCTTGAGCCAAGTAGTTATACCAGTACTTCTAGTGAAAATTCTGGCAAACAAGCCCTACTTGGTTCAGTTCTTTAGCTAGTAGCAGTGGTTCTCCAAGAGCGAACTGCCTGACTGGGCTATGATAGGGATATTATCGTAGTCGATCTCCTGCTTTTTCCCCTTGGCACTCCTCAAGCTCTCCATAGCTTGCATTTGACATATTGCCTTTACCGGAGACGAGATAGAATGTTGCATTAGCATAACATTCTCCGGCTCAGGCACTATCAGGATAGCTCCTTCGACCTAAGCTAGACAACTTTAAATATCTTCTTGACTTGCTTTTGAGGCTGTTGAATCTAGCTCCATTGAAGTAGGGAACTGAGAGACTAGAGGAAGCTGTGAAGGCTGTACTATGGATAATGAGTCATGCAACACGATGTCCCTTTTTAGCCACTGAATATATGACCCAACGGTTTGTGTTAAAGTATGAAACTCATCATTGGGACGTGGCAACGGTATGTGCTTGAATGAGTTGTGAACGAGGTCCAAGCTACACCTCGCAAAACCCCAACTTATCGGCACACTGTGCAATAGTTCACCTTCGACGAGTGGAAACGCCACCCTACAAGCAGCCTCCACAGATACACTCATGCACTTCACATGAAGAAAACAATTTGTGGGACCTTAAATGTCATCCACCTGGTATCTGGCGCCGCTATCATCTTGATAATCAGGGCCCGCAGAAGCGCAGCTACTCCATCAGCCACCGGGACTAGGGTGTCCTTGGTGCATGTGGGCATTGAGGGCGGCATTAGCTCCTTGTGTTCTTTATTTCGACATTAATTTCAGCATTGTTTTCATCGCCACAAATTGCTCCTAGTCAGCTTCACTCACACTCGGGTACTTCTCGAGGGGCTCATTTTCCTTCTTCAGAAAGTCTTTGATGACGGTGTACTTGAAGTGTCTCCAAGCCTTACAAGCTATCAATAATGTGGCTTGTCGCACGCCCTCCTTCCATTCTTCTAGCACTTCAAATGACTTCATTATCTCATCTGCGAGGAGCTCATGCTGGCTCAAGGTAAGGAGCTTCCAGTCTTCTAAGGTGATCTTCACCTTTTCCTTTGCTACTACCCCGCATATCATTTTGAATTTCTGAGCAGTTTTGGCAGGGGACGCTGGAGCCTCGGAGTCATCGGCGACCCTTGTGACTGGATAGCGGCCATCAAACTTTTTAATGGGCTTTCTAGCATGATAGGTCTCCGTGGCCGCCAAAGAGTCGGAATGTCGCGATGACCCTATTTCACCGTGGGGGCTCGGCGGCGATGAAGGGGAGGGACAACATCTTCACTATTTTTGTTGGAAAGAATATTAGATGAGAGAAGAGGCGATGTAGCAAGAGTAAATGATAGCTTGAGGTGTTGGAAAGAAGATTAGGGAATGAAGGATATGCTAATATCTTCCTATTGACACACGGTTGCATAGTAGATTAAAAATATCGCAAGTGGTCAAGACTATCTATGCATAATGCATTCCAATTCATCCAAACTTTATGCATCCACATCATTGATGTCTTGCATAGGTCCTCAGCATCTGCGTGACTGCATCTAACCCACAACCAGAAACCGTTGCCAAATGATGAATTAATACACGATCTCCCTAATCATTTTCTTCTCTAATGCCCTAGTCTAATGAACAGCATGCCCTAATCCCTTTCTAATTTTTTTGGAACTAAAATTCTACTCTAGTGCCGTAATCCCTTTCTAAATTTTTTAGAACTAAAATTCTTCTCTAATACCCTAATACCTTTCTAAATTTTTCTGACCTAAAGTTATTCTCGAATGCCCAAACCTTAAGCACAGAGCTCGGTGGCGAATGCCTTTTCTTCTGTTCTAGGGTGGTGGCGGTGTTGACGCTGCTAAGGATGGTCACCGGAGAGGGAGGTGTTGTAGAGGGTCGCCGGCAGAGGAAGGCGTTGTTGTTGCTCTTCGAGCTCGCCGCCGGCCGCTGGTGTCCCTTGCTAATGTTTGCTCCTTGGTGCCAGACGGTGAGGGGTGGTCGTGACCTCGAGGTAGGGCGCCAGGTCGTCCGGGAGGTGGTGGCAGCGTGTAATGGCGACAGGCGATGGTGGCACGCGTGATGGCTAGGGCATGAAGGAATGGCAAAGGGCATTGAGGAAGGGTATAAATGGGCAGAAATCCTAGATGGTTGAAAGTAAAACACCGTCTAGGATATTTATTGTCTAGATATCTTAGATGGTTCAGACTACCAGCCGTCCTAGACGGTTCAAATAAAGAACTGTTTGGGATAAGGACATATCCCAGATGGTTAGTATTTTGAACCGTTTGGAATATTATTCGAGATAGGTTCATTATACAGACCATCTTAGATATGTCCTTATTCTAGATGGCTCGTTCTTTTACCAAGGCATTTGTTTGTTTCTAGACGGTGGGCTTTACGGAACCATCTCGGATGTGTCCGATCGGTGAAGATTTTTTTTGAACCGTCTGAAAAAGACTGTCTGGAATAAGCGTTTCTGTACTGGTGGAATCTCGTTATCTTTTATCTTTGTTTTGTGTAAACTTTGTTGGAGTCTTTCTTGCTCCCTGAAAAAGAAAATAGATTTAGGGCTTTATTTTAGCTCACATATATAGATTCCATATGAGTACGCGTATAAAGATCCACTGGAATCACTTTTTGGCTATTACTACATGGTATTGTACATTCATCTTTAGAAAATGCCTCCTTTCCACACTGCAAATGCTTTGAATGTTTTCGTATCTAATGCGATTTATTAAACACGTCACGTCTTCTTCTTCCTCTGCCATGCACAGCATCAGAGCGCGCGAGAGACGATAAGACAGAGAGAGAGAGCGCATTACTTTGCACTAGTTGCACTGCATTTAAGGATGGGAATTACACGTAGGATCCTGGAGATCTGGCTCGGATTTCGGTCGAAGACCGGAGCTAGCAGCAGTGATCAGAAAACCCAAAATTATGGGGTGATGATGGCCTCTGCACCGGCACTAAACGCGGCTCAACCATCTCTCTCTCTGTCTCTCTCTCTCTCTATCTTCGTTCGTTTCTCTCTCTTCAGAGTTGCTATGCATGTGCGTCCTTGCAAGGCTGACTAAAATGGTGCTTTTACGTCCGCGTAGCCGGCTCTACGTCTGTACACGCTGCTGCATGCGTTCATAGCTACCGAGATATCGTACGATCGAGTTAGGGTTCTGGGAAGAAGTAGAGTTGAGTGAGTAAAGTCTCTAAAAGAGTTCACTAATAACACTCCCCGAAAACATTTTCTAGCATATATCTGCCTCCATATATATATGTGTGGACTTATATTGTCTTTCTAGCTTATTGAAACGTTTTGTGATCAGTGTGGATTTTTATTTCACTTGAATAGGGGCATGAACACGATTTTGAACCACGTTCTTGTGCATCTAAAAAATTCGAAAAAACATACGTATGCAGCATTTAGAACTTGTACACTGAGAAAAGCGTGCAAAAATGATCATGTACAAAAAGGACACAAGAGGTTATAGCTAGGCTATCCAAAACATTAGTTGCAGCTTTTGCCTTTCTTTAATCACACATTTGATTATACTTCTTTACGATTCTGTATATAACATGTTACGTATTTTTTTATTTTATGTAGATGCACGAGTGTGACGTTCAAAAACTTGTGTGCACCCACCCATACAAGCACTTTTTTTTTGCCATATTGATCGGAGTACATGATCGATCAGTATTACCAATGTGTTTTAAATTTTCATAATCGAAAGAGGCAGCAGTTGTGTTCAATTGAACCGGATGTTTACCTATAACTCAACCATAAACAGAGATAAGAGTAGCACAAGCCATAAATGGCAATTATGCGGCCAGAATTAGTACTTAAAATGGACCACCACCACAACAATTTAAGAACACCCGCGTTAATTAAGCCGTTGCGCCATAGATGAGATGTTGCAACAGCTGGAGGAAGCATACATATTAATTGAATTACTCTAATTACACTCCTAATTAAAAAACAGTCACATTTTCTCAAGAAAATATCTAGGCCTTGATCTTGATCCAACAGTCCACGCCTATTACCCCCTTCCACTTCCTAAATAAAGCCAAGCCACGACTTAGTCCTGCTTCCTTCCCTCCCATCTATCCCCCCTCTCTCCGTGCGCAGCCGCACCGGCATCCACTAAGACTATCGGGAGCTCCCCCATGTATCAGCTTCTCTATATGTGCTCCCTTTCTGGTTTAGCATCCTTCCCTACTCTACAACCGCGATCACTGGCTAGCTGGTGAAAAAATTGAGAACACTGGTCAGCTGTGATGACGAAAATGATAGATAAAGTATCATGGAGCAAGGGGGAATTCAACGGAAGGCATTTGGTGGCCGTGGCAGCATCAAGTTAATCGTGGGAGCCTGGCGGTTGCACCAGTAGCAGGGCTAACTTGTGCGTGCTTAGATGCAACTTTGTCTGTAAACGAGAATAGGATGGAGGTGCATGTCATGAGAGGTGTGCCTCAAACACTACTACAGAAACCCACATCCAGAATCAAGATCACTGATAGGTAGGGTTAGCCCGTCACTGACAGGTTTTTGGCTACCCGTCAGTGATGACTTCACCAGGTTGTCAAGGTTCGACCCCAAGAAGTCATCAATGACGGGTTACAGACAGACTCGTCGGTGATGAGTCACACTGATAGGTCAGCACGACGTCCGTTAGTGATGAGGGGCACTCATCAGTGATGGGTCACCTTCAAGTCTATCAATGTAATCATTAGTGACGGGTTGTTTCTGAGCCATCTGAAAGGGTTATCACGTATTTAAGCCTGTCCATGATAGTTGATTTTTACGAATAGTGAATGAGTAGTATAGAGGAGTCAAAATTTACACGCTGGATTTTACGAGGATTCAAACACACTGGATATATCAATGAGCGCAGGAATACGAGGAGTTGCAAACGCATACATATTGGACAGACAGATCGATCAGTTCCCTATTTCCCTGTGTAAAAGGAAGCACCTACGCCAACCTCCAATCCATCTCAAGCCCCTCCAGCGCCCAGCCTCTTCTTTCTCTTCTCCATCTCGAATCGATCGACCTCAACTCCGCGCACATGAAGATGGCCACCAGAAGCTCCTATAGCCTAAGCCTGTCGCTCGGAAGGGTCACCATGGATGAGCTAGACATGAGCTATGGGCCGACTGGCGGCACCCTACTCCTAGCCATGGTGAACTTGGTCGGTGAGCACTCAGGGGGCTTCGTTGTCGGGAGCATCCTACATAAGAAGTTCCCGTCAAAAAGGCGCTTTCGGGCGGTTGATCACAACAATACGAAGAAGTCCCTCATCCATTGCAATCAAATTGCCTACGTCCGGGAACTCCACGCCAAGTACATCAAGTGGTGCGAAGAAAGAGTTGGCTTCTGGAAAGTTGATTATGTTGCCCGGCATGAGCTGGACCCTCTTGATCAGGATGTTGATCTTGAGGAATTTTGATCAAGAGGATTATTTCTTCTTTTTAATTATGAACTATTCTAATTCCAGCCTTTTTATTATGAAATGTAACTTGCATCCATGTAAATTATGAACTATATAATGAGTGTGTGCTTTGCTTTTTCAGTAGGAGGTAAGGAATGACTAAAAATCCTTATATCATCCTGGAAAAGCATATATACATTTTATATATTAAGAGTAAGTTGGAATCTGAAGCCTTTGATATGCATAGATGGATCTATTTTAATATATTTAGATGCTTAATTTGAATACTGTAAAATTTATAATCTATTGTCTCATTTAGTCGCAATGTTTGTCCCCCCTTATATGTGAAACCTTGACGGTCAGTTGCACTATCAAATTTTCTCATGAAGATTGTCACCACCGTGGATTGAATGACACGCTAGATTATAAGTTTTTACGGACAACATACTCAGAGATTATGTAATGTGATGATGGTCGTATATGCGATGTGATCTGCTAGCCAAAAAACAAGAAAAACCCTACCTGGGGTAAGCACTTGTCACTGACTGGTTTCCCCCATGAACCCGTCACAAATGACTTGTCATCAGGGACCGGTTACGTTTGTAGCTTGTCACTGATGACATATCATCAGTAGCGGGCGTCCTCGACTATCCATCAGTGATGTAGTGTCATCAACGATGAGTATTTTACCCGTCACTGATGACTTAAGTCATCACTGACCACTCATCAGTGATGGAACCGAAATCCGTTAGTGATGAGGGATTTCGCTCGTCAGTGTGAAGGGTTTCTGTAGTAATGGAAGTCAGACCTATTGAAATAAAATCATGCGAGGGAAACATATCATCTTAATATACTCGCTTTGTGTCACAAGACATGTCATTTTAGAATCTGTGTTAATCAAATACTTTAAAGTTTGATCATGAATATATAGAAAATTACCAAAATCTACAACACCAAATTGATAATACTATATGTATTATGAAATAAACTTTTATAATGTAACATTTTAATTTCAAAGATATTTATTTTTATCAAAACTAAAGGTCAAAGTATAACTTTGTAGATTTTATCAGCGTATAAAACTGACATGAATTGGGACACAAAGCTGACTTTTTATGCTAAACTAACTAGGCAAGAATTCAGGTTGTTAGGGACTTACGGTAAGACCCTAATCTACTACAGCAAAACATGAATGATTCTAAAAGAAAAACTTGAGTAATATCCGAACAACCATAGGGAAAACCCCATGTACACTGTTCATTTTTGGTAATTTTGAGACAGATCTGAATTCACATTTGACAGGACGACTAGGAAACCCACATAGCTAGTATCTAGGTAGCTAGCAAGGCAGAGGATTAATTAGGAATCGACTGGCCGGCCGGCCGGCCGTCCGGCCTGCTGCAAGAAATGTTAGACACGGAATCCAATCAAAATGCATATACTACTACTACGTACTAGTACTAGCATATACGCATATGCATGCGTAGTACATGCATCGGTCGACGGAAATGTGATGTGTTGTCTGAAGAATTGAAGTAACTGAACAACTGATCAGAAGAAGCGTCTAGTCTTGTAAGTCGTCAGGGCGTCACAAACTGGCTAGAGCTGTGGGTGAGAAAGAAAGAGAGCGAGCGAGCCAAAGGACGAAGCTGATGAATGCCTTGTCCTCTCCATCCGTCTCTTGATGCATCTTCTGTACGATCCATTGCAAATGCATGCAGTTGTTTCTGTTTCTTTCTTCCGTTGTGCAATGTGCATTGCTTGTTTGCCTTCCTAGATCCTTTGCGGCCTACTCATTGGTGCATCATTGTGTCGTTCAACCCTTTTGGCTTGGCTCGTTTAACTTTTTTTAGATGGAGGAAGGGCTCGATGACTTGAGTTGATCATGCATGGGATTTTCTATTTCTTAATATGTCAATTTGTTAATAAATATAGTTAATTAGTAAGTATAGTTAATTAATTTTTTGCGTCAATCTTATTTGTAACCTTTTCACATATATGGGAGTAATTATTAAGTATAATTAAGTAGGAAGTATATATGTCGTCCTGTACTAACTGATGATGATCAGAAGAGATGAGGTAAATCAGTAGGGAATTAAGGAACAGTATGTTGAAACCACATTTAGAGTCCTATATGCACACTGTTAGCTTTTAAGCTGTTTTCTTACCTCGCCTATCAGTAATGACACGTGTACCTTGCACTAATTAATTCATCACCAGAAATGACTAATTTTTTCCTAAAAAAAAAGAAATGACTAATTTTTAGAGCAGTCTACATGAGCATTACAACATGGTACACACACACATATTAACTTGAGACGTCTGTTTAAATAGAGTTTATGTTACAATATAGTACATATAAATAAAAGAATCCTATGTAAATTAAGTACTTATAACCCAGAGTGGTCTTTCAAAATATGGTACAAGTTCTGTATATATTAATACTCGTATATAAAAAAAAGTTAAGAACATTCAGTGTGTGATGCTAATTACTTAATTTCATATGTGTTGCATGCCATATGTACCGTCATGCAGCATAAGTCGCATATATTTACACATATTATTTGCACCCACGTACGTACAGGACTGCTGCCGTGTTTGTGCATGCATGTATCAAAATGCAATATGCATACTGCATATATGGTCGTTACGCACAAACGGCAGCATAACGTTGCTGCATCCGTAGCCACAAAGTTATATACGCTCCTATTAATTCTTGTACTGGCCCCAAAAATATATATCGAAGATACCGTGCATGTCATGGCACAGGCAGTATATATAATTTCTATACGTACAGTTTCTCTAATTTTCTTGTGTCCAGCCAACCGTGTGTACCTAGCCTAGTGACACCCATCGATATTTATGTGCGTGTGTATATATATGCATCTGATTTGATAGATCAGTAGAGGAGTTGACCAAAATGCCATGCTCATGTTAGTCCTGCTGCTACCAAAAGTATTTATTGTTGGGTGTAGTGTAGCAGCAGCATCCAGCAGAGTAGTATCATCTTATCAGACTAGCATGCAGCTACTCTCTATCTCTGTGGTTTCTGCATGTCTCTGGGTCTCGGGAATACGATCCATGTACAGTACCATATCTCCATCGTCGTTGCTGCGACAGCATGCACCGGCCTACATGCATGCATGCAACGTCATGCGCTCTTCGCCACGGATCGATCGAGCCGGCCAGTAATTTCTATTCATTCTTTTCTTCCTTCCTTGGCTCGACAAAGTTGAAAAAGCTAATGCCTGTCAGAAAGTGTTTCACTCTCCGGTTATAAGGAAAAAACTCACCTCTGTTTCTCTCTCCTCCTCTGTCTTCTCTCTCTAGATATCCCTGCTTCTTCTTCTTCGCTAGCTAGTCGTTCTTGCGGCTGTTGGTGATTACATTCACACCGTTTCACCATGAAAGCCCTGCTTCGAGATGTTCCATCAGTCTTGCACCTGTACGAGGGATTCAGTTAAATAGCAAGAAGGTCATTAAGGAAGTACAGAGACAGACCTATAACAGTTCTCAGAAAGTACTTGTAACCGGAAGATTTCAGAAGTAATTAAGTACCGCACTGCATGTATGAAGAAGCATGCAGGGCTTCACGTGATCATATTATTTGTTTTTTCTGTACTAAGGAACGAAAAAAATGCTGCATTTAACCCTCTCTCCGAACATTTCATCTCTCTGATGGCCTGTCTGATCGACGATTCCTTCCCTTCCATTTCGAAGAATATTATAGTATGCTCCAATTACTACATTCACAGAGAGGAAGCTAGGAAGCATATGTGCATATCAATTCCTGCATGCCCAGAGAGAAGTGAATTTAGATGAGGACACTGACTCCGCCACACAGTACCCTAGCTAGTACTGCTCCTGCATGCTAAAAGGTTGAAATGTTAATACTCACAGTACACTTTTTATCTTCCTATCACTCTCTTATCTGATCTGATCAAAGGCTAGCTGCTAGCTGCTAGTGGCTGCGTGGAGTAACTACTCTGCAACCTCTACACAAACATGTATACCAGCTAGACTCACTAGTGCAATAACTTGACAGAAACAAAACATAGAGGTATCCTTCTGTCTTGCTCCTGCAATCCTAATAAGTAGGCATTGATTGCGAAGCATATACAATTCTTTCTTCAAGAATTCAGGCAGTACACTGATCAGTAGCTGGAGTAGTATTCACTCACTGACCACAGCTGATCATCTCCAATTCAAAACAGATTCCCAGGCCCTCTTTTATGGCCTGTGCATGAGCTAGCTAGCTCTGTGCATGCATATTGAAGTCATCTGCATGTGAAATAAACATCTTGTCTCTCCTGTTCCCCTCTCTCTCTCTTCCATCCATTCATTGTGTCTCTGTGCGACGGCTAAGTGACACTATGCATATCTACATGCATATATGCATGTGATCAGTATATATAGCTAGCTTTGCCTTTGCATCCTTCCAGCCAGTAGCTGCAAGCTCATATGATGCTCCGTTGCTCTGCTTGTAATGGTGCAATTAGTAACATGTGTATACAGCTAGTTTATATATAAATACATGTGCAGCTAGCTAGCTAGTCGCTCTGGTTCATAATATATGTCATTTTGGATACTGATATGGTTTCAAGATGACACTTTTGACCATCTACACAAACAAGTTGCCTCACAGAAAAATAAGAAAAAAGTTCATTTTTTGTCCCACAACTATTGGGCAAATCTATTTTTGTCACTAAACTATAAAATTAGACAAACTTGGCCTTTAACTTTTAAAACCGGATAAATTTAGTCTCTCATCCCACTCAAAACGGTTTGAGCGATGACGTAGCGATGGTTTTGCACACACGGCAGCCTAGCTAGTCAGCACAAAAAATCAAAGAAAAATTAGACAATTTAAAAAATTAGGAAACAATGGAAAAATATCAGAATTTTCATTTTAAAAATCTGAAAATTTATTTTAAAAATCAGGATAAGGATACAAAATAATTAGAAAGATTGTTGAAATCTCTGAATTTTTTTGAAAAAGGGAAAATTCGAAAAGGAAAGAACCATAAGTATTTTCTATAATACTTATGATGTTTCCCTTTTTCTAAATTTTTAGAAAAAATCTCGTCTTAATTCCCAGATTCTTAGTAACTTTAATGGAATATTTATTTTTCCCCTACATTTTATTAAATTTCCTAATTTTAGATAGATTTTCATAATTTTTATTTAGATAATTTTTTTAAAAAAACTGATTTTTTAAATTATTTTTCAATTAATTTTTTCTATGTTT
This sequence comes from Stipa capillata, assembly GCA_019208055.1. Taxonomy (NCBI): domain Eukaryota; kingdom Viridiplantae; phylum Streptophyta; class Magnoliopsida; order Poales; family Poaceae; genus Stipa; species Stipa capillata. The sequence goes on from JAGXJF010003052.1 coordinate 82,579, forward strand.
TCCTCGTCTTTTGTGCTAAATGGGCTGCTACTTGTACGAAACCACTTCCACATCATCGCCCAAACTGCTTTGAGTGGGATGAGGGACCAAATCTATCCCATTTTGAAAGTTAAGGGTCAAGGTAGTCTGGTTTTAGAGTTCAATGACCAAAACTAGATTTGGCCAATAGTTGAGGGACAAAAATAAACTTTTTCATACAGATAATTAGGATATATTTTATGATGAATTTAATAGTATCAATTTGATGTTGTCAATGCTAATAATTTTCTCTTTATAGATTGTCAAACCTAAAAATGTTTGATCATTACTGAATCCAAAAAGAACTGTGCTGTGAATCAGAGTAGATGTTCTAGAGGGAGAGAGAGGGAGCCCTTCCATTTATTTTGTGTTGCTCTTTTCGGGAGAGGTCTCTCTAGCTACTGCCTGCCGTGGGACTGAGATCTTGCATCAGAGTTTCTAAAAGAAAATACAAAGGGTTTGCATGCTAAACTAAATGAGATTCTATCTACCACCCATATATAAAGCTAGCTAGCCGGCCAGCCATATCCAGACACATGCTGACAGCATTTCTCTTCTTCTTTTGACCTTTTCTAAAAGAAAGTAATTTAGGGGTGTTTCTGTGTATGAACTGTATGTTACGTTTCTTGACTTTATTGCCAATCCAATATAATGTAACTGAGCTTATCATTCAAAATTGGAGAAAGGCAAAGACCAAACTAATGTTCCTCAAACAAAGACCAGACTGTAGTAGTAACTTAGCATAAAAACACCCTCAAGCTTAAAAGGGTGTTTGGTTGGGCTTTTCAGCAGCTTTTCACTGGAAAAAGCTGCAGCCCAACCAAACAGCCAGCTTTTCAGCAGCTTTTCCTAACGGTAGCTGTAGGCTTTGCAGTACAAATTTAGCTGTTTGGAAAAGCTGCCTTCTACCAGCTTTTTGCAATGTGGCTAAAGCTTCTGTGCTCATTTTCCACAGCCACAGCAGTTTTTCTAAACAGCCAGCCAACAGCAGCTTTGTCAACAGCCACAGCCCAACCAAACAGGCCCTAAGTAAACTAAGCATGCATGGTTGGGTTCTTAGCTTGTGATTGGACAATTCAACGTGCAAGGGAGTAATACTAATGCATGCATGGTGCACTCTCACGCACGGCTAGAGCAACACCCATGCACACACACTGGTTAAAACTTTTAGAGGGGAGCCGCGGGGACAGAGATCGATGGCAGTGGAAGGGGAGAGAGGCCATGGAGGTGGCTCGAGATGCCTGTCCATAACAGAAGGGAACCGAAGGCCCAAAAGCTGGCCACTTTTCGGCATGCACCATTTGCATACAAACCAAGCAGCACAAGAACTAGCATAGCACGCAGGAGATGAGGAGAGAGAAAAGCATTTATATGTATGTATGCGGTACTAGAAGAAGACAGTAGAGACAGCAGAGTAACAAAAGGTGACAAAGCTCGCAGGCTACAGTGCTACACAGTGGCTAGCTGGTCGCCATGCATGCATGCATGTGCTACCACTACATATGTAGGGGTGCGTATGGTTTACTTATATGGCCATGCATGTATGTACACACATCACATGCATGCGGATCGATCAACCGATGGATGGATGGATTGATGCAGTGCAGGTGTGTAGTGTGGATCCTCTGATGTGACCACTCCCTCATCATCTCTTAAATCATCTCTCTCTCACTCTCATTCCTCCCTTCTCCTCTCCCTCACGCCACATCTACTTGTCTTATACACAGTAGAGAGAGAAAGAGACAGAGATCTAGAGAGAGAGAGATATATACTTGGTCTGCCATGGAGGCAGCAGGAAGCTAGCTAGAGAAGAGGAGAGGAGAGGAGAGGAGGAGGACTGGCTGTGGCATGCACGCCGAGCAGTTCAATGCCAAAGCTACTGCTCTGTATCAGCAGTGCGCATGGCTGCAACTCTGCAACTGCAAGAAGAGAGGGAGAAGAGAAGGACCGTGCAACGTACCTCAGCTGCCTACATCAGCATCTGATCTGCATGCGATCGACTGCGATGAAATCTCAATATTTTGTCTCCAACCATAACATTCCAAGTGTTGTCATCTCCACCCTTACGCACGCACAGTAAAACCGCATTTACAATTTGGCTTCGATCTCTTCTGTTCTGTTCTGTCACCCATTGACCTGCTCCCTGCTTCTGCTCTTCTGCAGCGCTGCTGGATGTGTAGAGAGCTGTATTGATCTCAATCCCCGGGGCTCTGTAGTCTGTATACAGTGAAGAAAGCATGGTGCATACATTATAGTACAGTGTAATTATGGTCTAAATTAATCTTGCAGGTTTGGAAAGGTGTAACAGTATTTGGTTGTATATGTTCTTCAGAAGAGTGAAGTAAATATAACATAGATCACAATGCACTTGATGTAGTAACCAGCATGCTGGTGTAAATTAACTCAGCGTCCTCAAATCATCTTAAAATGTGCGGCTTCTCAAGGGAAAGTTCAGTTATCCAAAGAAAAAACTGCTGCAAGCTCCCATGAGGAAATTTATCGACCTTGTGCTTCTTGGAGGAATCAAAGCTTATAGCCTCTTGCATAATTACACACTGCTCAGAATAGTTCCAAGGTGCAATTTGAAGTGGATCATACAGGGATTCCTCATTTTCATTTCAGAGCTTTTGTGAAATGCTTTTGGTGGTATCTGTATTCCTTAATCTCTTAACATAATCAGGGGTTCTTTATCCTTCAAAATAATTACGAGGATTCCTCGGTTAGGCCTTTGATGTTTACAGTGCATGATTTTTCTTTCTTTCTTCTTTTGGAGGGGATGTGTACAGTGGATGACGACGGCACTAGTTTGTGATATGGGCCGCCCTAATGGGTCTCTCATGTACCTTGGGCCATAGCTTTATTTTGTCGAGACCTTGGGTTATACTAGCTAATATGCACGTGGGACAATGACTGGTAGCCTATAAATGCAGGTCGCAGTATAACTGGGCCTTTTCATGAGCAGTTGAAAGACCCAGTTCTGGGCCAACTTCAGATGAGATCGGTGCACCAGGAGCACTGGATCAGGGCAACATTCTTGAGAACTACAAGCTAACCTAAGCTTGGGAGCACCAAATTACAAGGCTAGGCATTATCCCATTTTTACCAAGTGATTCTACAGAGATCTGATGGCACTTTGTACATGGTGAAGTGCAACTGTCAAATAGACCTGGTCCTCGTCACCTGGAAAATTGGAGCAAAAGGATTGTTCACTATAAAATACTTTTATAATGCTCTACAGATCAACCCATTCTTTTTCTCATAAGCATTAACTAGTGGAAAGTAAAATTGCCTCTGAAAGTTACAAATAAAATCCTTTGGCTATTGAATCTCAGAAGCATTCTTACCGAAGATAATCTTTTAAGACGAGGATGGCAAGGAGAATAAAGATGTGTGTTCTGTACCCTGGATGAGTCTATTGACCATATACTGTTTCAGTGCCCCCTTCAGAGATATATATGAAGGGTAATTCAGTGCTCTTCTAATTTTACCTTTGATCCTTGTTATCTTGCAAATTTTTGTGATGTGTGGTGGAGTCAGTTCTATGAATTGTCCAAGAAAATTGTGACAGCAGCTGTTGTCGCCACTGTTTAATTGGACAATCTGGAAAACCAGGAATGGTACTTGCTTTCAAAGCAAGCTTACAAATGACCCAGCTAATGTGATATTTCCAATTTGCCATTGGATTGAATGTTGGGCTGATCTATAGAAGGCCGAGGTGCACAATGTCCTCCAACTAGGATATAGAAGGTTGCTGACGCATGGTGGCTATCGAGGTCTCCAAGGCTGTACGGATGGGCTCCGGTTACATGAAGATCACATAAATGGAAAATAGATACTGGGGGTTCTTAGGGCTTTCTTTTGGTTATGTGAGGAGCAAACCAAACTGCCTCTACCTTTCCGATGTATAGGATAGTAGGCTGCTTACCTTATGTCACAATGTCATATTCTGCATCTTCTTGCATTTTGGGCAATTAGTTCTCAATGAACCTTGATGGTTTCATTGATGAAATCAGAAGCTATCTTTATCAAAGAAAGAAAAATAATCTACTGAAGAATATTCGTGGTGCAGCCTACTACTGAAGAATATTTGTGGTGCAGCCTTACAGGTAATGTCCCGAGAAATATATATGGACATGGGCAAAAATATCAATCAATTAACCTCATGAGAGACTGGAGCTTCCTGTAAATGACTCTTGCAAGTTGCAACACTATGTCGAGAGTTTTATTTCCTTAATGCATGGGTTTCATGGCCAGAAATTTGCGGTGACTACAAGTAGCAATTATGCGTCTAACATCATCTGCTTCAAGTAATCAACGAAAGCTCCAGCTTCCCTTCAATAAATAAATAAATAGAAATTTCAGCAGATTGAGGCCTAATTCGGTGTCCGGATTCTTAAGAATTGACACAATGCACACAGCTTTCATTCTATTCATTGCAAATCAATATGATGTAAGCACCAAATTTTGTTAAGGTGTCAAATTTGAATCTTTGAATGCATCCAATCAAGTAACACAATTCATAAATTACAGTGATAATTTCTCAAAGAACGAAGCTTTGGAACTTATCTCCTTCCTCCGGCGGCGGCAGAGGCCAGGTCGAAGTCGTCGTCTACCTTGAAGAAATGCCAGCTCGTCTCGTTGAATGCACGGGCGAACCCGTCCTCGTCGTCCACGTCCCCAGCCTCGTCGACGCGCTCCTCCCACGCGAACCGCTCCGCCGCGAGGACAAGCTTGGCCTTGGCGGCGGGGCCCGAGCTGTTGTCCTCCGCCTGGAGAGCGTACCGCCGGAAGCTGTTCCCGAGCACGCAGATCCGGCGGAGCTGAGCGCGGGGCTCCCAGTTGGCGGCGAGGAGCGCGTCGTAGAGCGACGCCTCGCAGTGGGGCATGTAGAAGATGGTGGGCTCCCCGGCCCGGCGGCGGCAACCGTCGTTGAGGCTCGGGACGGCGAAGCCCAGCGCGGTGGCGGCGGCGCACTCGGCGGCGGAGAGGACGGGGTCGAATAGGTCGGCGGGGGCGGAGGCGTCCGGGAGGAGGTCGCGGCGGAGGAGGGCGGCGAGCGCGAGCTGGAGGCGCGCGGCGAGGGAGGACTCGAAGCTGCCCACGCCGAGGAGGGAAAGGCGGGCGGGGGCCAGCAGGCCGAGCCGGCGGCGGAGCGGAGAGTCCGGGAGGAGGAGGCCGCGGTAGAGACGGGAGGCGGCGACGCGGGAGATGGCGGCGCGGGCGCGGTCGACGAGGCGGGAGACGCGGGCGGGATCGAGGGAGGGGTCGGAGGGCGACCAAGGGATCGGGGTCACCGGGAGAGGCGGTGGGGCGTCAGGGTGGGATGCGGTGGCTGCTGGGGCGTCGCCTCGACGGCGGCCCCGGCGGCGGACGACGGTCCAGTCGGCGGCGGCGGCGGCCATGGTTTGGGTTGGAGAGATTTGCGAATTGGAATGCTCTGCGCTCGAGAAGAAGGTGGTGGAGGCCGTTTGATAGAGAAGTTGAACGGTCCAGATCTGGCGCGAGGGATTAGTGGTGTTTAGTGGGAGGAGGAACTGATGATTGAAACCCTGTTCTTGTAATCGATCTCGGCCGTTCAAACTTTTTATCGAACGGATAAAGTCTATCTCGAACTTTGAGGAAGAAGAATACATTTTCTCTTTTGGCGGGGAAAACGGAATTTTTATTTTATTGATTAAAGTATACAATCACCACAGACAAACTGTAAGAATATATATTTAGAACACATGTGCTCAAATAGGTATGAAAATCATGAAAAATTCGTTTCAAAATTTTAAGCTTCGATCATTCTAAAAGAAATTAAACTATTATTGGGATATAAATATGAGACCCCAATTCCTGTCATGATATGCATTCTCCGACTCAATTAGCCTGGATGGACAACAAATTATGCGCTCAGCCCAACCAAATCCTCTGAAAAACATATACATCGATAGAGTAGACATGTATAACGGTGGTTGCCCGATAGAATACATTTAAGTGTACAATTATAATGAGGGCAAAGACTTAACTAGCTTATATATTATTACCCTAGTTCAATATTGTTAATGTAATCAAAATCAAAATTTTCATTATCGGCGTTGCCCGAAGAGTTTTTCAACTTTGTCTTAGATACTGGCAGTTACTAACAGATGACGGATTTTGGTGAGTTATGGTCTAATGCGCAACACATCTTGGGTTTTGATTACTAGAACCGTGCTATAAAGTGAGCTTCAAGTGACAAATCACTAAGAGGGGGGGAGAGGAGGAGAGAGAGAGAGAGAGTTGGACCACTAGATTGCATCGTTGGATTAGGAGAAAGAGATGGCAAGTTGGCGGTAGTAAGGTGGATGTAGCTAGAGATGGTAGTAGCACAATGACAATATAACCTACCATCAGAGCCAAGAAGGTATTAAATAAAATTACACTAAAATAGGTTTACATATAAGAAGGAGAAATGACAAGATATATCCTATAGACTCGTTTGCCTAAAATCGAGTGCTTTACAAGGTTATTCTTAGATACCTCCATAATTTATTTTCTTAAAAAAAATTTGTTGGAGGGAGGTCCTCGCGCTACTCTGAATCGACGGTGTTCAGGATTACCGCAACACTATTAGGGTTCTCGTCCACGCTCTCCGCGACAAAGCTGTCCCCGACGTGCCCACGTGCCCTCCGTCGTCCGGGTTGTCGCCGACACAACGTTCTACCTCGTCCGGCATAACCCCGACGCCGTTACGAATCACTTCGGCCAGACTAAAGATTCTCCCTGAAGATGCCCGAGCATATTCCCTCAAGATTCCTCAGGAGTAGGGAAATGACTGTTATGCCCTTGTAAATTCCCTCTCATAGGAGGGCAAATATGTAATCTATCATTTTCCTTCCTCTAAACCCTATAAATACCCCCTGGGGGTAGATGTAAGGGGATCCTTTTTCCATTTCCCTCATTTGTAAGCTCTCATTTCATGCCCTAATACGAAGATTGGTTTTTGTAGTCGACTGTCTCACGCGTTTGCGCTCTCGCTCGTTTGCCCCTCGCACGCCCGGAGGCCGCTGTAGCCGACCGGGGGTGCCACAAATCTATTGTCTAGGCTTATACCTACGACAGTTAGCACCGACCGTGGGGACTCGAGTGAAAAGCCATGGCGCCGAAGAGAAAGAGCGTAGCCAGGATGATCGTCCCCCGCACACCAAACTCGATGCGTCGGGCAAGGACGAACAACACGGCCGTCGCCGCGGAGCTGGGCGACGCCCGCGTCGGCAACTCGTCGACTGCTAACCCTTCGAGCCGACGACTCGTCAGCCGATGTCCGCGCTGCGGGACTCCCCACAGCCGCGATCGACGCGGCAAACTCAGAAGCACGCGTCGAGACGGAGGCTGAAACCTTGAGGCGCGAGGCTAACGAGCTCAGGGAGGAGTCGTTGGGCAAAGGCTGAGGCCCTCCAGGCCCTCCAAGCTTCAAACAATGCTCGCGCCGAGGTAGGCCTGCTTCGCGCTGAGCGTGACGCCGCACGAACCGCGGCGGCTCCCCGCGGTCCCCGAAGCAGCCGAGGCTCGCGGCAGTACGGCGCCGCCTGGACGAGACCCTAGCTGAAGCGCGAGAGCAAACCCGACGTAACACCCTTGCCGCAGAGGAGGTCATGCAGGAAGTAGCGGAAAGCCCAAGCGCGCGCCAGGCTGCCATCCCCAGCGGGGGCGCAGGAGGCCGCCGCCCTCCGCCAAGCCATGGCTGACAGCCGCGCGAGAGCGATTCCTCCCACACCCGCGTGCGCCGAAGAAGCCGCAGCCCTGCGGCATCAGTTGGAGGCTAGCCGAGAGATGGCCGCGGCATCCCTCTATGGCGCGGGGGAAGGCCCCAGCTACCAGCCCTTCTATCACTCCGTCGCGCAGCCAGGCGGGCAGGCCCCGGCCTCGCCGCATCGGCCGACGAAGCACTACCCTGCGTGGGTCCCTGCGCCTCCGCCGCGCCCGGAGCTCTGCCACCCGGGATGGGTAGCCAGACGGCCCGCCAACGTCGCCCCGCACCAACTCGAGATCAGAACCTGCCAGCCGTCGTCAAATGCCCCGGGCCTCACCGACGTGTACAACCCGCTGAGCCCAGGGCTAGTGGCGACGCCATGGCCGAGCAAGTACCGAGCACCCAGTATCGCCAGCTTTGACGGGAACTCCGATGCCGTCGAGTTCCTCAGGGTGTATGAGACCGCTGTTTCCTCAGCAGGAGGCAACGAGGCGATCATGGCCAAGGGGCTGCTGCTAGTGCTCTCCGGTCTGGCCAGGAAATGGTATCTCGGGCTGGCTCCTCGCTCGATGTACTCATGGGAACAGCTCCGCGACAAGCTCACTAGCCACTTCATAGCCCACCGGAACAAGGAAGTCACCTCCTCAGATCTATTCTCCCTCAAGCAGGCCCCCGACGAGTCGATACGTGACTTCACACAACGTTTTGCTCAAGTACAGTGCCAGATCCCAGACATCACCGACAAAAGCGTGTGCGAGGCCGCCCGCCGCGCGATCTATAACCCCGACTTGGTAGGAAAACTCGACAGGAAAGAGCCCAAGTCAGTCGCAGAGCTGTACGAGATTATGCGCACATACTCCAAGTCCGAAGACGGGAAAACACGTAGGCAAGCAGAGGCACAGGCGCTTGCCGCCTGGACCGGGCCGAAAGCGGAAACCTACGACCGACGCGCCAGGAGGCAGAAGGATGTGTACCACGTGGAAGGGGAAGAGCGTCGCCCCGCTAAGCAGGCACGTAGCAGCGATCGGGGCCGCGAGCCAGGCCGTCTCGAGCAGGACTCCCGTGGCCACGGGTCAGGCCGTCCCAAGCGGGACTCCCGCAGCCAGGCTTACCCGCACGGAGGCCGCGGTCAAGGCCAGGGGAACGGAAATAACTCCGGGCGCGGAAGAGACAGTAACAACGAAAGCGGAGGACGAAGGCCCGGCGGAGACAATCGAGTATTCTGCGAACTCCACGGCTGGGTCTTCCACACTACCGCGGAATGTGACCTAGTCGCCGCCGCCCGCGCAATCAAGCAACGCGGGCTGGCCACAGCAATTGACGCCCCGCGACACGATCGCGCGGTGGCTCAAGAACGTCAGGCCCTGCCGCCTCCGCCGCGCTTCCGCTCCTTGGGGAGCCACCGAAGCAAGTTGACGATCCGCGGCGCCGCATCGTGCACGCCATCACTAGCAGCCACGCCCACACATTCCCGTCCAAGCGGCAACATCGGGCCTACACCCGACAGGTTGTCACGCCCTGTTTTTCCTAATCGGGTTTATTCGAAAACCAAAACCCTAAGCGCGTATATGCGTGTATATCCCAAAACTTTTGCCGGATTGTTGGATCTTCAGCATTCCTCATGCATATCATTTCATGTCATCTTTAGAGGTTGCCTCGTCATCGCATCCATAAACCCTAACCCTAGCGGCAGCTTGCCCATTTTTGTTCCCCACCTCCGAAACCCAAACCCTAACTCTCCCGTATCCTACCACCGCCTTGCCGTCGCCAAAATCCCTAAACACCCCTTCTGTCGTCAAAACCCTAATCAGGTTTTCTTACCTCCAGAAAATAAGAAAGTGTTATCGCATGCACTTTTATTTCTCCAAAGTGTCTAGAAATTTACCAGAAGCTCCTTGAATATATTCCTCACCAAATTATAAAGTAAAATTAGGGAGTCCAGTTCAAAACTTTTGAGTTGCATTCAAAATTCCATTTTAAACAAATTCCTCCTTTGAACTGCAACTACTTTTTCCCTTGCTCAGAAAATTCCACAAAAATTACACAATGCCCATCTCAGTACACATATTCCATTTCTGTAAAAACCTACTTACCTCCAGTACAAAATGTAGCCAAGACAGCCATCGAGCACCTGGCATGAAACCCTTTCCCCCATTGATTTTGAGTCCAGCTCCCAACCCCTTTGTACCAGACTCTGCCAACACGTTGCCACAGCTCAAATACATATAATGCTCAGCTCCCTCCCAGTGCCAGGTCCCCTCCAACAGCCTTCAAAGCCCTTGTCAAAACATGTCAATGTTGGCAAGTCTAAGCAACAGCTCTCGTTGGACTTCCAAGCCATTTTCTCTGCTGCTCTTACTCCTTAAATCAGCTCAGACACTCCTCTATTCCTTTCACCTCAGCAGCATGCCCTTGCTTCAGTGTTCAACCCTCCCATCCTTTCATGCCGACAATGGCATGCCCCTCAGCTGTGCCCATCTGCTCAAATGGCTGCCATCTTCCCTCAACCTCACTCCCCTGGCTTGCCTTGGTTCAGTGCACGCACTAATGCACCCTCTGCCACACTAGAACATGAGCTTGCAGGTGTTTGCCGGCTAGGACACGAGCTGGTTTTGCCCTGGGCGCGCCCTGGCATCAGTTGACGCGCACCAGAGCTCGGCAAGGCCGACTGCCCGCCGTCATCGCATGCTCCCACGTAACTCCACTGCCCGCCTTGTCAATTCCAAGCACCAGTGACCTGTCAAGCCACCCGTGATCGCGGCTCGCCTCTGACCTCGCCCCACTCCTCCTCTGCATCCTTGCCGGCGATGCCCCACGGCCCCGCCTGGCAGCCATAGGCACCAGCCTATAAAAGGAACTCCAGAGCACGCTAACTCCTCACCCATCTCCTCTGAAGCTCCCCCCATTCCTCCATTTCCCTGAGCAGCCCTGATTCCCCTCCCATTTTCCCCCGACCACCAGTAGTCGCCATCGTCCCCGGGTGGAATTGAACTGCCTCCAGTGACGAATCCTTCTTCCATCCCCTCCTTAAAGCTTTCTGGAGCTTCTCTTAACTCTCCTAATCTTTCCTTTGCAGCTGAAGCACGCCGGAGTTCCCCATCCACCGGCGCCGCTCCGCCCCTGTTCTGAACCCCGTTGAACCCCTAGCTCCGGCAAGCTCGCGAACTCATTAGCCTCAAAAACGAGACCGCCTCTCTTCCCTGAACCCGAGGGTAGCCGCCGTTCTTCCTAACTCCCTCTAGATCACGCCTAATTCCTCGCCGGAGCATTTACCGGAGCGCCGCCGGAGCCCACCGATTCCTCGCCGGAACCCTTGCCGCTCGCGCGCTCGCCTCTCTGCCACTGACCCGTGGGACCGAGCGCCAACAGAAACCCCCGCGCACCGCTTCGCCTTGCTGCAGCTGACCAGCTGGTCCCGCCTGTCGGGTTAAGCTGAAGCCGGCGCCGTATTCCCCCTCCACGTCACCCCCTCTATTGGGTTAAACCAGCCGATTTTCTTTTCTGAGCCAGTGCACTGCTGACGCTTGGTTCGACCGGTTCGGCCTCAAGCCGACCGATTCTTGCAAAAGTCCCAAAATAAAAGTTTCTCAGAATTTTATTCCCCATCTTTTCTATATAGGACTCTTTTCGAAAATCCCAATAATTCTCTCTGTACAGCCCCAGTTCAGTAGCTACTTCAAATTCAAATCTGTTTTTGAATTCCTTTTGAATATGGGTTCAACTCTAGGTTGTTCCAGCATATTATCTTGAACATTTTTAGAGCCTAACTCCAGTAGCCTACATGCATGCATTCATGTTGCTTAGCTCCATTATTTAAAGAGAATGGATGGATCCCGAAACCCTAAGTCAAATATTCATTTGCATTCCTAAACCCTTTTTAGTTTGAAGTCGATTAGATGAGGCATTCCATTGGTCCAGTAGGGTTAGCATCCAAAGCATTGTCAAGCATCTCGGTAGCCCATTTGTTCTCATGATGCATAACCCCAAGAGCCAAAGAAAGCATGAGCTCACTCCAAAAACCCTAGAAACCCTAATCGGCATTTCATGCATACATTGATGTCCATCTTAGTGTTATCTCCATCGTGTTAGGTGTTTCAAGAAAATGTTAGAACCCAGCATGCATGCATACTAATCTCTATTATTGTTGCTCGGTTCTTATTCGAAGTTTTTCTCGAACGTGTAGTTGACGGTGTGAGGTACGTGCGCCAGGACGAACCCGAAGCATCTCCGCGTCCGGAACCGAGCCAAGACTTGCCAGGCAAGCCCTCCGCCCTTGATCATATTGAATCCCAGTTTTACGAAATATTATTTTGTTTTCGAACCATGCATGCTATATTTTATCCCTGTTATTTTATGTAGAGTAGATATCACCGATAATAGGAAACCCTAGTTCGACCCTGTAATCCTTGTCGCCATAGGACTATTGTATTCCGAAGATTTATCGGAAACTTAGGGTAGTGTATGTATATATATGCTTAGCCCCGCAGTAGATGACTTAGGTTTTCAAAAAGGAAAAGGAAAGCAACACCCCATATTTTATATGATGAAATATCGAAACGGACCGTCGCGTCCGGTTGTAGAGGTGCATGGAAGGTAGGATATGCATGGGTTGGGATATTCTACCGTGAAATGGTTCTGTGGAACCGAGTTAAAAAGGAGAAGATTTTGATCCGGGTTGGTAATGAAGGGTGTTGGAAGGGAGATGTTAAAGAGCGAGGTAAGGCCCGTCGTGGTTCTCGCTGCCCGTTTACGGGAGTGGAGTGGAGTCCTTCTCGGATCACCTAAGGACCTGTCTTAAGTGCCGTTTGGCCAAGTCTTACCGTACGACCACATGTCCTTTGTGGGAAGGACTTGATCTAGTAGCCGACCTGGACTAGCATGAACCCGTGGGCAGTTAGTAGAGTGCAGATGGGGTGGGGTACACTTCGAAGAGGGCGAACCCGGGGATACCGAGTTTCGCCCGCCACAAAGATGGAACACCAACCTCCTCGTGGCAGGGGTACTGATTCGAGCTAGGTGTGGGACATGTCTATTCTGACGGGTTCGTGGCTGGGTTCACAGTGGTGAAGAGTCTCGTTGTACAAACTCTGGACACATGCGACCGGTAGCATGCCCAGGGGGAACTACATCGTGTGGGTAAAGCCGTACAACCTCTGCAGAGTGTTAAAACTATTCGAATAGCCGCGTCCGCGGTCATGGACGAACTTGGTCGGGCCACACTAAAGTAGTTTTGGCTCTCTGAGCCCCAAAAAGGATCTTTGGGTTATGGGTTTAAGGACGCGAACCGCCGTGTTCGCAGGGCGTCATGCCGTGTCAGGAAATGAGAAGGAGGGATTGACCCGTACCAGTAGGGCAACCCTGGAATGAGGGACTGACCCGTACCAGTAGGGCAGCCCTGGACTGAGGTATTGACCCGTACCAGTAGGGCAAACCCAGTGTCGTCGTAAGTACGAGGTGAGCGTCGTCTCCCTGAGGAACCGGTGACCACCAGGCCTTCCGGTGAAAAGGAAGTGCAAAGTTATGAAATCCCGTTGTGGTAGGGATGGCGGATTTGATTCCCGTTGTAGTAGGGAAGTCAGATGCCGCGAGGTTTACGAAAACTGCTTTAATATCTATTTACTTATTTCAAATGCAAACTTACTTTCTCGCACAACATGAAACATAGGATAGAGCCATGTTATTGTTAAATCCCGAGCATGTTCATATCCGTATTGAACTCCCCGGCGGAGTGCTTGCGAGTACATTCAATGTACTCACCTGGCTTGTTATGTGGCCAGACGATGAGGAGTACCAGTCTGGCGATAGCGACAGCGACTTCGACGCGTAGGGTTTTCTCCCCAGTCTGTTGCCTGTGGATCGGCATACTGATGGGTTATCCACCGTATTTATTTTCCGCTGCTGTTTTTATTCGGCCAATAGGCCTGGTTTGTAAGAACTAAAGACCAAGTATGGTCGATGATTGTAATAAACGATGTATGGCATGGTGATGTTATCAAGTACTTGTGTGTATCGACTACTGATCCAGGGATCGATACAGTAAACACAAGGGTTTATCCGGCCTTAAAACCGGGTAGTCCACACAGGTACAACACATCAACTCGTCGCCACCCACCGAGCTGCCTCCGTGGGTCGGTGCCACGGTAACCTTCGGCCCCGAGGACGCCGCGGGAATCAGCCTCCCCCATCACGACGCCCTCGTCATCTCGGTGGTCATAAACGACTGTGAGGTGCGTCGTGTCTTCATCGATGGAGGAAGCTCGGCGGACATACTATTCGCATCCACCCTCGCAGAGATGGGGATACCGCGGGCATGCCTCGCCCCCGCAGGCATCCCGCTCTTGGGCTTCGGAGGCGAGCCGGTCCCGGGGCTCGGGAAGATTAAGCTCCCGGTAGAGTTTGGGGAAGGGGAGTGCAAGCGTCAGGAGAGTATCGTCTTCGACGTGGTCGATCTCCCCTACCAATACAACGTCATCCTCGGCCGGGTCACATTGAACAAGTTCGGTGCCATCCCTCACCATGCTTTCCTCTGCATGAAGATTACATCCCTTTGCGGTGTCATTACCGTCCGAGGCAGTCAAGACTTATCCTGCAAAATCGACAGCGACATCCAGGCGGTCATCCGCTATGTCCATACCGTTCACGCCGAGGCCGAAGCTGAGAAGACCGCGCCGGGGGCTGCCAACCCCCCAACATCTGGGTGGTGGGTCCCAAAGCCCAAGCCCGATGGCGAGACACGTGCGGTACCGCTGTCCGAGGAAGACCCAATCAAGACGGTGCTCGTCGGGACGAACCTCGACCCAGAGGTCACAGAGGCTCTGCTCGGTGCACTCCGGGGCGACCGCGACCTCTTCGCATGGGAGCACGAAGACCTCTCTGGCGTGCCCAGGGAAATTGTTGAGCATCGGCTATACGTCAAGCCGGATGCATGCCCGGTAAAGCAGAAGCTCCGGAGAATGTGCGCAGAACGTCAAGCCGCGGCCCGTGAGCAGGTGGACAAGCTCTATAAAGCCGGGGTCATCCGTGAGGTCATGTACCCGGATTGGCTCGCCAACCCCGTCCTCGTTAAGAAGGCCAACGGGAAGTGGCGCATGTGCGTTGACTACACCAACCTCAACCGCGCATGTCCAAAGGACAACTTCCCACTCCCGCGGATTGACCAGCTGGTTGATGCCACCTCGGGATACGAGCTCATGAGTTTCCTGGACGCGTACTCCGGGTACCACCAGGTGTGGATGGCCAAAGAAGACAAAGAGAAGACGAGCTTCATGACACCCTCTGGAACGTTCTGTTACGTTCGGATGGCCTTCGGGCTCAAGAACGCCGGCGCAACCTTCGCACGACTCGTGTGCAAAGCTCTCGCGCCTCAGATAGGGCGAAACATTGAGGCCTATGTTGACGACATTGTCGTCAAAAGCGTCCCCGCCGACACCCACGCTGCGGACTTGCAAGAGACATTCGACAACATCAAGAAGGCAGGCATGAAGCTCAACCCGGAGAAGTGCGTGTTCGGAGTCCGAGCGGGGAAACTCCTTGGCTTCCTCGTGTCGGCAAGGGGTATCGAGGCCAACCTAGCAAAAATACAGGCCGTGCTCGACATGCGACCACCGGAAAATGTTAAGGAGGTACAGAAGTTGACAGGGCGTCTCGCCGCGTTGGGGAGATTCATCTCTCGCTCGGCCGAAAAAGGACTCCCGTTCTTCAAAACGCTGCACGGGTCCTCCAGTTTTGAGTGGACGAACGAAAGCCAAGCCGCCTTGGAAGAGTTGAAGACATACCTCACCTCGCCGCCCCTACTGCAAAGCCCCTGTCCCGGGGAGGCGTTGTTGCTCTACCTCGCTGCCACCCCAACGGCGGTAAGCGCCGTGCTTACCAAGGAGAAGGACAAGACCCAGCACCCTGTCTATTATGTGTCCGAGGCACTGCAGGGGGCGAAGGTACGGTACACCGAGCTGGAGAAGCTCGTGTACGCGCTCCTCATGGCGTCGCGAAAGCTGCGACACTACTTCCTTGCCCATTCGGTCCAGGTGCCATCAGCGTTCCCCATCGGTGAGATGCTTCGCAACAAGGAAGCATCAGGACGCGTGTGCAAGTGGTCGGCCGAGCTTGCCCCATTCTCCATCGAATTCGTACCAAGGACGGCAATCAAGTCCTAGGTATTGGCTGACTTCTTGGCAGAATGGGCCCCGTCAGCACGCGCCACGCCTCCGAATCCCTCCGACCCGCTATGGACAATCTATGTCGATGGCTCGTGGTGCTCGGAAGGAGCCGGCGCGGGAGCAATCCTCAAGTCCCCTGAGGGCAACATCACCTCCTACAGTGCATGCCTTGAGTTCAAGACCACTAACAACGGGGTTGAATATGAAGCACTCCTCCTTGGCCTCCGGAAGGCACGCGCCTCGGTCGTGCGAATGATGGTCGTTAAAAGCGACTCGCAGCTCGTCACCGGCCACGTCGACAAGAGCTACCAAGCGAAGGACCCCGAGATGATCAAGTACTTAGCCATGGCTCAGGCCATGGAGAAGCACTTCACCGGCATCACCGTCTGCAGCATCCCGCGTGCTGCAAATGCCAACGCCGACAGTCTCGCAAGGGCCGCAAGCACGAGAACCAAAATCCCCAAGGGGGCTTTCTACGAGGTGATCTCGGAGCCCGCCACGAAGGGGCTCCCCGAGGTGTGCCTCATCGGCGAGCAGGACTGGAGGGCCCCGATCATGAGTTATCTCTCAGACGAGACAGAGCCCGCTGACCCCGTCGAAGCACGAAGGCTCAAGAGCCGGGCCCGAAGCTTTGTCATCCACGACAACGCTCTATACAAGCGCGGGGTATGCGCGCCCTTTCTTCGGTGCATCTCCAAGGAGGAGGGCCTCGAGTTGGTCCACGAAATTCACCAAGGGCTGTGTGGGTCGCACCTCGCCCCCCGCGCCTTGGTGTCCAAGGCGTTCCGTCAAGGGTTCTATTGGCCCACCGCCCTTCGCAACGCCCAAAGCCTCGTCAGAACATGCCCCGCGTGCCAATGGATGGGGCGAAGCACGAAGCTCTCTGCAAACGAGCTGCAACTCATCCCACCGTCATGGCCGCTGGCTCGCTGGGGTGTCGACCTGGTCGGCCCGTTTGGGTCCAGGAGTCGTGGGTTCAAGTTCGTCATCGTCGCCGTCGACTACTTCTCCAAGTGGATCGAGGCCGAACCCTTAGCCAAGATAACATCGGCAGCCGTGCAGAGGTTCGTATGGAAGAATCTCATTTGCCGCTTCGGCGTCCCGAGGGAACTCACAGTCGACAACGAAACTCGGTTCGACGCGTCTCCCTTCCGGAAATTCTGCATCGGTCTCGGCATTAACTTATGCTTCGCCTCTGTGGCAAACCCGAAGGCAAATGGCGCCGTCGAGCGGGCCAATGGGATCGTCCTCTCAGGCCTCCGCAAGCGCCTCTTCGACTTGCCCAAGGGTCTCTGGGCAGACGAGCTCCCTAGCGTCTTATGGTCCACCCGCACGGCAGCTAGTCGGGCCACCGGCTTCACACCCTTCAAATTATTATACGGAGAAGAAGCGGTGACCCCCGAAGAAATCAAGATTGGGTCTCTGTGCACTGCGACGGCCACTGGCGAGGACTCCCATGAAGTATCCCTCAATACGCTCGATGCCGTTCGACAGGAGGCCGCTCTCAACATTGACCGGTACCAGGCCACCATGGCAAAGGCGTACAACAAGACAGTCCGTCCGCGACCCATCCACGTCGGTGACCTCGTGCTCAAGAAGAAGACGAACCCAGAAGCCGATGGCAAGCTAAGCTCAAAGTGGGAAGGGCCATACGAGGTGGTTCGCGCTACCCGCCCGGGAGCGTTCTGTTTGGCAACTCTCGACGGGGGCGAGTTAAAGCATAGCTGGAACGCCGACAATCTCCGCAAGTACTATGTATAGCTATAGTTTTTCTAGATGTAGCCGCCGCGTCGGCATCTTTTGTATTTCAAAATAGTACGACGAGGGTAAGGACCGCTGCGACGGTCGCTAGCCCCGCTCGGTCATCCATTCGGGCTGAAGACGACGCTCCGTCGTCGCCAACTTTTGTAATCGACCTTAGCGCCACCGGGTTGCTAAGCCTTAAAATAAAAAACTCAGAACGGCGGCATCACGCCTCCCCCAAGTAAAAGGACCCGCTACCTCCGTCCGGGTTAGAGTGTCCCTTCCCTCCGGGGTCGCGCGACGAGAGCTCTCCGCGATGTCGAGCCACCTCCGTCCGGGCTAGAGTGTCCCTTCCCTCCGGGGTCGCGCGACGAGAGCTCCCCGCGATGTCGAGCCATCTCCGTCCGGGCTAGAGTGTCCCTTCCCTCCGGGTCGCGTGACGAGAGCTCCCCGCGATGTCAAGCCATCTCCGTCCGGGATAGAGTGTCCCTTCCCTCCGGGGTCGCGCGACGAGAGCTCCCCGCGATGTCGAGCCATCTCCGTCCGGGATAGTGTTCCTTCCCCTCGGGGTTGCGCAACGAGAGCTACCCGCGACGTCGAGCCAAACACATACGTCAGGGTAAGACAGGAACGCATTCACACACGCCATCAGGTGCTAAGTGTTTCTGAACTAGGGACGAGCGCAGTGCTACGTACCCGTTGACGCCTTTATTTCTTTATTACTTCATTCTACAATCGCTCTCAAGCACGCCATCGAGCGCTTAATGTTTTTTGGATGGGAGGGGGTACAGCACCGCTCTCTCACACACCTAATACAGGTTGACATGCCAATGCGCCCACAAAGAAAAACTCAAACTTATTAAGAACGCCTAGACAGGCCCGCGAGAAACACTGCGACCTCCGCCTCGCCCAAGACTTGCACGTCGTCATCCTATCGCCCGGCTTTCGTTAATCGGCGCGAGGCAAGGCACTTGGTGGACTCACGCCTAGCGGGTGCCGTCTCTAGGCGCCCCGCGGCAGTCTTCCATCGAAAGCCATCAGCCTACAAGCCAGATAACAGATAATTCACAAATGTGCAAATGCAACGCCTGGCAATTTTCGGGATTTTCATTAATAACTAGCAAAGTCACTTGAGAGTTACAAAAGAAAGTCCTACCACATAAACCCTAGCAAAAATATGCCACTAGACAAGGGGGCTCTCGTCAGTACAGCAACAGCCCCAGCAAAAGAACACTACAAGACTAAAGCAAATCCTAAGCTATGCAGAAAGCTAAACCAAAAGGGTGGTGCAAACTTTGCAATATAGACATGAGACGCGAAGCCAAGCTGCGAGCCTCACACCTGCGAAGGTAGGACCGGCTCGCCAGGGGCTCCCTCCGACATCTCGCCAGAAAATCCTGCAAGAAATCGTGCCTTCCAGAGCGTGGCAAGGTACTTCACGCCGCGCTTGTCCCACACCTGGGCCAAGAAGGCTCGAACACCGTCCCAGACAAGAGGACGAGAGTCCAGAATGGTCTTCTTGCTTGGGGCCACGTACGCCTCCGCCTCAAACTTCCCCTTCGGATCGCACCCGGCCTCGCGGAGGCAGATGAAGGCGAGCTCAGCGCAAGACTGCGCGCAATCCCGCGCGTGCGCCAGGATCACGTCCCTCGAAGCAGCGGCGACCGCAACCGCCCACCGCAGGCAAGCGGCCATCACGTCCCCGCCTGATAAGTCAGGAGAAGCAGCGAAGAGGCCAAGACCACTGCCCAGCTCGCCGACCTCCGCGGCAACCGACACTGCTAGCGTGTCTACCTCCTACTGTCGTCCCATGGCGGCCCCTTGCTCGACCTGTAGGGCGCAAAGCTCCGCACGAAGCAGGGTGATGGTGTCCTCCGCCTCGGCCAACTTCCTCGTGGCCTCCGCAGCATCGGCCTTGGCGATCTTAGCAATCCCCTTCTCCTCCCGGACTCGAGCACGTGCGCCTTCGATCACGGAATCGTTCATCTCCAGGAGCCGCTCGGTCGCGAGGAAGCCCTAGGGACGCGAGCCAAAAGTCAATAGCCATCGAGAGGACGAAATATGCAAGCAACTCGAAAAATCAAACACTTGAGAATACCTTCAGCAAGGCAGACTTGGAAGCATCGCGAACCTCCGTAAGTGACATCCCTTCGAAAGCGACATCAAGGTCGGCCGGCGAGATCCGGAGCGCTGCGTCATGGTAGAAGCTAGCCTCGACCTCCGAGTTGGCGAAGTGCCCCGGAAGCAGTCGTCCGGCCACCAACAAGGCACCCGGGACAGCCCCGCTGCCTCCGTCACCGTCAGGCGCTGGCGCGCAGCGGGCTGGTGGAGGTGGCCTGGTGGAGCGGCTATCTCCAGGCTCAGCAGTCGAAGAGGACGGCGCCAGGTGCGCCGCTAAGGACGGCATCACTGCCACCGCCCCCGTGGCGACAGAGGTGCCCGTGTCAACCTCAGCCATCCTGTCTGCACCAAAGTCAAAGCCACTGGAGGAGGCCGTGTCCGGAGGACGGGAGGGAAGGCTGCCGCCTCCTGAGTCCTCACGTGTGGCCTCGGACTCGTCGCCGCTGTCTTCGTAGTCCTCAGTGCTCGACTCAAGCTCAAGCAAGACAGGGACCCCCATCGGGCACTTTCCAAGTCCGGGGCGTCGGCGGGGTAACTCATGCTGCGGTCCACAAGCTCGGACCCTCCGGGGAGGCGAAGCTGACGCGCTCGGCAGCGTCCGCTTGACCCCACTGGCCCCCTCGGCAGGAAGAAGAGACGTCCGCTCGGGCACAGCCCATCCGAAGGCCACGCATGCCCTGTTGCGTCAAGGCTTTGTGATCAGCAGCTTTACGTCCGCAGCCTCGACCCGGCTGTAGCGGCCGAGTAGCACGTTTGCCGCCTCCTCTCCCTGCGCCAAAGAGGAGTCTGCAAAGCCAATAAAAAGGGGAACAAGTAGAGAGCTTGAGATCAAAAGAGGTGAGGAACCTCGACGCAACGGAGGCTACCAATACGATGGAGTTGAAAGACTTACATATCGAAGGGAGGTACTTCCCCAGCACCCGCAGACCGTGAGGCTCGTCCCGACCCTTCGGCAACAAACGCAACGTCCAACCGGTGGCAAGCGGTGAAATCCCCAGCAGGAGGTACTCCTCCACCAAGTCCCGCACGTTCAGCTCGAGGGCCAAGCGCTGGAGCAAGAACCGCTGCGCCTCGCCACTCCCGGTAAGAGCGGGGAGCGGTCGTCGGCACCGGGATGCTCGTTGAGCAGAAGAAGCCCGAGTCATGAACTCGACAGTAGAACCAAGCATCCCGCCAATCGGCCCACTTGCCCTTGACTGCGAGCGCCGGGAAGTCAAACTTGTTGCGGCTGCGACGACGTGCGAAGCTGACGGTCCCGTACATCGAGTACAGCTTCCCCGTCGCCTTCATCCGCGTCGCCACCGCCTGGTGATTCCAAGCGAAGACCTCTGCCCGGCCGCTCGTCTCCATGCTCCGCATCGCCCACTCGAAGGCAGCCAGCCGAACGAAGGCAGACGGGTGGAGGTCTGAAACCTCCAAGCCGAACAGCGTCAGCACCTCCAGCAGCAGCGGGGCCACCGGAACGCGAAGCCCGGCATCGAACTGAGCCGCAAATACCACGATGCGCCCGTCCGCTGGCTCCGCTATCACCTCTGAGGGTTTGGGGAGCTCGACGCCGTACGGGCCGTCGAGGCCTGGAATCTTGCCCTCCACCGCTAGGCGTTTGATGAGCGGCATGTCCGCGCTGGAGGGACCCAAGTAGCAGGAGTAATCTTTTTCTGTCAAATCAGGAGTGGTGCTCGCCCGGCTCTTGCGCTCGTTCGCCGACATTGCAAACCGCTCCCCTACGTTCGCGTTCGTCAGGTCGTCGCCACGCTCGCGTTCGTCAGGTCGTCGCCGCGCTCACGTTCGTTCGCGTTCGTCAGGTCGTCGCCGCGCTCGCGTTCGTCAGGTCGTCGCCGCGCCCGCGTTCGTTCACGCTCGCGTTCGTCAGGTCGTCGCCGCGCGCGTTCGTTCGCGTGCGTTCGCTCGTCGCTGAGTTCGTTCGCTCGTCGTTGCGTCCTCCCACGCGTCGCCCGTGTTCGTTCTGTGTACCCTTGCAGTCACGCGCTGAAGCCTGCCGTTTGCTCGTTCGTGCGCCGCTCGCTGGACTCCGCGCTAAGCCGAGCTGCAAGCTCAGTGGAGCACAGCGGAGCTCCGCAGGCCGGCGAGGCGAGCGGCGACGGAGCTCGGCCGACGGGGCTCGGGCTGGGCGTGGAGAGCCGCGGCGGAGCTCCGGGAGCGGAGGTGAAGCCCGGCCGGCTGGGGCCGGGGCTCAGCAGGGCTCCGCGGCGCTCAGCGGGCCAGTGGGGCGCGCGGCCATGGAGCTCGGCCGGCGGAGCTCGGGCTGCACCGGGAGCGGCGGCGGAACTCCAGAGCGGCGGTGGTGTAGCTCGGTGGAGGCGCGGGCGGCCCGACGCAACGAGGACCGAGAGGCGGCGGCGCGAAGGCCCGGGGGCGCTGGCGGCGGCGTGGAGACCCGCCGGGGCCCGCTGCTGCTCCCCGTCGCCCGCTCGAGCCTGCCCTGGGGCGTGGAGGCGGCGGCGGCTCGGCCCCGCGGTGGGAGACCGTCCGGCGGCGGCACGAAGGCCCGGGGGCGGCGGCGGCAGCGTGGAGACCCGCCGGGGCCCGCTGCTGCTCCCCGTCGCCCGCTCGAGCCCGCCCTGGGGCGCGGAGGCGGCGGCGGCTCGGCCCCGCGGTGGGAGACCGTCTGGCGGCGGCGCGAAGAGCCGGGAGGCGGCAGTGCAAAGCAAACCGAGGAGGCGGCGGCGGTGTGAAAGAAACAGGGGAGAGAGAAGGCATGTGGCGGCGGGGAGAAAAAAACAAAGAAAAATTAAGGTGGCCTGGCCCCTTTTTTATATACCCGGCTGACCTAATTCAAGT
Source organism: Stipa capillata (assembly GCA_019208055.1). Taxonomy (NCBI): domain Eukaryota; kingdom Viridiplantae; phylum Streptophyta; class Magnoliopsida; order Poales; family Poaceae; genus Stipa; species Stipa capillata. The sequence continues at coordinate 105,136 of JAGXJF010003052.1, forward strand.
GGGCCGCGGCCCGCTAGTGATGGCAGAGAACAGGGCGCGCGCGGGAAGAGAAAGAAAAGGAAGAAAAGAAAAAAGAAGGAAAGAAAGGAAAGAAGAGAAAAAAGAGAAGAAGAAAAGAAAAAAAAAGAGAAGAAAAAAGAGAAAAAAGAAAAAAAGGAGAAGAAAGAAGAAGGAAAAAAGAGAAGAAGAATAAAAAAAAAGAGAAAATCTGGCCCGCGGGGGGCTCCGCCCCCCGCACCCCCTGGGGATAATTGTGCACCTCCGAACCCTTGGTCACTTATTGAAATTCGGATCACATGCCAACACTCCCCACTTATGGAAGGGAGGAGAAGGTGGAGGTCGTCATCGATCCGGCTTGCGCACCAACCCCTCGGGATTAGTGTGCCGGCTCGGACGGACGCTGTTCGACCGCCCCAACCGGCAAGGGGCTACTGTTGGAGGGAGGTCCTCGCGCTACTCCGGATCGACGGTGTTCAGGATTACCGCAACACTATTAGGGTTCTCGTCCACGCTCTCCGCGACAAAGCTGTCCCCGACGTGTCCACGTGCCCTCCGTCGTCCAGGCTATCACAGACGAGTCCGCTCTCCGTCGTCAGGGCTGTCGCCGACACAGCGTTCTGCCTCGTCCGGCATAACCCCGACGCCGTTACGAATCACTTCGGCCAGACTAAAGATTCCCCTGAAGATGCCCGAGCATATTCCCTCAAGATTCCTCAGGAGTAGGAAAATGACTGTTATGCCCTTGTAAATTCCCTCTCATAGGAGGGCAAATATGTAATCTATCATTTTCCTTCCTCTAAACCCTATAAATACCCCCCTGGGGGTAGATGTAAGGGGATCCTTTTTTCATTTTCTTCATTTGTAAGCTCTCATTTCATGCCCTAATACGAAGATTGGTTTTCGTAGTCGACTGTCTCACGCGTTTGCGCTCTCGCTCGTTTGCCCCTCGCACGTCCGGAGGCCGCTATAGCCGACCGGGGGTGTCACAAATCTATTGTCTAGGCTTATACCTACGACAAAATTATTCCTATATAGCTAACACACGCTGTAATACATTACCGAGTAAATTTTTTGGGTGGCAAGTTTTTTCTCGGTACTAATCATAAAAACTAGCAAGTTACTCTTGCGAAATTACATAGAAATATGTGAGACCAGCTAACCTGGGAAGCGAAGAGCATCTGCTGCTGCATCCTTCATTCCCAAGTCAAGTTCCCGCGCAAAACCACAAACCAGGCACCCACTTCCACCTGGGACCCACCTGCCACCCTAACAGGCTAGCGGGCCCCACGCCCGGTAAAACCCACCCGCTCCGCTCTCTCCTTTCTCCTTCCTCCGCTTCTTCTCCTTCCCCACCCCGCTCGTCGCCACTTTTGCGCCCCGCCCCCTCGCCTTCCCCCCTATTCCCCATCTCGCCAATCCGACGGCTAAACCGACTCCACGTCGCCGTCGTCTTCCTCCCCCCACCCACTATTTATCCCCTTCTCTCCCCCGCTCCTCCCCCCCTCCTCCTCCCACCGCCGCCTTAGGGTTAGGGTTTGGGTTTCGCGCCTTCCGCTTCCCCGCCGCCTGCTTCGTCTCCGACGAGGTGCTGTGATTCTGGTGAGATTTTTGTTTTTGTTTTTTTTTGTTTTTCACCTCTGGTTTCCGTTCGATTTGGGATGTTGCTTTGGCCCGTAATGGAGTGGATTGGATTGGGTGGGGGGAGGCGCCCGGGGGGGGGGCTAGGGTTTTAACTGGTGTTGATTGTTCTTAGGGTTTCTTGGTGGTGTAGGTGGGAGGCTATGGCGATCGTGAGGAGCAGTGCCAGGGTCCCGAGGCTGGAGAGTGGCGCGGAGGAGGAAGGATCGCTGGAGGCCACGGAGGAGGAGGAGGAGTCGCCGGCGACGCCGTCGCAGGAATCCGAGGCAGACGGATTCTCGGGCGAGGAGGAGAACGGCGGCGGGGAACCAGAGGAGGAGGATGATGATTCTGGGATGGGGTCCGACGAGCTGGAGATCACGCAGCTCGGGGAGGCAGGGGCTGAGATGTGCCAGGTTGGGGACCAGAGTGTCGCTGTGCCGCTGGAGCTCTATGACCTCGCCGGCCTTGGCGGCGTGCTCTCACTGGATGCGTGGAACGGCCTGCTCTCCGAGGAGGACCGGCTCCGCCTTGCCGCCTTCCTGCCTGACATGGACCAGGAGACCTTTGCCCGCACGCTCGTGGAGCTCCTCAGAGGGGACAACTTCCACTTTGGGAGCCCCCTGGTCGCCCTCTTCGACAGGCTGAAAGGCGGCCTCTGTGACCCGAGGATCGTCCTGTACCGCCGTGGTGCCCGCTTTGCGGAGAGACGGAAGCATTACTACTGGCTGCAGAGCTACCACAATTCGATGGTGCGGGGACTGTGGGAGATCAAAGATTGCTGGAAGAGCTGCGATGGGTATAGTCTTGATGAGAGGCTGGGAGCACTGGATGCGATGAAGGCACAGCGGAAGCAGCAAGATCTGGGTTTGGATAGCCGGGCTGGGTCAGAGACTGACTCAGAGAGCAGGGGGTCTGCGGAGCAGTTCTTGACACGGATGAAGACAGATAAGATGGGGCTGAAGAAGGCTGTGAAGTTAGGGAAGGAAAGGTCCAAGGGGCTGCTTCGGGTTGGTATGTCAAAAGGTTTGGGTGATGAGTACATTGGAGGGGCTAGCCGTGATGCTGCAGTGGCACTTTCCGAGCTTTCTCGTCATGATAATGCTTATGGGTATGACTCAGGAGTCATGCATAGAGGGAAGCTTCGCAGGACCATAGATGGCATTGATTCGGAGGAGCTGGGACATGACAGGGATTTGCCTAGGATCCGGTCTCAGAGGCCGCTGTTAAAGCCAGGGAAGAAGAAGGAATTGTCTACGGGCTATGATAACAATCATTATGGAAACAAATACCGTGATAGCCAGACTGGTTCTCCTTACTACCATGGCAGGAGTGCCAGTGCTAATCAGGGAGTTACCTTAGCAGCGTCATTTGAGCCTCCATATTCTGAGACTGGGAGGAGTGCAAAGTACTTGGAGAGAGATTGGATATATGGTGGAAAAGGTGTCCAGAGTAAAGCTCTCAAAGGGAATGATATGGATTGGCCAGCTGCTAGCCATGCTGATAACTTAAATGACTGGCAGAGAGGGCAGTCTGCAGGTGATTACAGGAGCAGGAAAGCTCAGGTTGGTCATGGCCTGAAGGTTAAGTCCTATAAAAGTATCGAGCAACAGATCAATGGTGTACGTTTTGGATCTGATCCTAGAGGCAAGATATCACATGGGAAGATTAAAGGTAAATCCAGTAGTCAGTATGATAGGATTACCCAGAAGGACTCCAGGAGCAAAGCTGTCTATGCTCAAAGTGAGGAGACAGAATCTGATTCATCAGAACAATTTGAAGATGGTGCCAACATGAATATTGTCGAACAGCAGCCAGAACTTCACCAATCTGAGTTTCATAGACCTGCATATGGTGCCAAAAGGTCAAACAAGCCTGGCAAAGTGGTCAAAATGAATTACTCCGCTGCTACTGCAGATTTCGAACCCTATCAGACTCAGAGCAAAGGGATGCACAGAGGAAAGGTTACAGAGCCTGATTACTTACGTAATGTGCATGTGGCGGTGGCAGAACAGATTAGTGAAGTGATGAGACCCCCAGCAGCAAGGAGTGAAAGAAAGCGCAAAGGAACGGCAAATTTGGACATGCACGGTTATGGCAACTCTGAATTGCATGATAGCAATGAAAAAGCCAATGAATCATTCAGGTCACCAGAGAGTGAGAGGACAGGGAGTAGAGCAGGCTATGGAGTCCAAGATTCTAATGCTGATTTTGATGGTTCTGAAATAGTGAAGGCGCCGCTGGTAAGTTGCAGCTCTGGGTCCAAAAAGCATAAAGGAAGAGTTGAAGTTACAAGCCTGGATGAGCACGGTGAGTACACGCCATCTGGTCCAAAGGTGGTGGAGAACAGCGGCAGCTCGAAGAAGAAAGGTAAAAAGAAGCCAGATACCATTACAGATGCAACTACTGTAGCAGAACCAGCTCCTGTTGTACCAGAAAATAGTGTGGTCGTGGTAGAACCTGAGAAACCTAAGAAGAAGTATGTGCCAATCACACCAACTATCCATACTGGCTTTTCTTTCTCCATTGTACATCTGCTAACCGCCGTTAAGAAGGTTATGGTTACTCCTACTGAGGATACTCCAGTGGCAGCTACGGTCACTCCTACTGAGGATACTCCAGCGGCAGCTAAGCAGCCTGATGGGGAGGAGGGCAGAAAATGGTTCAACAATGAGGAACCTAGCAAAACGCCTCAAGAGCCAAGTGCAACAGAGCTAGCACAACAGGGTAATGAGGTTGGAGATGCCAGTGCTGCAGAGCAGACTGCGCCGAGCAATTTACCAGCACTAACTGTTCAAGAGCTTGTTAATCGGATTAGATCAAATCCTGGAGATCCTAACATACTTGAAACACAGGAGCCCCTTCAGGATTTAGTTCGAGGAGTACTGAAGATACTGTCATCTAGAACAGCTCCTCTAGGTGCAAAGGGCTGGAAAGCACTAGTTTCCTATGACAAGTCAAACAAAAGCTGGTTCTGGGTTGGTCCGCTACCTTCTGGTTCTTCATATAGTGATCCTAACGAAGAAACTTCTGCTGACGCATGGGGTATACCACACAAGATGCTTGTGAAGTTGGTCGATGCATTTGCTAATTGGCTGAAAAGTGGTCAGGAAACCCTTAAGCAGATAGGATCTCTTCCACCACCTCCACCACCAAATCCTGCAAACTTGGATTTGAAGGAAAGATTCAAGGATCTTAGAGCCCAGAAAAGTCTAAACACAATAACGCCAAGCTCTGAGGAAGCAAGAGCATATTTTCAGCGTGAGGAATTTTTGAGATACTCCATTCCTGATAGAGCATTTTGCTATACTGCTGCTGATGGGGAGAAATCTATAGTTGCTCCCTTGAGGAGGGGAGGTGGAAAGCCTACAGCAAAAGCTAGGGGACATCCCATGCTCTTACCCGATCGCCCGCCACATGTCACTATTCTCTGTCTTGTAAGAGATGCTGCTTCTAGGTTGCCTGGAAGAACTGGAACAAGAGCTGATGTCTGCACACTTCTCAAAGATTCACAGTACCTAAATCATGAAGAATCCAATAAAGAGGCTGCTGTTAATCAAGTTGTTAGCGGCGCTCTTGATCGCTTGCATTATGAACGTGATCCTTGTGTACTGTATGATAATGACAAAAAATTGTGGACCTATCTGCACAGGGGTAGAGAGGAGGAAGACTTTGAGGATGATGGCACATCATCTACGAAAAAATGGAAGAGACCAAGGAAAGATTCATCCGATCCTGCAGAGCCTGGTGCAGCAAACGATGATCTAGAGGATGATGGCACCCCTACTGCGAAAAAACAAAAGAAAGCTGATGTAGATCCTACAGCATCAGGAGAAGATAAGGAGGATCATGCAATTCAGGATCCATCTACTGGTGGGTTCGAAGGTGACCCTGATCTTAATGTTGTTCCATCATCAATAAATGATGAAGAAATATGCGAGCTTATTCATACTGATGCAAGGCCAAATGTTGGTGACTCCAGACCTTCAGTAGATGCAACAGCAGGCAGCACGGCTGATGGCAATTCAGCAAGAACCCCATAACAGAATAACAATATGGCACTCCCTGAGGACTCCACCAGCAAGGAATTTCGTGAAGGCTTAGACAGGGAGGGATCAAAAGGATTCATGAATACAACCTTATTGTGAATAATGCATCATGGTTTTCAACTAGCAGGACATATGTTGGAGCATCAGCATAGGTAATTGCTGCAGAAACTATAAGCCATCTGAATTTATCCTTAATGCTACATGGCTACTTTTATCAGATATTGTTTCATTGTTTAGTGTTATTTATCCTTCTCTTTATCCTGTAGTAATATAAATTGGAATTGCTAGGTGATCATTTGTTGTGTGAAAGCTGCTGATTTATGTGAAATACCTTTGAGTTCGTCTTATACCAAAACTGTAGAAGTGTAACTTTCTACTGGAGCGTATTTTCAGTTGTAGTCGTGATGTAATGCTTCAGCACTAAATCGATCTACGACCCCTCGCATGTGTAACATCTGTTTCTTACTGTCCTCAATAATCATTTGACCGGTAGCTTCCTTTCTTGGACAAGATATGCAGTAGGATGACATGTAGATCTTTTTGTTTCGGCTGATTATAGCACTTCTGGGGAATTCTGGGCTTGAGTTTGTCTGTGAGAGGTGTCCTATTTGCAATCATCTGTCATTGCCAGAGGTCTCTATTGGACTCTAGTTCATTAGCCTGGGTTGTTTGGAACAGCTTCAATAACCCCTGTCATGCAGTCTGTATATACCTCAGTCGTCGTGTCCTATTTGCAAGTATCTGTTTAGAACTTCTCTGCATATTGATATTGTTTATTTTTCCCTCAGAGTTCTTGGTTTCAAAAAAAATAATAGCACATGAAACTAGATATCAAGTGACTGGATGTGGGAAGCATCTATCCTAATCATTGCTGATTGTGGTTGATGTTTCGATTTTTTGTTATTTTAGTTCCTTGACTGTTTCAGTAGTTTCTTACAGACAGCATGCGCCTGTTCATTCATCCACAATCCCCAAACTGACGGTTTATTCTTGTTTTGCTTTGCAGGGTATGAAGCGGCAGTCACTGATCTACTCGGAGGCAGGCCTTCGCCTCAACAAAATCTTTTGTAGTAGAAATAGTTTTTTTTGCCATTGTGCTTGTACATTCTTGTCAAGAAACAGGCTTTTGTAGTTTCTTTTCCTAATGCCCTTGTGCAGTTATGCTGCTTTCCTAGATCACATATATGTTTATGTTCCGTTCATATTTGGATACTAGCCAACAAGTTCGAGTGGTACTATGAAGTTTCAACAGATCACATTCACTCATCAGATTATTATATTTTCCTTTTTTTAAGAGGAAATCTTGTACGCCCACACATGCTTTATTCTTTTCGAGGTTGCAGCAAACCAAGCATAATAATCTGAGCTCAATAAATCTTTCCCTGTGTTACCTGTGCAATAATAAGTAAATATACTGATGACCAGCCTAAGAACAGCAAACCCCTCAACCAACAATAGCAATTAATCAAATGGATGACATTATCAACAGCAAATCAACTGGGTAAATTAACTAAACAGATGGCTCCTTTGTACATGCTTTGGATGAATCTAATTTCTTGCTATAAGAGGGACTGATGGTGATGTGGATTCTTGCGCCTCCGAGAGATATTTCATGTCTCCATTTGCCTGCTTCCAACCAGCCCTTGATTCCCGGAACGATCTGAGAAGCTCGTCGTAGTCTGGGGTTCGCAGCTCCTCGATCGATTCGATGCTTGGTGGGTCGATTTGCCTCCTTCTAGGTGTTGAACACGACGGTTCATCCACCTGTTATGTTCGAGGAGAATATGCAATTGAGATGGTCAGTCACAGTCAGAGAGACAAAAAGCACATTTTCCTACCAATCACTTTTCATGACTGCTTACCAGATATTCTTCCTCTAGGCACTTCCCGGCGTTTTCGGTTATCTCCACAACTTTGTGGTAATGCGCCCCCTTCAACTCCCTTATTTCCCCGTGGCACGGGGTGAGAATGGACACAATGTTTGCGCACGCGTCGTGGTCAACCTTCAGTGAGCCTGAAATAACAGGAGTTGTAATCAAGATGAGGAAAAATTATGCTATGCGCTGTGTTTCAGTAACTCAAACTGTAAGATCTTACTGTCAATGGAAGAAAGAAGAGCCTTGTTTGCTATATCTATATCTTCAAGAGTTGTCGATACTGCAGACGACAAGTTGGAACGCAGCAATTGGTTGGCCTCTCTCCCAGTCCTGTTAAAATACACATACCATGATAAATTGCTGTTTGTTCTTCTTAGCATAAGAGAAGAGATTTTAAAATTTTCGTCATCAGTTTCTGTGCTAATACCTGACTATACGATCTACTGATTCCACATTTCCTTTGCCAAGGCTGAAAAGAGACTCCTCAGCGTTCTTCCACTGTTGTGCACCCATGTTTGTCTTTGCCTTGCTGCAAATTTTGATAGCAAATCTCAAACACTGAAACATCCATATTTCATAGTAGAAAGGTATCACATCATGATACCATACTGACCACTCTACAAGCACTTCTGCCAAGCAGGACCGTCCACTGTCGACTGCAGTGGTATCTTCAATGTAGTTCTTCTCGGTTTCCTCCATGTAAAAACCCCACTTCTCCTGCACGGATGAGGTAAAGTGCTGGGCCGTCGAAATTTCTTTCTGCAGGTGACTTGTCCGATTTACAGCGCTCTCCCGAAGGCTACCTACAGCTGTTTGGACCTGCAATACATGCTTATGATGAACAATGTGTAGCAGTTGTGTAATAGCTCAAGTCATTGATCCGTTACCGACAGCACATAACTTCTTTTGGTATCACATCATATACTAGGTTACTACTACTCAGATGGCCAAAAACTTATAAATTACAGAAGCCATGGATAATATTTACCAGCTTCTTCTTCCTTGCATTGGAACTTGCAAGCATCTCTGCCACCTTCGCTATAAGTTGCTTTTCTTCATTAGCTGCACACTCCTGTTAAAAAAAATGATAGTTATATTATCTTATGAACGAAATAATCAATGCAATAATTATCGTAGGAATTACCTCAAATTTCTTCTCAAGATCAAGAAGTTGTTGATCTTGCACACTTTGTGTTTCTTCCAAAATACTAGTGAGTTTAGATGCATGAATATCCAGTGAGTGGAAGAAACCAGAAGTGATATTTGAGATGGATCGTGACGCTTCCACGGCTCTTAGGTGTCCCTGCACGCAACAACAAAAAAGTTGCAATAGAATGGCTTAAGAAAACATCAAATATTTTAGTGCTTCAAAAAATTACAGACCTCCCGCTGCTTCTTTGCAAAGTGGGCTAGTCTCTCTTCTTGTTTCGAAAGGCTACACTGAAGCTCATTTAACAAGTTGTCTGCTCCCAAAGCAATTACTCCAAAACACTATATATAGGAAGAGCAATCAGAAATATTGCAATATCTGCTGCAATCACAAGCTGGCCAAAAGAAACAAACTTACTTTCTCAAGAGCTGATGTGTGTGATTGTACTTGTGAGTTCAATTTCTCAAATGTTGTCTGAGAGTTCATGTCAATTTCGCCTGCTAAATTATCCAAAGCTGCAATACCAGAACCATGCAGGGCTTTCAGCTTTTGTACGCTCTCCTTTAGCACTTGTGCAGCCTAAATATGGAACTCAAGCATATCATATACACCACATAGCAGTTACATAAGATAAACTGGAAAGTACAAAATTGATGGGAAATTGAATTACCTCATCTTTTGAAGATACGAAGGATTGCATATTGTCTTCCATTTCTTTGAGGTGATCCTCCTGCTGCATCACAGAAGTGGAGACAGTTTTATGCAAGGCATCAAGCTCATGGGTCAGTTGAGACCTAAATTTCTGTACGAGTGACCTGTTTCCATCTTCTATCTTGTCTTTACGCTCTGCCAGCATCCAAGAACAATTACCACTGATGTGAGACCAAGTCTGTCACAAAGTACGGGTAATCAAGTTGAGATCCCTAACCTATTTTGGAGAATAGCCCAGAAACATCTGCTGCTGCATTTTCTAATTCTGCACGAAGGTTATATGCGCAGTCCACAAGTGATTTTTCTGTGGCAAAAATAATAGTGAGTCTCACTGAATGATGGTAAACACGGCGAACAGACACTCAATTGGCCAACTGAAATCAAGCATGGATGAGCCCATAAACTCTTAGTTCATTATCAAGTGAATTTAGAACAAGTCAACAACTGATAGCTCATTTACCAGTAAGTAACAAAGCAAAATAAGCAGACCATGCTAAGCCAAAGAGGCTTGCAAGAATGAGTCAATTCAACAAACCTGATTTCAGAAGATTAAATATTACATATTCCTTTTCTTTAATAGTAGACTTGGCTTCATTGTATTTTTCTTCTAGATCATGCAGAGCATTCCTGGTGCCCTCCAGGTCTTTCTGCAATCAAGAGATAGGAGGGAAATGAAAATATGTAATATATTTGCTAAGAGACTGCAAAACTGTAAGGTGACGACTGTGAAGGTACCTGAGTCTTTTCGAGTTTTTCACCCAACTCTGCACTCAAAAGTTTTTCAGCATCATAAAGCTCTTTCAGTTCGACCAGTTGCTGTTCATAGATTTTGTAGAAATATTTAAACTCAAATCATTAATAAAATAATGGTCTGTTGTGCAATGCTTATAGAAAAACTAACCTTATCCCGAGCCTCTAAATCAGCTCCCAGTTTTTCAATTTTCTCTGTCATGGCCTGAGTGACAAAGTTAGATTTGAAAACATGAGATGCTGAATAAAGCTTTGTTCAGTTTATCTGAACATATCTAAGTATGGGTTTAATTGGAAAAAAATAAGATAGACCTTTTTCTCAGCTTCCTCTTGGAGGTAGCGCTCTCTTGGTATGTATATACCATTCTTCTCTCTTGCAGCAAATACCTCTGAAGACATATAGGATACCGGGTGAATAGAAGATGTATAACACTTAGTATATCGATCCACAAAAAAGTACACGAGGAAGAACCTTGTTTAAGACGGTCAATTTCGGAGTACAAGTCCTTGATCACAGCAGATTTCATCATCCTTTGGTTCACCTGAATTTGACGGTAAGAAGAACAAATTAGGCTATGCGATACACATCTTAACTTTCTACATTCTGAAGTAGTGAAATATCAATATGACTGGATTATCCAAACAAACAAAAAATAGTAACCTCAGGTTTGTTCCTGATATTTTTTGCACGATGTGCATAATCGAGTGTGCTCAACGTCTCCTCCAAACAATATACCGACGGTGATATCGTAGCAATAATGCAAGTCTTCGTTTTCCCTCCCAGTGAATCTCTCAGCAACCTTGTCAGTTTGCTATCTCTGAAACAAATATATAGAGGAACATTAATTCCTCTTTTAGCAGTGTATTGCTAAAATAAATGCTGTCAGGAGAATGTCCTTAGAACTACCTATAGGGGACGTGTCCAGAGTGCTCAACTAAAGCATTGATAACACGACCAAGTGTGAGCAAACTCTTGTTGATCTCCCCAGCCTCTCTCGCTCTGCCCTGCAATGCTAATTCAATATCAAAAGTAGTTCTTGGCATTTGAAAAATCATATACAGATGTATTACTATTTTTTAATCTACAAATAGGACATTTGAAGTTTACTCACATCTCTAGCACCTGAGCGTGATATATTTTCTGAACCAGCTAGATCGACAAGATTAAGCTTCCCAATTTTGATCATCTCCTCGCCCTCATGAGTCAATTCCTTAATGTGAATTGTGATTGAGAATATGGAGTGTGACCTACTGCTTTGCTTGTTCAGCAATGTCTCTGCAGTGCGCCTCTTAGCAGAACCCTTGTCAAGAATCTTGTAGATTTCACCAGCGGAGTACACAACTTCTTCTTCAAGCCCTCTCACAAAAACACCACCCTTGCCATCTTCCATAAGGGCAATAGGCTTTTTTGACTTGTCCTCAGGAACAGGTAACACAGGGAACTTTGGTTCTTCAGGAGCCAACAGATCAGTGATCTCTTCATTGTAAAGCTCAAGAAAGGTAACTTTCATGCTGTACTCCGCGCACTGCGCCTCAAGAATGTCAAAGATTTGCCTGACAGACCTCGGGATAACTCCAGCATCAGTTGGGAGTTCACCGTTCTAGATGTTACAAGAGCTAGTCAATAGTACTTAGTAAAGAACATGCAGATCAAATGTAAGCTCCAATTGATTTGAAGTATGAAATATTTACCTTGGCCTTTCTAGTTCCACCTCCCTCCATTGTATAGGTTTTCCCGGTACCAGTTTGCCCATAAGCAAAAATAGTGCAATTATAGCCCTCAAGGACCTCATATACTATTGGTGAGATGGACTGTTCAAACAGATCCTTCTGCTTTGAAGATGGCCCAAAGACCTACTTGGAAACAACCATTTGACTAAATTGGAGTCAAAACTTGCATACATGAAGTCCACAACAACAATAGGCAAATGCAAAGTGCAAAGTAGGTGACCCAAGGAGGTCACCACTGAGGTAATGGCCTAACAAAAGTGATTGTGGAAGATGATCTGATACCTTGTCAAATGCAAAGGTCCGGTCAATCTGCTTATTGGCGATAATTTGAGTGGCAGCAACCTCCCGGCGGCGCTCATTGCACGAGATCACCACCGGAGTATTCGACTTCGTCTCGTCATCACTCAAGGGCCTGAATGTACCAAAATACGCATTGTGAGTGAGCACAAAAACAACATCATACTGAAATTTCTGAACTAGAACTACTGAGCTCTCTTCACCTGCATCTAAGGATGACTTGCACATTGACTCCCTTCTCCTTGTCACCTTTCGGGATGACGTTGCTGTTAGCGATTGCGCCGCCGTTAGCATCACCGGATCTCGATTCTTTCCCAGACTTCTCGGTCGACTTTGGCGACGGTGATGGAGGGCCACCCCTCCTCTCCATTTCCAATTCCTATGAACAATCCAAGCTCTAATCCCTTTGCTAGTATCCAATTCTGCATTCAAGCACCAACTCTTGAAATGCTGATGCAAATTGCTCGAATAATTGAACTGAAAAAATCCAGCTACTAGCAGCTTAGGTATCAAAATACATAAAAGATAACCGAACGAGACAGTGGCTGTCAAACAAATTTGGCCAGATCAGAGGAACAGCAAGAAGAGCCAAAATGCCGGCCACTAGAAGCAAAATACAGAAAGAGACAACAGAATCCAGACAAAGGTGAGGCAGATACAAATCTCGGAGGCATCGCGATGGGATCTTTATTGGAGCAATTAAGGCAGGATTGGCAGCTGTTTAACAAATAAAAACGAGATCTTTCTGGTGCCATGAAGGAAGCGAAGCATGCTTAAATCGCTGAAATGGTAAACACATAATCACATGAGAGGAGACAGAAAGAGGAGCATATAGTCGCATTTTAGAGACAGAAAGAGGAGCATATAGTCGCATTTTATTAAGGATTGTATTCTGCGGCTACTCAATTAGTTGTCAAAAACCAGATCTTTCTCGCGCGAAAACCTCACAGAAATCATGAACTAACAGAAAAATCAAGAACTTCAGCAAGCAACAGAGCCCAAGAAACTGCAATCCCCTGCCATCAAAATGGGATATTTCTCGCAGGAAGACATAAATCGAGATCAAGAAGCAAAGACACGGACACAAATCAAGAAGCAGCAGGCGCTCACACTCCCCACACGCAGATGGATTGGAGCTCGAATCCTAGCAGGAGGGAAGCAACGCGATCCAAGGACCTCCAGAGCTAGGAGCAAGAGCAGTAGGTAGGGGGCAGTGGCAATGGCAGATCCAGGGAGCAGGAAAGGAGGAGCAGGTCCGGTTCCCCTGAGGAGCAGGCTGTAGAGCGGTGGCTTCGAGAACAGCTCGTGGTCTCTATCAATGGCCACCTCCCTCCCTCTCTATCTAGCTTTTCCTTTTGCCTTTGTGTTGGAGACAATGCATCACACAATACTGACGCGCTCGAGCTTCTTGCCATGTTTAAGTAGCCAGGAGAAAAGGATAATCTGCGTTAATTTGGAGATGGTAATGCCAGTTTTACTACCGTTGCAAAAGGTTTTAAATTTTCAGTTACTTTTGCCTCCACTGTTAATGGGTGCATTGAAGCATTTTTTTTTGTCTTTTATTGTATTTTCTTTCTTTCTACTCACTCTAAAATTGAACGAATTACCTGTAACTTTCAAGAATGGGTGAGAATTTAAGCTAGTCAGTTTATATCGTTGAGAATTTGGTCAGGTTCTATCAAATTTGGGCTAAAATCTTGGGTTGTCACTTGTCACCTTATCATTTGTAAAAATTTGGTTCCTTTTTTGGTCGGTGTTGATAGGATTTGATTGCAACGTTTAGTACGGTAAGGAGGTCTATCCAAATGTACAAACATTTCGTAATTTTCTATTCAGTAGATTAGTGTTCCAACCTCCTGTGGGTTGTAAACTTGTTGTTGATCTCACCCTCACTTTTGACGGATTTGATGCATTTGACCAGACATGGGAATTCCAGTACGCTCTGGTAAGTGAGCTTGATTGGCCATAACAATTAAGCTTGGCTAGCTGGTAGGTGAATGATAAACGTTTTTGAAAGTATGTACGTTAACAGACTGTACTTTTCCAAAGTGCGCTTTCGTTTATTTTTCGACCTGGTTTTAGAACACGTGCATTTGACATTTTAGGTTTTTGACCGCTAATATGCATACGAGTCTGATTTCCCGTGTGCAAATTTATTACTAACTAGATTTTCATAAAAGATACTTTCATCTTATTGTTTTTTAATCCCATTTTACTAACATATAAATAGGGAAGGTGATAGTCAAATGTGTATATTGATAAGTGTGTCAATGTCTAAAATGGCAAAGAAGAAAAATGGAGGTAGTACGCAATACTCTTCGTTTCAAATTATATGGCGTATTTTGACTGTCAAATTTTATATTTTGACCGTAAATTTCTTGTACAATATTGTGTTAATAGTTATAAAATCACAATCATAAGAAAATATTTTTGAATACAAATCCAACGATATTAATGTTGTGTATCATAATTATATATTATTGAATTAATTGTTAGTTAAAGCATGATCTTAAACAATCAAAATATGCTCTATTAATCTTGAACGGAGGGGTATATGTTATCTCTAAGGACTAGAATATTTTAGTTCACTTTTCTTCCATCAGTTGTGAGAGTGGTTCGTTCCTTCAAAAGACCATGAGTACAATTAACAAGATATCTGTTAAAAGTTTAAAAAGAAGTCATGGGTCATTTCTCTTTTTACCATGAAATGTTCTATTTGCTGAAGACCACAAATTTTGGCAGGTTTCTCTTAGTTCTATAGGATAGGCAGTATAACTGGTTTGAAATAAAAACATACTCCACAAAAGAACTCACAAATAGTTATAGCTACCTTTTTGGCAGTTATATAAATCATTTGATGTCATAAAACATTTACAAGTTAGAACTAGTAGTATGTGGTTGAGGTGTCCATGGTGGCGAGTGAAAATAGCCTACCTCAAATCTCTTGACAGCAATGGATGGTAGAGTAGAGAGAGAAGGTTTATGGTACCTAGTCACGCTCAAGGTCGGAAATATAACCTTCAACAATGTTAGTGCTCTTTTAACCCATCAAACAATTAAGAAACCTTTTAAAGTCTCCACTGACCTAGGAGGATGATTACTTTCTCCTTGAAACTCCTAGTGTTGACACCGAATTATTTAATTTATATAAAAAAAAGTAATGCGTGGGATAAGCTCCCATCTCTTGATTCTTGAATGAACCGCACCTTGATGAGCTCGATCTCCCAAATGAGATGCTGGATCTTGGAGAGCGTGCCAAATACAAGGGTACTTGCAGTCTGAGCACTGCAATTTTCCATAATATATTGACTGGGTGGCTCAAATTACAAGTTAACCAGCTCATTTAAACCCTAAAATAAACCTCCTTCATTTGTGCTAACCTCATCCCTGAATAAGAATTTACTGCCATGCAGCCTCCGTTGTATATATGTTATACATATAATCTCCGAAAATTCCAGCCGGATCAGAGTCCTTTTTGTCCTTTGGACTTCAGAGCTAGTGACACATGAGTCTCATGACATGATAAGCCTTGTAGCTAGGTGGCATGCAGCCATGTGAGCTTTGCATTCTCTGAAATCTTCCTATCTGCAAGTCGTAACTGTATACTCTTTCTTTTTAGAACCAATTTTATACTCATGTTATGATGCTAACTTGGCCCCTTCACCACGTGATGCCCTCTCATTCTCAAACATGTACATATGTGCGCTCTCGCTGTCAAATGTCTTTAGAGCTTTATAGTTTTTAATTACCCTCCTCATGTTCACTGTTCACTTTAACCCCCAGATATCTGTCGGTTGAAATTTTAATTATACTTGGGTTTTCTAAACCAAGCTAGCTGTTGTCTTGTGCTGCAAAAGCTACTACATGTTTGTTTTATAGGGAAAGCTTTTTGTCAATGCAAGATAATCTAGCTTTTAATCTACTACTTCCAATTCTAGCTACTATCTCTGTTCTTGTTTACTCGTTGTTTTGGACATCGAGCTACGTAGAATACTTCTTTCTAATCACATGTTAACTAAAAGTACAACAAATACCACGAGGAGAAAGTATTTAAGAGTACATTCCACCTTTTACCATCAAATTATTACGAAGTGTCAAAAGAATACCCAATGTTCAGGTAAAAAGACGAAACTCAAAATTGGGTTTTCTTTTGACACTTCATTCACAACAATTTTTAGGATAAAAAGTGGAATAATCTATTTGTAAGGAAAAATTCTGCAAGAGTCCGTTTGGGTTGCATAATTATAATTGAGAATTTAATTCAAGTGTTTGGATAACAATAGAACTACAGACTAGAATTATTAGCTAAAGTCAATTCCAAATTTTATTTAGTTCAACACTTCAAAGAATTACAACATACACAGATACACTCATATGTCTGCTTATGCACTATTACATATATGTATATGACACATAAAAATATAAGTAGTATAAGTATGTACAATATCATCATAATATAGTATAAGTATTATTCAATATACAATATACACTATGTATTATATTTTATTACAACAAATTACTACCGATGTTATAATAATATAGATTATATTTTTTATTACATAATTTATAAAAAAATATAGTATTCATGGATATTCCTATAATTTATGTTTATTTAATATATTAGAATTATTTATTTGTATATATATAGTAAGTATGTCCCATGCCTATGTAATGTGATGTTGGATATTATTTTATTACTTATATATAAAGTTTGTTATTTATTATAAATATTTTATTTTATATCTATGTAAATACATTAAGTATTGTCATGTTGTGTACCAAATATATGTATATACATGATATATTACAATAATTAGTTTATAATATCATTTATATCTTATATATTGTATTGCTTATAATATAATAAATATTTATTTATAATTAACATTTTGTAGTATAATGTAATAATATAATGTTTATGTATATACGGGCATGTGTATATTTATTGGAAGGGAGGTGGTGAGCCCATTTTTATCCAATTCAGACCTTTATCCTCTGAATCGAGATTGATTCATTTTAGTTATACACCAATTCACTTGGAATTTACTATAGTTCCATTCCAATTCTGTGTGCAACCAAACAACAGGTATTCCCTCAGCCTAATTCTAATTCCTCGATTCTGTGCTCAATTCTGCAATCCAAACGGGGTGTAACAGTATCTGCATATGGAAACTTATAGATATTGTGTATACATATATCAATGGACGCATAAGAATTCAGTGGCACCTAAGGAATTTGTCTTTGTACACACATAGCCACAATATATGGATGTGATGTGTACATGTGTACCAACATCACAGCTGGCCCTAGCTAACAAACTGGGATTTGCTTTGCCGTGCTCTGTTTGCTTGAGATGAAAGACAGAACGGAAGAGAGAAACATACAGTGCTAAATCGTACCCGAGCTGTTCTCTGGTACCCGTAGTTCACCAACTTTAACGGTCTCCATTTTAATCAAGTGCATACCTGAGAATTTGGTAGGTTCACGTCACCAGAAGCCGTTGGGCTCGTGATACGTTTACCAAATTTCAGTGGCATAATCTTTGTCTCATCTGCTCTCCAGTTTAGTAAGCTGATGACAGCAATGTGTAGATGCATAGTTTCTTCACTAATTAAGTTGAGCTGGATTTGAACTTGGCAAGTTAAAAGAAAATTCTAGTGCCGTTTTACTCCTTGTTACTGCACCGGATTTAAACGAGGTTGCATCAACAATCACATAATGAGGTGAAGAGGAATATACGTTTGCAGTCTTTTAGGGGAAAAAAACATATTTGTTTGCAGTTAAGCATGCAGAATTTCTATACGGCTGTTTTACCCTGAAATGTTAAACAAAGGTACTAGTGTAATACGTACAGTACGTTCTGGAACTCAAAAGATGAAGAAAAAGAATCCACACAGTCCCTTGTATAGATAAATCCCTTGTATAGATAACACTGGCAATGATATGGTAAGGTAACACTGGCAATGATCGTAAACAGCCCTCATGCCGATCTCGTGGTGGCCCCAGATCAAAAGGAGGTAAGCTAGCTGACCAACTCACACCACATGCATGCTTCTCCAACCTTCTGTTTCCATTTCATGATTTTCATATCTCGCCCCCTCTCAGGTTAACATATACAATTAATTTTGACAGAGGGTTAAGGTAATGACAATTAAAATACCTATGGAAAGATTGAATAAATAAGTGCTTATCACTTCATTCTATACGCGCAATAATTCCAAGATAACAGCAGAAGATGTATAAGGTATGGTATCAGCAGGGCATCGAACTCTGAATCATATGTGTGCAGCTATACAAAAATTATTCCCAAAACTCAGCATTCGAACCTGAACCAGATCCCTGCTTTTCATCAGACTGCCTCAGCCTCAAAAGCAGATTAGCTAGTTAGATGATTGTACCTGCTAAAATGTTCACAACGTGACAATACAACACGGACTTGATAGTAAACTGAAGAACAGGGTCTTGAATGGGAGATCCTCGCCTCTAAGTGCAAAGGTAATGAATCAACTCTAGCGTGCGCACTAAGATCAATAGCTGTAACAACAGAGGAAACGATGAGTGCACCATTGCTTCTTGGAAAACCAAATAGCAATTTTGTGTTTCTTAGGTGCATATAGTACCTGCAACACAGTAGTATCCAGGTTCAGGGAGTGAGGCAGTGAGCATAGAGAAGCCATCGCGTGCAGTTACTCCTCTGTATCTTCTATAATCTCCATAACCAATAAGATGTCGTCACGGGGATGAGCCATTTCCACAACGACAATAACTTCATCTCCCATTTTCCCAGCTGCAACTACAGTTGTGGCTTGGATCCTAACCTGTCAGTGTCACCAGAAAACATAATTGGAATTATGATGCTCATAATATTGAGAGGGGGCGAGATAAGAGATCTATATAAGCTTAACAGTCCGAGATTATTATGAAGAAACTAGTGGCAAATAGGCTAGCACATGGATACAAAAATTAACCATCTGTGACAGCCAGTAATAATTCAATATGGCTGCCTCCGGTTGGCTATAGTGGGAGCGGGAGGTGTGGTCTTTCCCTTGTTTGCATTATTTTTAGCCAGATTGGACAAGTTTAGCTGCAATTACTAAGTGCTTGGTATATTTTTCCCAAAGGTAGCAAAACAAATCCATAGGGACAGAAAGAACTTGCTAAGAAAACTTACTAGCGTATACCATCCCATTTACGGGATTTACCCATTCCACAGCATGTAGGCTTTGGTGACCTTAGTCGAAAGTTAGAACCAGGAAAATGAAAAGAAAGAAAGATGGAACCAAGCCAGTACTACTGATTTGCCTGAAACCAGCCAGGAACCTGGAGGTTCTCGGAATATAGAGAAACCGTGAAGGAAAATTGGTTGATGCCCAGGGGGAGCCACTTCTGACTGATTCACTTGCGCATGGTCTTCAAACTGAACCAGACCGGAACAGGTGCGGACTCTGGGGTTTTTTCTGGTCGAAACGGCGGACTGGTCTGGTTTTCAAACTAGGGGCAGGACAACTAACAATATCTGCACAGGTACTAAAGTTCTTGTTCATGATCCTGGTAAAAGTAAAAGTAGTACTGCTATGCACATACTGCATCATCAAATAAAAATTTATTGGATGAAGTATGTTGACTTACCTTGACCAAAAGCTGATGAAGTATGTTGACTTACCTCGACCAAAAGCAAAACTTATTGGATGAAGTATGTCCACTTACCTCGACCAAAAGCAAAACTGCAACACAATCCTTAATGAACTTAAGTATCAGTGCTTTATACTTCCTCCCCTCTGGCTTAGAGTCTAGAGGCAATGCTTTGGCGGACTTGAGTAAGTGGAAAAATTCTTCCAGTTCCTTCTCGGCAGCCTCTTTAGCAAGTTTCCATTGTAAAAGTTCATCCACCTACTACCAGATAATAAAATTAAGTCTACCAATCAATACAACAATGTAGATAAACTATTTAACTGACAAAGCATGCCATATTGAGATTAGCAAAGTGGAACTTCATATAACATCATTAGAGAAAAACATGAGCAAAATCAGCATGCAGAGGTAAACATGATAATTCATATGGGCTCATGCCATGCAAAACTATGCTCTCCAACAGACCAACACCATGGGCTCAACACTGCAAAAGGAACTGGCAGGCTTAGAAGAGGCAACAGGGAACTGACTTGTCATGAAAATAGAAACTTTAGTCAGTCCAGGAAATTCTCCATTTTCTTCGAGAAAACGCAAAGCTTGCGTCTCAATGTACAGATAGAAAAGTGTTTAAGTACAGAAGAAGAAGGGGAGGGGGGGGGGCACACCGCCCGTGTGGGAGGGAGGCATACCTCCCTCACACCCGACCAACATACCAAGCCTAAGCGACTAGCGCCAACAGCGGGGAGCACACATCTAGCCTAGGCGACTAGCGCCACCGGGAGGAGTGCCTGCAGGCCAGAAGCTCTGGCTGAGACCCATTGCCGTGCCCCGGCACGAATGCTCTCCATGAGGATCCTAAAACACATAGCAGGTGGAAGCTCCTAATACCACACAAGCTTTTACAAAAAGGCCCATTATATGTACTTTCTATAACAATTAACACATAAAAAATGTAAATCCTATAAACAACCTCACAGATAAAGAATCCAGATCTGCCACTGATACTAGGATCAACTAGACACAGAATTCCAAGATGTTGCTGTCTATAGAACATATGCGATCTTACATTCTTCTCAAAAGGCATTGTTGAAACATTAATAAGGTTGCCAACTAATTCAGAATGTAAAACACAAGATGTAAATCACGCACATATTTAGAAACTATACCTGACCAGACGGGCGAGTCTGGTATACAGAAGAATCTCTGCTCTCCACCTTCACAAAATATACAATATACCTTGATAACAAGAAGTGTGCACAGTAGCTTTCCAGAGACTCCTTGCTACCATAAACTATCTGAGGAAATACAATAATCACATTTTAATACAGAAAGACACAAAATAACAAGTCTAATGATTTATCCTTAGACTCCTCAACTGTTCCTGATTTATCCTTCTCAGAAAGCTCCATCCAGGCACATTCCAAAACAGTAGGGTCCTGTAGCAAACCATATGATCAGTCATGGTGCACATTATACGTAGTAAACTTACAGCTCATGCAATATCTCTCACCAAAAGATTTTGTGCTTTCTCAATAAATTCAGCTATTTGAACAATCAAAATTCACGGTACCAGGTACAGCATATGTAACCTGCTGGGGCTTTATAGAAGATAAGATACCATTCTGTACAAAGGTAAACAGCTAAGTCACAAGAGAATTCATGGTGTCTCTCCATCTGTGAAAAATGTACACATATATCCTCGGAAAGAAATTCACTAGACACTGAGTATTCTACTGGACGGACAGACTATAGTTATCCTTTCTTGTTAATACCTGGTCAGTCACTATCCAGTTCTTCTTCCCATCGGGCCTTTCTACAACCGCAAGCAAAGATCTCTCAGAGTCTTTGTGAAATTCAAGCAACAGTCCTTTCCGTAATGTTCTCATATCTACCCTACTGTCCGACAGCTCCTTTGTGCCATGCAATCCTATCCTGAAAGAAGAACAAGACGGGATCCCGATAGTCTTCATTACATTAAAGCAAACAATGTACAATCATAAAAAATTAAAAAGGCGCACGCAGAATTTCATAAAAATCTTGCTCGGGATAGAAATATTTTTCTAGAGACCATACAGGGGAACTGCATGTCAATGCATTAAGGAAGAAAAGTTTTGTACGGCCGAATTACGAGCTACCGATTGGCCAAAGGCCCGATCTAGGACACATTACCTTGCCAGAATTGCTCGGGAAAAAAATCAGGATGTGAATGGTGCGCATTACCTTGCCGTGACCCGAGCGAGCCTCCGGGACCGGAGCTCCACCAGGACGGAGTCGACGAGGCGGCCCCGGCAGCCGACACTGAGGGAGAAGTGCCCGGCGGGGGCCGGGCGGACGGCGCGGCGGACAAGGGGGCGGAGGTGGAAGAAAGCCACAGCTGCCGAGGAGGAGCACCAGCTGGCCGCCCGCGCCGCCATGGGCGACGGCCTCATCGACGCGGCTAGCCACTCGAGGCCGCGGGTTCTCACACGGCAAAATGCTCTTTTCTTTTCTTTTCTTTTTTGATTAGCATGATGTGCATTATTCTCCTATAGTTTGGTTTCTTGCATACATAATTAGAATGCATGTTTTGTTTTTTCAAGCATAAGTAAGTGTTCCTAGCAAAAAAAGAGATAATTAAGCATGGACCGTGGTGTTTAATGATTGATGCAGTACAGATTTATCCATTTGTGAGCATGCACATAAATACTGAATTGTACGGTGAGCAGGGCCATGTGGATCTGCATTACATTCTGTATATGGCAGTTAGTTGGGCAAGTTTTGGAATGCTTGGGTAGCAAAGCATATCACTGGTCCATGAATCCATGTCAAGTCGATCAAATATAGGGTATATATGTTCTTGTTGCCAATGCAATCGATCAAGCATGGAATTTAGTTGATAAACAGCCAATTCGACCTGAAAGTGAAACGAGTACAAAATCCGTTGTAGTCTAGGTGGTTAGGATACTCGGCTCTCACCCGAGAGACCCGGGTTCAAGTCCCGGCAACGGAATTTTTTCTTCTTTCCGGGTTATGGGCCCTCTCTGAGCTAAATGGGCCCGGAGACTTAATACCATCGTCATTTTGCATTGTCAGCCCGTTATTATCATCATCAGAAAACCCTATAATGTCATTACCTGACTGAAAAATGGCAAAAACGAACAACTAACTGAAATGATAGCAATACTGCACAGGACTCCGTTTGGAACAAATTTGAAAGAGAAAAAACTTATAGTGGGGAAATAAGCCATTGCCTTTTCTATTACACTATTTGTAGATCAAAAGTCGATTTACTGTAACTCAGCTTCATCTTACACTTTTATAAATCTAATTTTATGACATTGTTGTGTCTAAAACATGGTTTGAGTTTAACTATCAATTAATCTTAATTTGTTTTTAATATCTAGTATGTATAGAAATATATTAATATAATTTAAATATAAATTAATTTATCATGAAGAGTACACTACTGTATAATATAGATATAAATATACGAATCTAAAAGTATGAACTAATAATGGATGGAGGGGAGTTCAATAGCTATCAGGTAGCGAATCCACACTCTTTCAGAGAAATAAAATAAATGGACAAAACGAGATTCCGTTAAGGAAACAAATTCACTCGACTAAGATTCGAATGGAACAAGATTCAGCTAAAAGAACGTACTTAAAACAGAAGATTCAGATAAAGAGGCAAATCGATTGGTTGGATTCTGTTTTTTCCGTTGGCCCTGCGGCCCGCAAAAGCCCAACTGATCCGGCCCAAACTGCGGCCCTCGCTAGATCCCAGTACCTCACCCCTTACGTATATATGTGTGGCAGTTGACCACCACCCTCCTTCAATCCATCATCGCAGGAGCGCAGGAGTGAATGCGACGCGAAGCGCAGGTGGGGAGAAGAGATTCATCGATCCACGCGCGGCGGAGCTAGCGTCTCGATTCTCCTCCTCCTCATCCGGCCGCCGTCTCCGCCTCTCGCCGCCGCGGTAATTAGCCGTCTCCGACTCCTTCCCCCGATTTCTCTCTTGTCCAGTTCCCTTGTTCTCGTCGATGGGGATGGCACGTCGACCAATCGATCTTCCTCCATCTGAAGGGAAATTTCACTGATCAGCTCCACTTACTGGTGATTGGTAGTGGGTGGGCGAGCCTTGGTTGGAATTCATCGTCTGATGCGACGGGACTCAGTAGATCAAGTTCAGTTTTTTCAACCGCAATCTAGTTTCTGATAAGGGGATTACCTTTCCGTAAGTCTACTTGTTGTATGCAGTCAGGAGTAGATGTGCCTTCGTCTTAGCGAAGACGACTAGGACAATTAGTAGTAGTTTATTTATGTGTCACTCGACTACGGCGCTCAGGGGAAACTGGTCGGGCAAGAGGCTGCATTGCGTTGCGTTGCGTTGCTCCTTTATTTTTACTCACTGATTTTGTCCCATCTCGCTCTTGTTTATGTTCCATTTTTGTTAGTTACTGATTTTGTCCCATCTCTATGCGGGTATGCCTGCTTATTCTGCAGGAGCGATGGCTTTGACTTCGGCTCAGCGGATCGCTCTCGCCGTCTCATTGTTAGGTCTCCTGGCGTTCCTACTCGGTGTCATCGCTGAGAACAAAAAGGTCGTGCCTTTCCTCTGTTATGAGCACCGGTCGTCATTTTTTTTTGTGGAGGATGTTGAATTCAGTACACGTTCAGGACAAGTTTTACGCTAATGAAGGCAGAACATTTACGAGCTTTCTTTACAAATTTGCCCACAGATGCCACAGTTTTCTGGTTCCACGTTTAGGAAAAGCTCAAACCGCTGCGTACTATCCTCTTTATCTTCAACTACTGTCACTTGTTATGATTAGTTTTATTTTGTCGTTGATGCAGCCTCCTCATGGAACTCCTATCAAAGTGAAGGATGTTGTCATCTGCAAGTTCCCGAGTGACCAAACTATCGCTATGGGAGGCCTGTCCATTGTGGCACTTGTATTAGCTGCTATCATAGGGCACGTGGCTATCTTTCACTCATACGGGGGCAAGTCGGTTCCTCGTGGAGCATTATTTCAGAGCACCAGCTTGTCTGTATTCTTTGTTGTAGCTGAGTAAGTGCCCTTCAGCTCTGTGGCTAAGAATTTCAAGGTGTCTAATATTTTGATGTGGCCACCTCTTTGAGTCCTGCCATTTGATGAAATTTAGCTACAAATTATCTGGCCTTTGATGGACCTTGAATTCCTTTGATTGTGTACTGCTCCATAGGTTAATTCTGAGCAGTGCCGAGAATCTAGCTCTTCAGTTAAAATGAATTGTCCGCCTAGGGGATTTATTGGGGCTTGATGTTGCAGTGCTTAATTTTGCTATTGATGGTTGGCAATATTTGGCATGTAAGCTATTATATTTCCCCTGTTAACACCATTGTTATGACTTCTGAATCATTACAGTATGCTCAATGTTGTCAAGTGCACTTATACTCTTTCATCATGGCAATCAAGTTTCGTGTAATTGATTTTGTTAACTGTTCTTCTGAAATCAGGCTTGTGTCAGCTCTGGCTTTTGCAATGTTGCTCTGGGCAACAGTCACCGAGGGTCATCACCGCACCAGTAACATCCACCACGACATGGATACCCAGTGCCCTACCGCAAAGACTGGCCTCTTTGGAGGTGCCGCTTTCCTGGCCCTTGACGCTGCTCTGTTTTGGCTTGTTTGCCAGATGCTGGCCCTCAATGCAAGGTCTGACTATCTGGATGAGGACAATGATGAGGGTGAATATGGCCAGGTCTATGCTGCTGCTGCTGATGGCCCAAAGGTCTGAGTCGGTTGTCTGCAGGATTTCATAATTAGCGTGAGTTAGATATATTCTAGATACATTCTATCTTTGACAAAGTCAGTTTAGCTCTCCAAGATTTGTAGATATATATGTCATGCCAGTTGCATAGTCGTACATAAGGTTATTGCGCATTCTGCATATCAGATTTCAGACTAAACAATTAGCTGCATTCTCAGTATGGTTGGTGTGCTACTTCCCTTGGTAAAGTATCATTGCACTTACTGATGTTCTGTTGCTACATTTTATGTCCTTCTCTGTGATTGTAATTCTGGAAGGTCGTCTCCAGATACCAGTGATTCCGAATCTAAGTGGTGCGATTCGGAAGCAACTGGATTACATTGCATTCTGTACACAGCGAAAAGGTTGTACATTGCGCCTCAAGCGTAGAAAGTAGCTACATTTGGCATGCTGTTTCTACAAGTGAAGATTTTTTGAAATTTCAACACAGACTATAACATTTTCAACTTGAATGTTCAAACGTCCTTATTGAATTTTCCAGTTTTCAGCTCCAATCTGGAAGCTTTTAGCTCCGAAAAATTCCAAATTTAACTTCACACAACTAGAAAAGTGAATTGTTTCTCTATGCTTAAATCATACATGGTTAAAAAAAATAAGGTGTTTCCTGATCCATAATGTTTGCTCCACTGACGGCGCCACAAGTGATACATACATGTAAAACATCCAGGAATGCCTCAGGACTCAAGCACGGTTCATTAATGTCGTGTCTTCGTCGCTGTTGCGCAAGCAGGAGCCCACCAGCATGTAGAGCCTGCCGGCGAAGGATGCCAAGAAGGGCTTGCGCAGTTGCGCCGCACCTTACGCCTGTTGTTAAGACTCTGGTGGCGAGGGCGTGGTGGACCGGTGAACGCAGGCTTCAGAGAATCAAATGTTAGCTGCTAACAGGGGCACGCTCACACACCATCATAAAATGGGATCATAGAATTGTTAAGTTAAACACATGATAAACACAATAATATACTGTAAAATGACTGCTCATGATCCATTGTGTTTAGAATAAGCTAAATGTTCTGTTTCAACAAGCAACAGCCATGACAAAGGAGTTCTAAACAAAAAAGTTTACAACGAGTGAACTTCCTAGTTGTCTGTGGTTTTGCTGTCTCCCATTGGCCAGTCACCAATTTAACATCACCTGGCCCCAAAACCTTCGGCTTCAGAAGGAATTTGTAACATATGGAACCTGTAGATTTTGTATCAGGCATCAATGCCATGCCTTGACGAATCAATCTTCGTCACAATCAGCTGAATTGCCCAAAAATCCGCGAACTAATGGAGGCTGCTACCCAAGCAGTTGTATTATGCAAACTGCGAGGAACCTCAGGGGCTTCTTTCCACCTCCAGTCGTGGCTAATGAATAGTGAAGGAGCCATACTGCACCAAGAGAAACGTAACAGTTTGGATGTCAGTGCCGTGAAATGTAACAACGGAATAAAGATTTCTACATGGAAGAAAGTAAGATATATAAATATGTTCCCTGTGCATCGCTGCATAAGTATCTTGTTCGATATGGCATGTCTAGAAAGCAGAAATATCTGATGATTCTCAGGTTCAGTTTCACCACAACTCAGGACAGGACTGAGAATGAAGTACTGGATTGGGACACAATGACAGCCAGGATGAGTCTGATGATCAGACTCTGATCTGAACACAGAGGGAAAGCAAAGGCAGTAACGGAAACCAGTAAATTTCTTAAGGTTCACCTAAGTAAAGTATACATACATTCTAGCTCAAACGGAGTTGATGGTGTGATTCTTGCTTAATGCAATCAGAGGGGTGCTTCAAGTAAGTTCTGGAATTTGCAATAGCAATAAAGACTTCAGCTAAGACCAAAATGCTTATGATGGGTGCTGACAAATCCAGTATTGCTCCTGATTCAAGGCAATCATGCACAAAACCTTAACACTCGAGGTTGAGCCAAAACCATTTGAGGCGCTTTCTTCTTTTGTCAATGTTTGACACCTGCATTTATGGCCTTGTGTATTCCCTTTAGTTCTAATTCAGCTCTGCTCAACGAGAGAAAGAATAGTTTTTAAGTTATGAACAAGGCATTTGGGCATGTATAGTGGTAGGGATGGCTGTCTTCTCTTGAACTCATCCATGTGATCAAGAGATAGATTCTTTTTAGCGATACAATGGTACCTAAGACTGTTTTTCCTTGTATTTAATGATGTTGCTCTTGTATCCCTTGATTCTAGGGCATGAGCCTTCTCTTAGCCTTCCTTTGGGTGATGGAATGGCAAAAGCTTCTCTCTGCACCATGCCAGCAAAAATTCTACGTGGCACGACGGAGGGAAGGCTGACGTTATACCATTGTACATACCCTTAGTTGAGCCTACATATATGGCTTATTACATGTTTTGTCTAACCATTTTCCAGACAAAACGGACAAGTTTTGCTAGGTTCTAAAACATTTACCAGCATTCATTGGTTGTTGTATCCTTGAAAGAATGCAGCAAGTTGAATTTTGCTTTTTACCTTCTCCTTAGCAAGCTGTCTACTTGTCACCATCCTCAGTTGATGCTTTCCTAAGACTCAATATTACTCCCCCGCTAAGACATGTGGTAACAATAGCAAGGGAAGCTTCAGTCGGTATATGATAACCTGCCACAAATCAGCATTATCAGTGTATTCTGCTAGTGGAGACACTAAAGCATAATGTAAAATGCAATGAATAGAAGGACCAGCTAATTTCTTTCTGGTTGCCCACCAAAAAAGTCAAAGATCATCTTTGTTCCTATGAAGCCCAAAACGATCCCAACAGCAGGCTGCAAAGCAAATTGCCAACAGTAGTAAGTAGCACTAGATTTAGAGCAATACATGGATATGTAATATGTTCACTCATTGATCATTAATGATAGCATGTAGATTTGCATGGGTTTCAACAAGCTGGCAGCAATAAGCCAATTAGCAGCTAATTACCACTACTATAGAATATGGACAGAATCTTGATAGTGAAATTGTGAAAAAAAATTGTTCTATTGAAAGAAAAGTAACTAGAAAAATAATAATAATGCATAGCTAGTTAGTTAGCTACTATTTAAGTATTCAATAATAAGTAAGCAATTCAAGAAACTTTAAAAGAGCAAAGGACATTTACCTGCAAATACTCCAACTCAGACATGCTTTCAGAAATGAGTATGTAGAGTGACCTCAAACCTACAGGGCAATTATTCTGTCATGTTAACACTTAGCAGTGTATTAGGAATGCACAAAATGTGCGCCATATCAAACATTCTGCATCAACACTTAATGATATCAGAGGTGCTGTTTCATGCATCACTTATCTTTCGTTGTAATACATGCGATTACCAATTACCAAATTGCATAATAAGAAATCACGAAATTGCCCACTTATACTGTATCAGTTATTTGTAAACTACAAACAACAAACATGAACATAAAAAAAAGTGCTACAAAGATAGAATTAGTGTTACTGTTACCAATAGGAAATAGCCCAAGACGTGGCTGAACTAACAGAAACAGAATTCAGAGATTCAACAGATATATATTGAGGTATTAATTTTATTAGACAAATAAGAATTTGATGGAACAGGTAACTTCAAAACCGTGAATAAAAGCTCTGAGCATGGACTGAAAGAACAAAGCCAGGTTGCAGGAGTTCCAAAAAGGAAAAAGAAGTGCAGGTCACAAAAAGCCTCGCGATGAAGATAGGTTTTGAAACACACACAAATCATACCAGTGTGACAATCCATCACTAGTGATGGAGAATTTTCTCCTAAAAATGCTCCGTTTGTTTACGGAAAAAAGCGATGTACAGTGTGTTCATTAGGACAGAAAGAAGGGTTACCAGAAATAGCAAAAATATTTGATGACAATATTATAAGTGGATCTCTTGTTACACCAAAGACTGCTGGTATTGAGTCAACCTACAAATAAAAAATGTGAATCCCCATGCTTGTGGTCATAAAATAGAAAATGAAAATTGCGCAGGAAATAGCTTGTGAAGGAACTTACAGCAAAAGCAATGTCACTTAGCTCGATCACTGCCAGAGTCAAGAGTAATGGTGTGGCCTGCAGACATCAACCAAAAAAAGACATATTCAGGAACAGAGTAATGTCTTGAGATGGTCCACTCAAACACACAATGTTGTTGTTGTTGTTATAAGCATTCTGTGCATGTAGAAGTAGTAGTAGTAAACTAGTCAAACATTTATGTAGCATGGATAAAATTTCCATGTTCCAGGACATAGACATATCAAAGTTTCAATAACTGGTTAGTATCTTGTCTAGTAACAAGCTCATAGAATAGTTGTTGTGATAAATGGTCCAGCTTAAATTGGACAACACTTACTTTCCATAAACCATCTTGATTTGTGAAAAACCGATCACCGTCATAATAATCTGATAAAAGAAACAGAAGAACAAGTTCAACACGCATGCAAAGGAGTGAATATTAAGTTCTCTAATAAGGAGTTTGGTTTTAAAAGTTAAATTCAAAATTTCAGTGAGGATCTGGTCATTGTGGCTATGATCTGGAATGGAAAGTGGAGCATTCTGATAGGGAAAAATGATAATCATTGAATGAAGTCATTTACCGGTGACAGGAATGAATTTTTGACACGTTTTTACAATGAAGTTATCGGACAGATCAGATTCTTCATCTTCTCCAGCAAATAGCTGCCATAAGAATATGGCTATTAGCATCCACATTTAATATACCTGAAGTTACTAAAATGAAAATCCATACCCCTGAGATATTGAAGTGCCACTCCAATTAAACAATAAAAAATACATTTGTTGTGAGACAACTTACTAACTGATGGAAGAACGAGGTTGAATTGCAATGATATACTGGAACAAAAAAGACCCAATAAAGGAAAAAAATAAAAACAGCCATTGTGCCATTAGCTGCTGAATGATGGAAGGAATATGCTGAATAAGTTTGTAGTAATATGGTACATGCACCTAAATTGGTTGAACAGATTGTCAAAAGACAGGGATTGGACTGTGTTTTTGCCAAAGGAAAATTGCACTGGAAAACAAACACATAGATCTTTTTTGAAGTGCTAGCGAGAACTTTATCATCCTCATAAAGGACACTTCCGACGTATAATAGCAAAAGTAACTACGTTTGCCAAAAGGAAATAAAATGAAAAGCATGACCCCTTCTTTTACCATGGAAGGGAACAATTTACCTTGTAAGAAGAGAATAGCAAGATCAAAGCAAAGAATAAGTTCACCGCTTCAAAACTCTACAGAAAATGAGGAATTTATAAGAATTACTACAATGGATAAAACAAAGAAAGTAACTGATGGTAACATGAGAGGACAATCAACCTGAATGGTAGCTACTCCTAGGATGATCAGCACTGCACGAAAGATCACTGCTCCAGCAATGCCATAAGAAAGCACCCGATTCTTGTTTTCAATGTCACAGAAAAAGTGAGAAGAAAATCACAAAGTTGGACTTTACCTATCACATTAGCTATTAACCATACCTGGTACTCTTGTGGCACTTTAAAATACTTGAAGACCAGAATAAAAACAAAGAGATTGTCCACCGACAAACTCTGTTCCAATAAATAGCTGTTACGTAACAGAACCTGATTACATTGTTATACCTTGAATGTAAAAGACAGGAGAAATTGTGAAGATGTATGATTAAATTAAGAAGTAAAGCTTTCTAAGAAATCAAGTAAAGAACTCGCAACTAAGCATACTAACTTGCACATACCAAAGAATGAGCTTACGCATCCATGTCTTGTCATTTTTACTAACCCTTTTCAAATACGGTATTATATGGCTATGCCTATAACATAGCCATGCATCCACCCAAGCATCTAGTTAAGCCAATATGCAACGATGCATTGCTTCTCAAATGGGCTCTTATATGGTCCTGAAAGCTAATGCAGAATGGAACCACACCTCCAATGGTTCTGTAAAACAGCCTCAATATTAAAGATTAGTCAAGATGTGTAACACACACCCTGCAAAATATTCCGATGCCTTCCCAACCCCGTCCTTTAGGGCGATGCTAACACCGAATAACACTGCAGCGAGGACCTGCAACAAGCCAATTTTCAAACTCACCCCATCAGCACCAACAATGAACTACTAGTATATCACCAAATAGTGTCGCCACATTGATACGTAGCAACTCACCACCAGTGTAACTCTTCTAATGGCTGAGTCTTTCGGGGTCATGATGGCTTCAGGTGCAGGTTTCACGTTGCCATTTTCAGCATGTGCACGTGGAGTTGAATTCTTTGTCTCCATTTCTGCAAGCATATGATTCACAATGGGAAGCTCATAAGCTCACCACAAATATGCTCAGTGCCTCGTGTGAAAATAAAATGGGGTTGGACTTCATGTTCAGAAATCATCCTATAATTTCTAAGCTAATTAAATCGTTAAGGATCTATGAGTTATCTGGCAATTTAGGCTCACGGTTCCAAATTCCAACCAAGCTAAACTAGCTAAGCGCGGATACTTGGAGCTAGCTAGGCGAGCGGAAGACGCGGCTCACCGGAGCCGACGGAGAGGCCATCCTCCTGGTCGGCCTCCGTGGCGCGCCGCGTCCTCCTCCTCCTCTTGCCCCGCCTCCCGCCGTCGCCGGAGCTCCGACGCGACGCGGTGACCACCGCGACCGCGAGAGGCCGCGCTGGGGATGGATGAAGCGCCGCTACGCGGCCGTGCCGCAGCAGCCACGGGGCGGAGAGCCGCGGGGGAAGTAGCCCCGCGGGGGCGGCGGCGGCGACCATGGCGGCCATCGCCGGCGACGAGGTCGTGGAGAAGCGGGCGTGTAGTGTAAGCGTAAGGTCTCGCGCCTCAGCCACAGCGGGTGGGGAGAAGCCGGGGTAACGGACCACACGTGTGGAACGCGCGTGCGACGGGCCCACTCGAAGCCCAACCCAAACCCATGACAGAAACCCAATACAAGCCCGAAAACGGAGCCGAGTACAAACCCGAAGCCCTGAGCCCAGCCCAGACCCGGTTAGGCACTACTACTAATTTGTGGACACGTGTCAGTGGTTCTACACCTTCGTTCGAGCCCAGGCCTCGAGGGTTTCTCACGCGCGCCGTCGCAGACCTCTCGACGCCTCGCGATCCTGCGAATTTCGGCGATTTTCTCCAGGATACGAGGTGATTTTCTTGTAATTGACGCCGCGGGAAGCGCTGATTTCGGAGATTTCGGGTGGTTTGTAGTTGTTCTCGTTGTAATGGTGCTTGTTTCGTGGATTTTCCTGATGGGAATTTTTGGGTTTAGGCAGATGGGGGAAGGAGAGGAGGAGGCTGGCGGTGGCATCCGAGAGGCGGCTGCAGCGGCGGGGCTTGCTAGGGATATCAGGCGGTACAAGTGCGAGTTCTGCGACGTTGTCCGTTCCAAGAAGCGGTTGATCCGAGCGCACGTCCTCGAACACCATAAGGTGGGTGGTGCTCGTGGCTTCTCTCGGTTTAGATGTGTGTTCTGTGTTCTCGTAAAGAACTCTTGTCGTAGTGGTTTCTGGAGAATTGTTGGTGATCAGCTGAGCTACTGACCTATACTAAGTTACTGACACTACCGAGTGCTGTAGGATGAAGTGGATGATTTGGATGATTACCCTGAAGGCGGTGGCGACGTGCCGCGCAAAGAGATCAGCCACAATTGCAAGGAGTGTGGAGCGAGTTTCAAGAAGCCGGCCCATCTGAAGCAACATATGCAGAGCCATTCACTTGAGGTATCTAAATAATTCTGAATTCTGAATTCTAGTTATGCGATCAGTGAAATGGCCATAATACCATATTATTAGTTCAAGTGATGTGTTTTGTTCTATTGTTCAGTGCATGTGTCTTGCAAAATCCAAAATATGCACTAACTGCTCTTTAAGAGCGGTGACTACAACCCACTTTTAACAGTGAACTACGTGGATGATTAATGGTTATGTTTGACTGTTTTTAGTTGGACTGTTGTATGGTGGTTAGGTTTGCTGAATTGTGCTATTTTTCCAGGCTTTTTGAATGTGTGAAGCATTGGATCCCAAAGAACTCCAAAATGCGAGAAGGCCTTGAATGGACTAGTACCTGGTTGGGGAGACCCTCCTGGGAAGCTCCATCAAGTATCCCTCGTTCACGCGCTTCTTCAGGTTTTCTCTTCTGTTGCAAACTACTTACTGCTTTTTTTCTGATAGTGACATATGAATTGTGATGTGTTCTTAGTATTTTCAGGACACTAACGGATCCTATCTAGCAATCACTACCTTTGTCGAAGAATTGCATGCCTTTTTGTTAGTCATAGTTGATAATTTTTTGAGGCGAGTCATAGTTGATAGTTGACACTGTACCGCCATTTGAGTAGTACTATCACCACTTGATAATCTGCCAACTGAACAGTTAATAGAATAGTTTTAGTAAGCGAACAGAAAAGATAACTATGCTTGTGTTGTTGAGCATACATTTTCATTGGATTTATTTTTGTGTTAACTGGAATAATGAGCTCATGATGATCTTTGACACAAGTGAAGCTATCTGTTCTGCTGTCCAATAGATATTTCTTTCAAGAAACAAATAATTCCCATTTGGCAATGGATTATGTTGATATGTAACTGCTTCCATTTGGCTCTGTTTTTTGTTGTATTTCTCTATAGTGTACAGTGGTTTAATTCACTCATTTTCACAGATTACTTCTTGAGATATGAATGTGTGAAGCATTGGATCCCAAAGAACTCCAAAATGCGAGAAGGCTTTGAATGGACTAGTATCGGGATGGGGAGACCCTCCTGAGAAGCTCCATCAAGTATCCCTCGTTCACGTGCTTCTTCAGGTTTGCTCGCTCATTTCAGTCTGCTTACTCTAGGACTTGCTTTTTGTTCCAAACTCTTGTTAATACATGTGATGTGTATGCAACTACGTACTGCATACTACTTAGCATTCTTAAGCTACTAAAGTGTCCTGTCTTAGCATGCATAGTCTTTATCAAAGAATTACATGTATTTTTGTTAGTTGTATTAGAAAATTGATGCTGCTGTAGCATTCGCAGTGCCATCACCACTTGATGGTCTTACACTCAAATAACGAAATAGTTTTAGCATGTGCACAGAAAAGATAATTATGCTTGTGCTGTTCAGCATATATGTAAATGTATGCATAATAAATTTTACTTATATTATGTCAAGTAAACTTTGCTTTGGATATGGGATAAGACTGTTCTTATGTATATCCTTTTAAAAATGTCGCAGAGGCCCTTTGCCTGCCATGTAGATGGTTGCCCCTTCAGCTATAGCAGGAAGGACCATTTGAACCGCCATCTACTTACTCATCAAGGAAAACTATTTATATGCCCTATGGAAGGATGCAACCGTAAATTCAGTATCAAGGGTAATATGCAGAGACATGTTCAGGAAATTCATAAAGATGGCTCTCCTTGTGAAAGCAAGAAAGAATTCATCTGTCCAGAGGTTAACTGTGGGAAGACTTTCAGATTTGCTTCCAAGTTACAGAAGCATGAGGAATCACACGGTGAGAAACTTAGTATTTCCAAAAAAATTCTTACTATGTTAAAAATCTCTTAGTACTTTGCAATCCTGTAAACTTATTTTTTCCCGCCTAGATCATGTTTTTATAGGAGCTGTCTTCAGGATAATGCCATCAGACTTTCCGACCCCTTTCTAATTCAGAGATTGCTAATATGAAGTTATGAATTCTTTAAAATCTTGCAAAATTCTCCTCTATGTATCTGGGATCTTTTATCTCTTCACATCTTCAGCTTCATTATGTGCTTTTCATCTATCTGCATGCACAATATGGTTGCTTTTACTTGTGAGTAAGAGTTGGAACTTAATTCTGTGTCATGATACACTTTTCTTGTGGTGCAGTCAAGTTGGATTACACCGAAGTTATCTGCTGCGAACCAGGCTGCATGAAGACTTTTACTAATGTGGAATGCCTCAAATCTCATAACCAATCATGCCATCGATATGTTCAGTGTGATGTCTGTGGCACTAAACAGCTAAAGAAGAACTTCAAGCGTCATCACCAAATGCATGACGGTTCCTATGTCACTGAGAGGGTTAAATGCCACTTCGAGGACTGCAAGTGCTCATTTTCAAAGGTGTGGTTTTGAAAATGTTGATTGTTTTTTCGTGGATTTATTTCTCTCCAATAAATTGCAAAACTGCTTTGTTTTTCATTCTCGATAACTTTGAACTTCAGAAATCCAATTTAGACAAGCATGTTAAGGCAATCCATGAGCAGAGTAGACCTTTCACATGCGGATTCTCTGGGTGTGGCAAGAAGTTTTCTTACAAGCATGTAAGGGACAATCATGAGAAATCTAGTGCTCACGTGTACGTTGAGGTAAGCACAAAACTAACCACTCCCATATCACATAGTTTACCTCCTGTGCCCATGGCTTTCTGGCTTGGAATCTATTTGCACTAGGATGTTCACAGCGTCCCATCAAATATTTGCAGGGCGATTTTGAGGAAGCTGATGAGCAACGACCACAT
The DNA here is from genome assembly GCA_019208055.1 of Stipa capillata. NCBI lineage: Eukaryota > Viridiplantae > Streptophyta > Magnoliopsida > Poales > Poaceae > Stipa > Stipa capillata. The sequence continues at coordinate 141,189 of JAGXJF010003052.1, forward strand.
CCAGGCGGGCGTAAGAGGAAACCCATTTCTGTCGAGGCTTTGATGCGGAAGAGGGTAGCTGCTCCTGATGATGCACCTGCTTATGAGGATGGAACTGAGTATTTGAGATGGCTTCTCTCAGGTTGATCCGTCCTGAACCTGAAGGGAGAAGACAGATGCTATGTTTTTTGGATGCTCGAGCATGCTTCCATGGTTTGAAATATCTGCCACGTTATTATGCATGTATAGTTAAAGGAAAGCAATATGGTAGAACAGTATGTATGGTCGATATGATAGTGATTATAAGTCCCCCCTTTTTCTTAAATTTTCTATTATCATGTCTTCGGTAGAGGCAAGGCAACCATCTACCCGTCTGAATTTATCAAGATGCTAACTTCGCTGATGTAAAGAGGAATCCCAATTATGTTGCCAGACGTGTTAATTCTAGTGTATATTCTACAATACATCAGTTGTGGAAGGCCTCCCTCCACATTTCAGCAGTTTTTTCTTGTGTTCTTGACACGCACATAAGCTTCATCGTTCAGTTTACTGACAGTGTTGATAGCTTGCACCACATATGCTCTGGACAGTTGTGAAAATGGCAACAAAAAGTAATGCTCAGCTGCTGGTACTTGTGATTTTCTTTCCTGTAACTTCAGAGTCTCCTGGGTTGATGCATGCTCTCTCCTGCATGTTGACTCATTGCCTTGCCACAAAAAACATAAACCATGCAGTAGAGTACTGGGACATCAGATTACCAGTGCCACCAAAAACTCCCTCCAGTCAACACAAGCCATGAACACCATAATACATCCTACTCCCAACAATCAGTGGATCATCGTAAGTTTTTTATAAAAAATGTGAACACTTGAGTATACAATGCTGGTGCAAACTGCATGACACTGAATCTGAATTCTGAACCACCAATGGCAATTCGACATCCCATCCAAAAACCAGAGTGCATCAGAAGCTCATCAACAGCTGATACGTGAGAGCAAACATGCATTTTTATGGGTGTTTCTACTACACGTATCCCAAACATGTAACAAATAGCAGCATAGATCTACCCAAAGAAAAAGGAGCTTCCTTTTTGGCTGCAGCTATAACAGAAACGTAAAGAAACCTCGTCGTCGACGGATCACTTCTCCGCCGTCGGCGCCGGGGCCGCCTCCTCGGCGGCGGGCGGCTTGTCGGCCTGCGCGATGGCCTCCTGCCGCGCGCGGAGGGCGGCGAGGACGGAGACGGCGGGCATCTGGAGGCAGCCGAGGAGGTACTGGTAGGACTGCACCCTGGTGGGCATGGCCTCCAGCTGCGCGAAGTCGTCGGGACCGTAGAGGCGGCCCTCGTAGACAGCGCCCGTGAAGTCGTTGAGCTGGAGCCGCCACTCCTTCTGGAAGTCGCGGTAAGGCCGGAGCGCCGGTGGGATCTCGTCGGACCGCACAAAGAGCCACGCGTTCATGCCGCGGGCGCAGGGCCGCAATGCCTCCCACCGCGTCCCGGCCACCGCCGCCGCCAGGTCCGAGTTCTTCGCCACCACCAGCCGCGCCGTGTCCGGGAGCGACGCGCGGATGCTGCGGAGCTGCGCCACCGTGAAGCCGTGGCACCAGATGCCGGCCAGGAGCTGGCACCCGTCCAGCTCGCGGCGGAGCACCTCCTGCCGCGCCCTCTCCACCGCCAGCCGGATCGGCGGCAGTGCGCCCGCGGCCGCGCTGCGCACGGACGTCATCGGCGGCGGCGGCGGCGGCGGCGGCGGCGGCGAGGGTTCTTTCGGGGGTGGTGCGAGGGTGCGTGTGATGTTCTGAGTCGAGAGCATGGGTCGCGAGGCTTGTAACCCATGCGTAAGTAAATGGGCCGGTATGGGCTTAGGTGGGCCTCAATGTCCATAAAAAGCCCATTAATAGCATAATAGGTTTGAAGCCCACTAATCTTTGCATTCGTTTACTTCTTTATGGGCCTGTAAAAAGCCCATATATTTCTTGCACCAATCTGGGCTGAACACAAGAGAATAGTGCTAGGAATCTTGTACGAACTAGTGCAGCTTTCGCAGGATTCCAATGAAATTCACATGTTAATCCAGACACAGCAATTTTACATGATCTTTTGAAGAAACATGTATGATTTTGATTTTACTTTTGCGAGTAAGTAGTGGTATAACTTCATGGTCTGTTTGGAACGTAGAAATTGTCTAAGAAACAGAGCAATTTTCACAGGATTTTTGCAGGAGTCATGACTCACGAGACATTTTATTTATTTCCCTTCAGTTTGGGTAGTTTGTGGCCGGGTCTTCTATCCCAGAAATTATATGATTCTGTAGTGACACGAGCGACTGTGACGGATTGTGCAATCAGTACTGCTATTGCGTCGCCATCAAATGAAATGTTTTATCTGAATACATATGTTGGCTGCATGCATGTCTCTGGACAGCTCTGCTCAGTGGAGTAGCATTTCCCATGATCTCTCTCTTTGTAAGTATCAAAGTCTAGAATATAAAATCTTCAGAACATATGGTATATAACTTTGTGAGTACCAAAGTCTAACAATATAAAATCTTCAGAACATATGGTATATAACGCGTTATGCTTATCAACTCTCTGCGCTAAGACCACTAAAAAAATAGTTGAATCTGACCATTCTAAACAGATAACATATTAACATGGTAATAATATACAACTTGTTCAACTTATGTCATCTGACTCTGTGTATATATGCTGCCTCTTGCCTGCCTATGTTATCTACCAAATAGGCTTCAGTTTCAACCAATTTATACTTGGTAAAATAGTCTCCGATGTGGAGCACAAAAATTTCATAGAAAACAATTCATTTCCAGTACAGATCGGGAAATTTTCCGCGTTCTCAGGAGGCCTATGATTCTGCACGTTCGATCTAGCAGCTCCAATTTTCATGGATACCACACTAATTCAACTGAATGATCTGCCATGGAGTATAAAATTTAAGAATTAATGCAAGGAAAATGCTACACGCCGATATGCTAATCCGGCTTCTTCATCCTCCTTGCATCCAGCCGTTTATTTCTCAACCATTCATCCAACCATCCAGCTCATCCTATAAAATCCCCTAACCACCAATTAGGGTTTCTTCTCTCCCCATTTCACGTTCTCACCGCGCCCCCCGCCGTCCTCCTTACCGTCGCCACTGCCATCCACCACGTCGTCCACGGATCGACGTCGTGCCACACTCGTCGTCCATGTCGTCCACGGATCGGCGCCGCGCCACCGCCGTCCTCCATGGGCACCGCCTGCTCGACGACATGGCCACGGTCACCACCGACGAGTACCGTTCCATCGTGTTCCAGAGCCGCGCTTCGTGGAGTACTTCCAGTCGGCGACGCCGGAGGAACATCGGCAGCCGGCCATCCAAGCGGAAGCCCAGCGGCGGCATCGAGTCCCTGTGCGCCATCCCGTTGATATTCGCGTGGACGCAGACGCGGTTCCACCTACCTGTGTGGCTGGGCTTCGGCGTCGCGTTCCGGCACGCCATGCAGCAGTAGCGGCGATGGCGACGGCGACAGCAAGGACCTGCTCGACGTCTCGAGCAGCCGGACGACGATAGAAACAAATTATTGTTGTATATGAAGCAATTTTGTGTTATATAGGAAACAAAATACCTAGATGAAAGAAACCAATTTATTTCTGTAAAATCGGATCTACGACGTGTGTTGCATTGGTTCAACAAGTTTGTTGCCAATGTCTTAACTATATGTTTCTGTATCACGACAACAATGTTTCCACGCAGATCTACTCTGGCCAATCCAATCATCCATTAAACCAATTAAATTCGTAATTTGTTTCCTAAATTTTCGGGATCAGTTTCCTTAAAAATCGGATCTATGATGTTTCCTTAAAATCGGATTTACAATGTGTGTTTCCATTGTTGTATTGGTTCGAAAATTTTATTGTGCAAGGTTTAGTAAAGTGTTTCCCTCTCGCTATACAAATGTTTCCATGTTGCATTAATAGAAGAAGCCCACGCTACGTGTTGCACGTAGATAGTTGTCCATATTTCATATTATCTCTACAATTATTTTCTATAGTCACTAAAATGATTTCCCGTAAATTTAGCTAATCATGTTTATTGCTAATCTTGCCGTCACATCTGTACACTGTACCGATTAATCATAACGCTTTTTAAAATGACAGTACGCTAAAAGTAGTACATGTGTTCTGTTCATAGTATACTACACATCTGCAGAGTATAAAACATTATCTCCAATAAACAAAGCACGGTACAAACAACAAGACTATCTTTTAGAAAGAACTGTTTCGGGTACAACTAATACAAGGAATCATCACCAATCTCCAACATAAACAATGTCATTTGGCCTCATATAGTACTGGTACGACCCACCATTGTTATTCTTAAGCTCCTCTGATCCATGCCACGCAATAAGATAATTAACTATCCGGATGGGAATTAACGTAAGCAGTGACGCAATTGTGCGATGCAAAAAATATAAACATATTTGCACTCGAGGAATCATGCTGAAAGGATGGAGAGACGCACCACGTGGAAGCAAAGAAAAAAAGGACAGCCCCAATCCTTAACAAATCCAAATTGGGATTTATTTATGTTCATAAGGATGATCCCTCTTACGAGACCGTTAAGAAACTGTCACTGACATAGTAGCCCTAAAAGCATTACAATTTTGCCCGGTTCCGCATTTCGGTCACCGTTGGTCACAAATTCACCATTTCACAAAAATCACTAGACCATCTTCTATCTTGTACTATTTTACTCGCGTAAACACCAAGCGCATCAACTTGATGCAGAGGCCGAAGAACCAATAAAATCTTCTTTTCAAAAAAGAAAACACCAAGTGCATGCGGGTCAAATTTGAATTTTTTTTATAGGAAATACATGTTGTTTTAAGTGACAATCAAGCAAAATAATTTGCACTTGTTGGGTTGGGAGTTGTGGTATCTCGGTGTTGGAGATGGGTGGTTGTACTTCCAGTTTTCAGCTTAGTTTTTCGATGGTACCTGATGGTCGTTTGTCGGTGATCTAATTGACCAGCTTTTGTTTGAATATTGTTTGGGTATCCTTTCTAGGAAGGAATAATTAAGGGACAACTGACGAAGGTATCAAAATACTATAATGTTACACGTCGACACCTGTACGACACAGTTCTAATTGCCCTTCAGAAACTGTATTCTTTTGCTTGATTTTTTTAATGTTGCATAATTGGAGCTACCAGATCGATCCAAGGATAGAGCAGCTGTGTGATACGTTATATCTATATAGCTGATGGCTAGTTTGATTCTCACCGATCATAGGTTCGGTGTGTGGATTTTTCGTTATTATTTTCCAGGATTTGATCATTTAAACCACGGGGTTGTGAGTGTTAGGATGACTACACTAATAACTTTTCACGCTATCTAAGGGTTTTTTTTTAGTTCTTTTGGAGCTAGTAATAGAAGAACTGAAGAACCATGTGGAACCGATTCTTTTTTAACGAGTAATGAGATATACAAATAAATTAGCTCTCTTGAATATATATACATGTATATATATGTATACATTTGGGTTCAAATGGCTTGTACTGAGAAAAATCTGCCACATGTTGCGTAACAAAAGCGGCCGGAATCGCTGATCTTTCAAGTGATTCTCTCGGTAGACATTTCCGTGTTGATTAGATTTCATGTTGCTTCCCTAGTAAAGTTTTGATGTGGACCTCCTTCCTCCTCATCAAAACCAACAAATAATTGCCAACATGTGTTTCAATCTGTGCCTAGCTAGTAAACAACTTTAGTGGCATATGGAAGCAAGTAAACAAAAACAAGAAAGGCACGACATTGGGGGGGCCAACAGATCTAGTACCATCCATGTATTTTCAGCAATAGAAATTGTGAGTTCTTCCTTCTCGGAAGGAAAACAAACTCAGGCCAGTTTGGAATGCGGAGCTTTTACACAGTTTCTATAAAATTCCTGTAAAAAAGGTTGTTGTGAAATTGGGCTTTTTCCTATGAAATTTCTGTGAAATTCATCGCATCCACACATACCATCGAATAGAACAAATACAAGCGAGTATGCACGGTTATTGATGCAGTCGCAATTTGGGAGCGAATCTATCTATCTACGTATCTCTCTCAAAAAAATAAAATCCTATCTAGTAGTAATCTTAGTACTTAGTATGGTGGGCGTCAAAAAATCGCATCCTTTCACGTGACGGATTCTCTCGCCAAACTTTTGGCCGTCCAGTGACCCGATCGATGCCGACAGCTGCCATCGGGTATTTTTCACCATCTGCGACAGAAAAGCTTCATCTAACAAATCCCAGCAGCATCCCGTGGAATTTAACAGCAGACGAGGTCATGTCACGCCATGCAAACTGTTTTCACCAGTGACAGATTATTTTATTATTTTATATATTATTTCATTTCACAATTATGTCTGAATTTAGTTAGTACGCAACTTCGAAACTATTCTGAATTATCTGGATGAACTTGCACAGGAACCTGTCCGAATCTACTATTCTAGTGTTTCTTCAGTTTCTGTTTTTGTTGCATGCAATTTTGATGGATGAACACCTTCATGCCCGTCAATGTTTCTGGCAACCATCCATTTCCACAATGATAAATCTCCATCGGAATTCAACACCATTTTTTAAAACGGAATTGACGTTTCTAGTCATACTTTAAAGTTAAAAAAAAAGGCTCAGACAATCTAGTACAACAAAAAGTCATGTGTGATTACAAATATGAGTACAACTACAAGCGTTATATTCTTGCACAAAATGCTTCCCCATTCATTAGCGCCAGATCATGTAACAGTGCAAGAACAAACAACAGTACAATCCAGAGGTGGTTGGCTCCGATCCAAAGCAAAAAGAACAAGAACCAAGTCACAGCCAAGAAAGGAACTGGAATAATTCCCCAAGTAAAGGTACTTCTTATCTTATGGTACCTGTACTGTTTAATTTCCATGACCATTCTCTACAGCAATGTGTGTATCTCAATCTCAGATGGTGAGATGAGGTAAGGTTAGTTTTCCGACAGGAGAATTATCGGACCGGTTGATGCAGAGAGTGCGAAGAGAAGGAACATTTCATTTGGGCAGCATGGCCAATACAGTCATGAATCCAATCGACTACAAGAAACCGCCCCGGCGCAAGACTGAAAACGCTGAAACGCCAGAGGGGAAAAAAGATAGCGGCTTCCCGGAAAATTTACAGTGTGGCTTCTTTTCAGCGGTGGTGGTGGCTTGACGACGACGATGGGGCCATGGGGTCGAACCGGAAAGAGGCCGATGGGGCGGTTGGGGCAGCTGTCACGGCGGCTTTGGAGAATCCTGATGATGCTGCAGCGGACGAGGACGAAGACGAGAATAGCGGAAATGGTAGTGTGGGGGGAGGGTGGCTCACCCTCCATGCCCAGCTGGGAACACCCCCTGTGCCCACCTCTGGCCTCCTGCCATCATCTCTGAATGCATCCTGCATGAAGAAAGAACAATTTAGCATGCTCATGTGGATAAATTCAAAAAAATTCGCATCAGTTAAATTGGATTTTTTTCTTTTTATTGTTTGTAGAATTGGTCTTAGTTCCTGTCAGTTCGATCCACGGAAAGATAAGGTAGATATGTCTAGTTCAACTTTTTGTCCAGGAAAAAGAAAATAAAACGACATATATGAAGATACTCTTGAAGTTTACGGGGTTGAAAAGTCTGAGAGGTTAATTTAAAAGAAAAAAAGTAGAATGGCAAAATAATGTTTTTTTTCCAAAACAAATGGGAAATTTGTACTAATCCTAATATCAAATAATAAGCAGGCAACTTGCTAGCTTTCTATTGTTCCCTAGGAAAGCTTTGAACCATAGGTATACTATTATAAAACACCAAACAGCAAAACGTTCTTAACCACCGGAAGGAATACTGACTGAATTAGAATATGCCAAATCCGGTTTGTCAACTCTCTAGGATGTTCCTTTTGGAGGAAAAATCAAGCATTAATGTCTCCGAAATCGACAGGGAACAGGTGGCCTGTGGAGTCTAAGGAAATTAGGCACATTGATGTAAGTTGAGCTAAACTGACAGCCACACAAGAGATGCAAGTAAACTAGGCTAAGTACAAGGCTAACAGCTGCAAGGGCACTTTCAGGTCACACGATCTGCATCAGTCAGTCCATATTATATGTCACAGTGGCGACATGCAAATTATGCACGGTTCGATCCGTATCGTGCAACAATCGGAGTCACCTTGTGATTTTGAGGTCTAAGGAATTTCAGGAACTTTGCTATTGTATAATTTAGTATCACCTCACCTCATTATTTAAAAATAGGGGGTGTGCTTGACCAGGCCATATTGGTGGATGCTCTGTCAGAAGGGGGTACCGATGAGGGAGGGTGGCCAGCTCAGAGGGAGCATCAATCTGCACAAGAAGCAAAATATGTTCGGTTGAAATATCAACTAATAATCTTCTTAGACAATTATTCAGTGAAAAAAGGATTATCTTAGACATTTCCCTTTTTGCAGGAAATTTCAATAGTTATATCTGCTCCGAGATCGTAATCAGGCAGAAAAAATAAACTTGTTACTATGTGTGGTGGCACATTCGGGGTGATGGGTCCGATGAGGGTGAAATTTAATTTGGACAATACCAAGTAGAAATAGGCTCTACAAGAAGTACATTAGGAAAAGACTTAGATACAATAATGCATCATACTGCAGTCACTAGCATAGTGACAGCGAAATTTGATTATTATTTCGCTCTAGTGCATCAGGTAGCCATGATGCACCAGTGAAATTGGACTGATTGCGCAGCGTGTTAAAGAAACCATGTGTACTTGCCTTGCGCAGCGTGTTAAAGAAACCATGTGTACTTGCCTTTGCTCTCTTAAATTCAGGACCTTCAAATGTTCCATTTTGGAGTTGCAGACCAACGCTCTTCTTATCCCTTTTGGGACTCTGGGAAGCTGGTTGAGATATGCTCAAGTTGAGGTCGACATCTGCGCCTGCGAATCATTGTAATCAGATTCAAGTTAATTCGATAACTCGGTCAAAAGCACAAGTTCATCAGATAATCGCCGACGTATAATTTTTGCAAATCATAGATACATCCATGAAAAGGTAAAAAAGAAAGAATCAATCAAATTTATCAGCATGTTACCTTCAGGACCAACTTCAGTCAGCAGATCCCCATCATAGGTGCTAGGCTCGAAGTTCGTCACAGCTTCTCTACCATTGCATTTGATCGCCGCCTTATCGTAAGCCCTGATGTTCCGAAACGAGAAAAAGAACAAGAGAAACAAGAGAGATTCCAGTTGGTACATCGGTGGATGGAGAAAAAAGAAGAGAAAAAAAAAGAACTTTTTTGCATCAATGGCAGAATCCAAGCTCAGGAACCTTGCAGCCTCTACTTCATTGTCGAATAGCCCAAGATATATGTACCTGCACCCAAGCATGGCTTTTAAGGAACTCCCTATCCACTGCCTACTATTTCTTTTTCTTGATCTATGCATCTTGCGTAGCTACTACTAATACATTCCTAATGAATCAAGTGACTTGACCTAATCAGGACTCTTTTTATGAGATGCAGATCGGATCAGATGGGCACAAGCACATCAAAAGATGCATATGTAATTGCAAATTTGCAACATGTCAAGAAGTAAAATTGGTACAAATTAAAGAGAAGTTCCTTACTTCTTGCCGAGGAACTGGCCCATGCGCGCCTCCCATCGGCCGCACTTGTGCAGGGTAACGCCTCTGTACTTGGAGCTGCCGCGCGAGAAGCCGGTGCTCTGCCGTCTCAGGGCGTGCACGAACTCCTCCTTGGACAGGCCCTTCATCTGATCCAGATCATGCACCAAACAACACAAAGGATTCCACCTGTTCATCAGTTTCAACAGTACTAATGCGTTCTAAAGTTGAATGAATGAACACTAGTATCTTGCTGCTACCAGCTTCATGTCGTCCTCGTAGTCGCTGAGGTTGAAGTTTATGTCGGCGTCGACACCTCTGAACTTGATCGCCGCTCGATCATACGCCCTGCGAACCATCTCAAGATTAATTTGACCCGGTGAAGTTAACAAAGTGGATTGGATTTCATTTCAGTACAGGGTTCAGATGACATCACAATTCTGTTCTTACCTTGCAGCAGCATGTGCAGTGTCAAATCCACCTGTATTGGTAGGTTGAATCATTCAAGGATTAGAACATGATTTTTTTTTAGATCAATAGATAAGATCTGAATTAAGTAGAAGAAGTAATTAATCTGCTCACCTAAGTACACTTGCTTGCCGCAATCCCTGCATTACCAATGAACAGGAGAAAATCTGTAAGAACTAATTGACTGATAATACTTCAAAAAAGTTGAACTTTTTTGGGGAGGATTTGTGTACGGACCAAATATGGGATTCCCAGCGGCCGGTGCGGCGGTAGAAGGTGACGCCGCGGTACTGCGAGCTGCGGGAGCGCGGGCCGCGGCGGCTCTTCTTGGCCGGCGCCGGCGGGGGCGGTGCGTGCGCCTGCGGCAGGACCCTGACGTCCGGCTGTATCGGCTCGGGACGGAAGAAGCCGAGCTCGGCCCAATGCTGCGGCACGGGCAGCGGCGGGCCGGCGGCGGCAGGGAACAGCTCCCGGGTGACGAGTTGCCGCGGCTGCGGCGGAGGCGAAGGCGTCGCCTCCTCCTCCTCCTCCTCCTCATCAGCGCCGCCTACGTCGTTCTCGCCCTCAGCCGACGCCGAGCTCCTCAGGATGCTGAACTCGAGCACCGCCCGTAGCGGCGGCGTCGAGCTGGAGCCCTCCTCCGCCGGCGCGGCGCCTCCGCCGCCATACGCCTCCGCGTTCAGCACCGACGACTCCGACGTCCCGGAGTCGCTCCGCGCCATCGCCGCCGGCTTCTCCTCCACGTTTAGATCCAGCTCCATCTCCTCGATCCTCATCAAGATCACTACTCCCAATCAACAACACCTATATATCAAACTCAAACAATCTCAATCTCGAGTCGTTGCTTGCTTGCTCGCTCGCTCGATCGATCGATCGCTTGGTCTATTTCAAGAAGAAGAACCAGAGGAGGAAGAGGTAGAAGCAGGAGAGTGCCGAGTCGTTCTCGCGGTACATTTAGCCTCCACGGTCGCAGCAGCAGCCTCCTCAGTCCCAATCCTTGACCACCATCTCCTACCCACAACCCAGAGATCGATGGCACGCGATCCTGCCGTCGCTTCACGAATCAAGAACAACAATTTACATCGCCGGCCGGTCCCAACCAACACAGAAGTCCGGCTCCGGAGGTGGTGAAAAAAGGTGAGGTTTTGGAGGGAAAGGCGCGAGCTTTGCGAGCACCGGCGGGCGGCGCCGGCGAACGGTGGGGCGAAACGGCCGGAGGTGGAGAAGAACGGGGGGGAGCGGAGGGTGTGTGTGGGTGTGGAGAGGGAGAAAGAGGCGGGTATATATAGAAAGCGGGGTCGCGGGAAGTAGCCGGTGGCAGTCGGTTATCCTTAAAATCCTTACCTCATTTGGGCGTCTTTTTTTCTCTTCTATTCTCTTGCGTTGTCTCGCCTAATTTGGCGTTGGGTTTCGCCAAATTAGGGAAAAAAATTGAGAGAGAACATACCTTTGGAATTTCTACTCGTTTTCTTTCTTGTTATTTTGCTTCAGTTTCGAGGAATTTAGGGACTTGTTTGGAACATTGCATCTATGCAGGATCATCGATTGATTCTTGCTGGAATGACAGTATTTTCTATCAAATTTATGCAGAATTTTTCATATTTTTGATAAACATGTCGAACTTCCTAAGACTTCGATCCCCATCCAATGCTCCCTGGCACCACTACGATGAGCCCTCCTCACCCGCGCACACACCATCCCCGACATAATTGTTGGTGTCGAGGCGCCACCAGCGACGCTCGGTTACTCTATTTTGATTCATCGCCGCACCGACTGCCTCTCATTCCACATATGATCTCCATGCCCTCTTCATTCAAGCTCGTCGGACGAGTTGCACACCAACACTCTTAACATATGTTAAATTTTTGTATCACATATATATATCGCGACGTGAAAGATACATCGATAAAGCAAAACAAGATGGAGCAGATTAAACAAACAGGAGTTCATTCACCAATTGAGAATCATACCGGAGACGTTCAAGTAGGTGACATCAGATATTAAAGAAAGTGTAGAATTAGCGTAGGAGTGACGTGGATCTTTCCCAGCTATGTATCTACACATATATATACATATTTCTGGGTTTCCCCCCTTACTTCTGATGGACCACGAGGAGTACACTGCATCTACACCTCATCGCACGGGCCACATGCGTCTGGCCTCTTGTTAATTCACTCGGTCGCCACTTGATGTGCATATATTAGGACAGCTAGCTCATCTTCCCCATTATCGTTCCAACGTAGTATTGTCGGAACTATCTATATGCCTAGGTTCCCGGCCGTCGGATTCATGCATCCACGTCGATCATGGAGAGGAAAAAAAAAGTTCTTCCTTTTTCACAAAGCAAAAGTTTTTGGTTGTGTGTATTTTCTGATGCACATATATATCAGGAAGTACTGTATCTTTAAAAAAGCAAAAAGCTCAAGGTGCATATTTGATGTTGTGGTATTGTTGTTAATCTCTTCATCTCTTGGTTGTAGTAGTTTGTTTTAGTGTATGGAAGGCACGCGTCATGTTTGAAACGGATGAATTTCACAACCGGGTCAAGTTTCAAACGCGGGTTCTCGCAAAAAGGAAAAAGTTTCAAACACAGGAATTTGACGTGAAGTGGAAATTTGGAAAGAAATGATTTTCTTGTTCCAAACATATATGACCTACGTATCATCTAAATTCTAGGAAACCACCTGTCAGTCGGGTGGTGTGGGGGTGGACTACCCAAACTATTGACCTGAATTCAAACCTGGTAGTGGCATCCGGTATTCCGGTGCCTCTTTTGTGGCACCATTTCAAAGAAACGTCTAAGTTATACATACTATTACCTCTTCATTAGAAAACATAAAACCATGTGTGATCGTATAGTAACCCGCTGATTGACCATTTTTCGTTCCAGAACGAAGTCACCGTACAGATAGGCCAATGGAGCCCACAGCAGATTTAATCATGATTTAGCACACGTGAACAGTGCGATGAACCAATCGAATACGACATACCAGCAACCACTGGTCATACATTGCTTTCGATCGACCTTACCTAGCTTTGAACTAAGAGGAAATAAATAAGCAAAATATTGCGTGGGCCCTAATGCCTTGGGAGAATGTCCACGACACCCGAGGTTTAGTGCTGTTACTATGTACTCCCTCTATCCAATAATATAAGGCGTGCACACATGCCAAAATTTACAATTAGATCTATAATATTTTATTTATATGACACAAAAATAGTATCATTGAATTCATTTTCGAAAGTACTTTCTAATGATATCACTTTTATGTCATATACCAAAATATTATAAATCTAGTTGCAAATCTTGAAATACGTGCGTGTCTTACATTGTTGGACGGAGGGAGTAACACCTTGTTCAGGGGGTTGATTACCCAGTTCTAAACTTTAAGAGTTATATGGACTTTTTCCTAAGTATAAATTAATTATACACATTACCGTACTTAAGAAACCTAGCTAAAGACACATAGTTGCAAATTAAGGACCTCTTTAATTTAATGGAATTTCAAATGATTTTTGGAGGATTGTATAGGTCATTTGATCTATATATTTGTAATTCATAGAAATATTTTCTTAGATTTCCTATGCACCATATTTCATAGGAAAATGTACAACGACCCAAACATCTTGTTTATATTTCTCAAATTTTCTTTTGGTGTGATCAAACACCCTTTGGTGCAAATTCATGTTGTTGGGGGAAGGGTCCCTACCCCGTACTGACGAACTTCTCATTGACAGCGTCGAGATCCCCCTCCCCGAACCAACGTATTTCGCCCAGCGTCGACAAGCTCCATGGGCATCACCAACGACGTCGACGTGGCGCTATGTCCCAGCGGATGTCGAAGCCGTGCTCCGTCCCGGCGGACATTGAGGCTGCGCTCCGTCCCCGCGGACGTCGAGGCCGCGCCCCGTCCCAGTACCCAGGACAGCGCGTCGACGTAACCCTAGTACTGGGATGTTAAAATATAGAAATATTTTGTAAGAATCCTTGTAAAAAGACCAGAATACCCCTGGGGGGTGTTGTTGCCCGAAGGGCATAATTGCAATCTCTCACATCCCTACCTTAACCCCTATAAATAGGACCCAGGGGGGAGAGAGAGAGGATCCATTTTTCCCTCGCATAAACTGTAATTCTTGAAATCAATACGAGAGTTTTCACTTCGCCCCGACACGAGAGTTTCCATTTATCCCCGACACGAGCGTTTCACATTTTGCCTCATCAGTTGCGGTAACACGCGCTCCTCCTCAATGGACACCACACTTGTTCGTACTCCTTCGGTACTCCTGGAGGTCGATGTAATTGATCGGGGGTGCCTCAAATACACTGCCTAGTCCCGTAGTTACGACAGTTGGCGCCGTCTGTGGGAACTGGGCAAGAAGTCATGTCAACTAGGATTCCATCGGGGAACTATGATGCGCATAACCTCAGCCTTGTTTGTGTGCTTGCTCTTCCATGACAGCGCACACAAGCATAGGGGCTCGTCGTCAACATCGTCCTGCACCGCCACATGAGCAACGTCTTCGTCGCCGTGCCGGGACAATCTTAGCTCCACCGTGGTGTAGAACACGCTCCACCATGGCGTAGAGCGTCTCCTCGCCACCACGTGAGCAACACCTCCGTCGCCGTGCCGGGACAACCTTAATCCTCCCTGCCACGTTGTCTTCGCGCCGTTCGACCTTCGTCAAACCGCCAAACGAGCAATGCTTGTATGGCACTCGGGCTAGGGGCTGGGTGCCATGCCGCCTAACCACGACCTTTCTCCTCGAAGCAAAAGCCTGTAAACAATGCAAAAAGAAGAAATGATCGCCAGAAGCAAAACACGGCTGCACCAATTTCCTAACTTTCCATTAACCGACAGGATTACATGAGGGCTACAAAAGAAATGCTGGCCTCATTAAACCTACTAAAAGAAGCTCCCAAAACACCTAAAGCACTAGGGGCTCACATCGAGGCGGACGTCAAGGCAACGCTCCATCCTTGCGGACGTCGAGGCGACGCGCCATCCCGGTGGACGTCGAGTCAACCCTCCGTCCCGGTGGACGTCGAAGCAACACTCCGTCCTGGTGGATGTCGTCCGTCCCGGCGGACATCGAGGCAACCTTCCGTTCCGACGAACATCGCGGACGTCGAGGCGACGCTCCGTCTCGGCGGACGTCGAGGCCACGCTCCGTCTCGGCGGACGTCGAGACAACCCTCCGTCCCGGCGGTCGTCAAGGCAACATGTCACATCCCGATTTCCTAAAACCCGAAAATTAGGGCTTACAAAAACTTTTTGCGTTAAACTAGGGGTCATGTGCATCCTAAGTGGGATTAGTGCCGATATAAACCCATACACACTATATACCCAAAACCCTGTTGTCGTCCTCCTCGACGAATGGTAAAACCCCTAAACCCGGCTCACGATCAAAAGACCCGAATCCAAGTGTTATGATTCCAATTAAACTCCAGTGCCCCACCAATATCTTCCCTGACCGCGGAAACCTAAAGCTTTTCCTAGCAGCAACTCTACCTCGGTTGGTAACTTCTGTTATCGCTAACCCTAAAGACGATCCGTCCCGACAAACCCTAGTCTGCCTATACGCGAGCCCTTATAAATCCTGGTCTGCCGTCGACGTGTGGCTAGTACCCGAGGTCACGCGGAATTAAATCGGACCAATCCGAAACCTATACCTAACACTGCCACACACGCACCTCTTCCGATTAAACCCTAGACCCGCACACACACAGCAAACCCTAAAACCACTTACGACAGCTCATCTCGGAGTATACCTGAGTGAAGGAGAGTGAATCCATGAGACCTACCATGACCATCTCCGCCTTGCCGCGCCCAAAACCCTAGTTCCAGCCCCGACCCTTGTTCCAATTAAAGCCAATTCCCTTCAAAGACCCTAACACCACGTACGTTGACACGTCCGCGGCAACTTGGAACCAACCCCTCCTAAACTAAGGTAGAGGACCTCCGAGAGTTACCACACCCTCATGTCACCCTGCCGCGCTCAGAAACCCTAACCCTAACTTCCGATCACTTCCTGTTCTTTGTATACCATACTCCCCTCCGCCCTACCGTACCCCGGAACCCTAGCCCCTCGACTTGAACCCTTCCTCCCTAGTTCATTTCTATTTCCGACAAAACCCTATTCGCATAGCCATCGCTCCTCGACCTCTCGGACAGTTATGAATAAATCCAGGGAACAACCTAATATCATATACAACACAATCATGAAATAAGATACTAATGTCCAGTTCAAAACACCGACGAATGAAACTAATCAACCTTAGGGCAAACGCGTGTATCGAATTACATCTCCTATGAATATGTTTCGGAAAATTCTGATAAAATTCCACCTCAATCTCTATACCCCAGAAGGCCAAATACACTAAAATATGAGTACATTCTGTATAAAGAATTGCCGAGACCCGTATCGAACACCTGTGCACGAATAGACTCTCCGCATGAAATGGCAAGCAAACCTGCCAATAACCGGACACCAAAGCCAAAGCAGAACCCTTCCTCTATACCCCTAGCATGTCCAGCACGAAAGCCCTCTGAACTCCTCACGTCTTATCACCTCCAGTTGAAATCCATACCATACCAAACACTAACCTCCAAGACACTGCACCTCCCATAGTACGAACAGGTTCCCAATGCCACTGTAGCTTCTGAACACCTCATCCCTCACCCCTGGTGCAGCAAACACGTTCGTGCACGCCCAAGCACCGAAAGCCGTCCAGTGCGCGCTCTAGGCTGGCACCAGCTTGCCACCGCGCAGCTCCTCGTGCCAAAGCCGAGTCGTCCGTCGCCTGGAACTCCGGCCGAGGAGTCACCCTATGCCCTGGCCTCACCGTAGCTCATGCCCAGCTCAACGCCCCTGCCACACCTCGGGAGCATCCCTCGCCACGTTGCTCGTCTCAGCGCACCGCCCGCCGCTCAGTCCGACGACCACCTCATCAGAACTCGTCCAGCACCGCCGTGACCCATCACCTCATCTGCCCAGCTCACCCCGGCCAGCTGTGCCTCGGGAGTTCCTCCTCACCGCGCCCAACGCCAAGTGGCCGCGCCGCCCGCTGATGCCAGAGCCACGCCGCTCGCCTCGGCGCACCGCCCGTCGAGTGCCTGCCGCGCCGAGCGCCGACTCGACGCGCCGCACGCCGGGTTCAGTACCGACCCATCCTCCAGAGCGCGCCACGAACTCCTCCTCCCTGTGCAGCCTCAGCCCGAGCGCCTTGACGCATCCCGTCACCGGTATAGCGCCGCGCCAGCTACCCGAGCTCCGCCGGCTATAAAAGGGAGCCCGAGCTCCTCCTCTCTCACTCAAGCCAGTACATGACCCTCGGAGCTCAAGCCAAAGTAGCTACCCAGCACCCCGCCGTAGCTAGCTCAGTAGCCGAGCACCTCTTCCATCCAGCACTTCCTCCTCTCTGTACCATACCAACCCGAAGCAACCAAGCTCCAGAGCCCAGATCGAATGGCGCCAGAATAACCCGCCCTCCTCCAGCTCGAGCTCTCCAGTTCCTCCATATCTCCCGCGGCCACCGCAAGCTCAGGCAGCTCGGACTGCCTCGCCATTTTCTCCAGAGCAGCTCTACCTCCCCAAGCCAAACCTCCTTCTCCACTTCCACACCCGACGCCCGAGTCCGAGACCCACCGGCCACCGACCGCCCCAGCTACCCGCTGTCGGAAGCTCCGACACACCTAACCATCGCCGCCGCTGAGTGAGTTTAGGGGGAGATAGGTAAGAGTTAACGCCACCAGTACATAACCCTTGGCCCACGCAGCCCATTTATTTTCCAGCAGCTGCGCCTCACCATTTTCCGCTTTGCAGTGTAGGAGGCGCAATCCCAGCTCAGCACAGAAGGCGCACTTGGCCAGTTCTTCTTTTCTTCTATTCAAAACCGGGTATCATCGATTCGACCGATTCATGCCTTTCCAGACCGATTCAATAAGAAATCCTTTCGGTTCCAGACAGTTAAAAGTATCTAGAAACTTTTGGCTCATATACATTTGTGAAATTCAAACCATTCATGTTCAAACATTAGGGATTGAGTTAGGGCATAACTTCCCATCTTTTTAATCTGCATATACCTTATACCTGCATAATGCCAGAATAATCGAAGGGAACTTTTATGCTACCAATACCTAATTAGAGCTCTAACGCCCATGATTTCATAAGAGCAATATCTCTGAACATGCAACCCTAATAACACAAGTCCTTACCCGATTAAAAACGTCATTTCTTGTGATTCATGTCCATGTTCTTGAGTTGGCTGGGAAGTGCTTTCAGTTTAGTGATTTATTTCGGTTAAAACCAGTACAGCACATTTAGATAACTCAGGGCGCTAATGACCAGATATTTGAGCAATTATCTTGATTCCAGAAGGATTAAGCATATGCAGAAGCTTTTACTTCATTTATATTTTCAAAACTTAAAGTGATTTGAAACTAGGAATAAGGTTTAGGGTTCACTCCCATTTTCTTTAGAATCACCTGTACGATACATATATATATACATATAATTTCCAAATAGTCAAATATCCCATCCTTTATGTTCACAACGCCTCAAAATTGTTTAGGTTTCAGAAGCTCTAATAATAGGATTTAGGATTAGGGCACCGTTAAATCCTCTCCTCAATCCACGCACACAATGCATGAGCGATTCCCAGAATAATCAAAATGTCTATCCCATGCTGCGATAAACTAAAATTCCACCAGCGACCATGCACTCATAGAAGCCATAGCTTGAGCACATAACCCTAATAACGCGACGTCTCCTTCCGACTAGAAACATAATTTCATGTGATTTTGAGTCCTGAGTTTTATTCGAAGTTTCTTTCGCCTGCTTCTTATTCGCCGATCTCTTTCGACGTATAGTTAACGGAGTGTCGTACGTGCCGCGAGAGGATCCGACGTCACCTTCACACCAAGAACAGGAACAGGACCCGGAGTTGCCAGGCAAGCTTTCCCTCCTTGAACATGTCGAACCCCATATTTGCAACGTTTAATTATTTTGTTTGCAAAATCTTGCATGCTACTTTATTATCACCGATATTTTATGTTAGCGAAGTTATGCCGAATAGATGCATATGCCCTAGGTTTGGAATCCGTCCTTTGTAACCCTAGGACTAATTAGTCGGTCGAGATCGACCGGCAAGGTAGTAGGAATATAAGCAGTAGCTGTGCTTAGACCTGCTCTAGTTAAAACAAGTTTTACAAGATACGGGAGGGATATGGGATCAAAAACTCGGCTTGTATATACATGCCGAGGAGATCTTTTAAAAGAAATGTTTGTGAAAACCCCGCATGAAATGATGAAGGATTTTGGATTCGGGCGGGAAGGCTAAGGGTGTTATGAGGATGTAGAGTAGCCGGATGCTGCTTGCGGAAGGAATGGTCGGGTAGCCGGTTGCTACCCATGGAGTTGGTTGGTTATGGAGTCCCGCTCGAATCAGTTAAGGACCGAACCTAAGTGCCGCTGAATCAGTTTCCCCACCGTACGTCCACATGTCCTTTATGGGAAGGACTGGACCTGGTACCTCGTCTAATACCGGAGCCCGGAATCGTGGGAAGTTAGGTTGAAGTGCTAGTGGATCCGTAGAATCCCTAGAGGATCTCCACGGAACTGAGTAGGGGAAAAGCTCTTCATGGGTCTCACCGTATTGTGAGGGGTAAAGCTCAGTAGAGTCCTATAAGGTACGTCGAACATGGTCCGACACAAAGGGGGAGAGTCCCATCTCTGTCATTTGAGATGAAGAGGGTCGGGTAGTCCTCCTAGCGAGTCCGGCTCTGGTATGAACACGGGAGAAGGGTCTCGTTGTACAAACCCTGGACACATGCAACCGGTAGCATGCCCAGGGGGAACTACATCTTGTGGGTAAAGCCGTACAACCTCTGCAGAGTGTTAAAATCTATTCGAATAGCCGCGTCCTCGGTCATGGACATGAACTGGTAAGGCCACACACTGGTTAGAATCTGTTTTGGTTGTGAAAGCTGGGAAAGGGGATTAAGGACGTGGGCATGATGTGTCCACAGGGAGCAATTTACGCTACCCGGATTGGTAGCTAGGAATTGCTGAAGGAAAGGCTAGCTACACTGCCGGGGTGGTGTGAGCGGAAGCCGAAAGGGTAAGCGGTGATGAGCGCGGCTATCCCGCGGAGGAAATAAAGGAGAGGTAGCAAGAGCTACCACGGAGGACGATGTGATACGTTGGGATCGTTGTTTTACAAAGTTCGCTTTCAATCTATTATTGTTATTTACAATAAAGACTTACATTTCCGCACAACATGAAACCTAGGATAGAGCTCTCCTTTGAGATACCCCTTTGCATGAACTACGCCGTATTATTTCCCCGAGGGAAAAGCTTGCGAGTACATTCAATGTACTCACCTGGCTTGTTGATTTGGCCAGACGAAGGAGACGTCAAGTCTGAAGAAGCTTACGATCGCGAAAGCTAGGGCGTAACCCCAGTCAGTTGCCTGTCGGGTATGGCATACTGATGGGCCACATCTCCGCTGAATTCCGCTGCAAGTTTATAGCCGTTGGGCTACAGGTATCAGATCATCGACCTTATCGGTCTATTCGACTGTTTACGCATGTATGACAATGATATACAGGTTAACTCGTGTGTATCGGCTACTGTTCCAGGGACCGATACAGTAATCACGAGGGAGTTCCCGGCTTAAAAACCGGGGGCGCCACACAACACGCCATCCCGGCGGATGTCGTCCGTCCCAGCGGACGTCGAGGCAACCCTCTGTTCCGGCGAACATCGCGGACGTCAAGGCGACGCTCCGTCCCGGTGGACATCGAGGCAACCCTCCATGCCGGCGGACGTCGAGGCAACCCTCTGTTTCGGCGAACCTTGCGAATGTTGAGGCGGACGTCGAGACGGCGTGCCCGGCGTGGTGCCTCGAACCTACCAAGTCTGCGGACCTCGTCGACGCAATCGCGGCGTCACGACGTCACGCCTGACGCGGCTCCAAGAGCCCGCCCCCCTCCCCCCTGAGTTTGGGGGTGTTCGGGGGAGCTAGTGGAGACAACGCGCCCGGCGTGGCGCCTCGAACCCACCAAGTCGGCGGACCTCGTCAACGTGGTCGCGGCGTCACGGCAGCACGCCCGACACAGTGCCAAGAGCCCGCCCGCCCGTCCCGAGTTTGGGGGTGTTCGGGGGAGCTAGTGGAGACGACGCGCTCGGCGTGGCACCTCGAACCCACCAAGTCGGCAGACCTTGTTGACGCGATCGAGGCGTCGCAGCGGCACGCCCGACGCAGCTCCAAGAGCCCGCCCACCCCGAGTTTGGGGGTGTTCGGGGGAGCTAGTGGAGACGACGTGCTTGGCGTGGCGCCTCGAACCCACCAAGTAGGCAGACCTCGTCGACGCGGTCGCGACGTCACAGCAGCACGCCCGATGTGGCTCCAAGAGCCTGCCCGCCCCGAGTTTGGGAGTGTTCGGGGGAGCTAGTGGAGACGAGGCACCCGGTGTGGCGCCTCGAACCCATCAAGTCTGCGGACCTCGTCGACGCGGTCGCGGCATCACGGCGACACACCCGACGTGGCTCTAAGAGCCCGCCCGCCCCGAGTTTGGGGGTGTTCGGGAGAGCTAGTGGAGATGACGCGTCCGGTGTGGCGCCTCGAACCCACCAAGTCGACGGACCTCGTCGACGCGGTCACAGCGTCACGGCGGCACGCCCGATGCGGCTCCAAGAGCCTGCCCACCCCGAATTTGGAGGTTCGGGGGAGCTAGTGGAGACGACGCGCTCGGCGTGGCGCCTCGAACCCACCAAGTCGGCGGACCTCGTCGACGCGGTCACGGCGTCGTGGTGGCACGCCCGACGCGGCTCCAAGAGCTCGCCCGCTCCGAGTTTGGGGGTGTTCGGGGGAGCTAGTGGAGACGACGCGCTTGGCGTGGCACCTCGAACCCACCAAGTCGGTGGACTCGTCGACGCGATCACGGCGTCACGGCGACATACTCGACGCGGCTCCAAGAGCCCGCCCGCCCGCCCCGAGTTTGGGGGTGTTCGGGAGAGCTAGTGGAGACGATGCACCCGGCGTGGCGTCCCGTACCCACCAAGTCTGCGGACCTCGTCGACGCGGTCGCGGTGTCGCGGTGGCACGCCCGACGCGGCTCCAAGAGCCCGCCCGCCCCGAGTTTGGGGTGTTCGGGGGAGCTAGTGGAGACGACGCGCTCGACGTGGTGCCTCGAACCCACCAAGTCGGCGGACCTCATCGACGCGGTCGCGGCGTCGCGGCGGCACGTCCAACGCGGCTCCAAGAGCCCGCCTGCACCGAGTTTGGGGTTATTCGGGGGAGCCAGTGGAGACAATGCGCCCGGCGAGGCTCCGTGATTCCGTCCGCGACCACTCGAGAAACCATATCTCTACGCGCTCAAACGTATCGTGACGTAACGAAAGATAATAGCAGCGGCGTGTTCGCGTGAAGGATACATGGCATTGGTCCGTACGAGATAAATGCGTGGCGATCAACGGTTAAAAACACGGTGGCTATCCTCTCGCTACTCGTTCGCCGCCACAACACAACAGTGTCTATACGCGGGACCTACGATCGGTGTACCTATATCTCGGCTACGCACATAGCAGTTTTGGGTAAACAAAAACAACAAGTCTGCAATACAATCCGCGTTAATCATCCACACACATCTCGCACATCACACATACGTCGCTTGCCTCAAGGTACGGCGGGGGTTGAAGCGTGGCAGTGAGCCGAAATGTTACCCTTGGAGTGCGAGGCTCGGCGGGGATCGCGCGAGGGACGTGTATCCCGGCGAAGGCCCTCGATGGATCAGTAGCGACGGCAAACAAGTGACCGAGGGCGAGCGCGGGGAGGAGCCTGGCCTAATGATGACGGCGGCGCATCAGGGCCGACAGCACGGGAGGTTCGGCGGCGACGAAAACAACAAGGGCGACGGCAGCAAGGTAGCCAGGCCGGTGGCTGCTCTCGGCGAGCGTGGGGAAGCATGGGGCCAACAGTGGCCACCGAGGCTGGCGCGGCGACGTGGGGCCGGTGGCGGGCTCGAGAGGGCGGCAGTGGCGGTGCTTGGAGTAGGCGGTCGGCAGCGCGTGGAGCTCATCCGGGAGCGGCGGGCTCGCGGCGTGCGCAGCTCGGCTGGGCGACGCGCGGCACTTGGGGGAGGCGGCCGGCGGCGTGCGGTGCTTGGGGGCGACGGCCGACAGTGGCGGCCTGCGGTGGCCAGCAGCGGCGGCCAGCGACGTGTGGCGGCGGCAGACGCGGCCAAAGCGAGCTCGCGCAGCTCGCGGGTGTGTGGCGTGCGGTAGCGGGGGAGCCGGGCGACGAGGGCGGCTCGCGTGGCTCGCCGGCGTGCGGGTGCATGGCGGCAGCCGGGCGGCTCGAGCGGCGTGCGGTGCATGGCAACGTGGCTCGATAAGGCGGCGACGGAGGGAGCAGCCCCCGGTGGCGGGCCGGCGCGGCTCGACAAGGCGGCGAATGGGCCCACGGCGGAGGCGTGGGACGGCGCAGCAGTGGCAAACGGGCCCGCGGCGGCGGCGCCGTTCAGCAAGGGGGCGGTGGTGGGCGCTGCAGTGGGGGAAGTAAGGGAGGATGGGGGAGTACCGGCGGCGGCGGTGGGGGTATATCAACCCCACCCCCCATCGAACCAACCTGAGCACAAATGGGCCGGCCCATTAGGATTAGGCGAGGACGGTTCGGGCGGGAGAGGAAAAAGGGGAAAGAAAAAGGAAGAAAATGAGGAAAGAAGAAAAGAAGAAAAAGAAAGGAAAGAAGAAAATGAAGAAAAGGGAGAAGAAAAGGAAGAAAAGGGAAAAAGGAAGAGAAGAAGAAAAAGGAAGAAAAGGGAGAAGAAGGAGAAGAAGGAGAAGAAAAGAAGAAAAAGGAAGAAGAAAAAGAAAAGAAAGAAGAAAGAGAAGAGAAGAAGAAAAAGAAAAGAGGGGAAAAAGAAAGAAGAGAAAAAAGGGGAGGGAGAAGTCGTCGGTTCAGCCTGCGAGCCAACCCCCTCGGCATTGGTGCGTCGGCTCGGACGGGCGTCACTCGACCGCCCAAACCGGCAAGGGGCTACTGTTGGGGGAAGGGCCCCCGCGCTACCCTGTACTGACGGACTTTTCCTTGACAGCGTCGAGATCCCCCTCCCCGAACCAACGTGTTTTGCCCGGCGTCGACGAGCTCCGCGGGCATCACCAACGACGTCGACGTGACGCTACGTCCCAGCGGATGTCGAAGCTGTGCTCCGTCCCGGCGGACGTTGAGGCCGCGCTCCATCTCGGCAGACGTCGAGCCCGCGCTCCGTCCCGGCGGATGTCGAGGCCGCGCCCCGTCCCAGTACCTAGGACAGCGCGTCGACGTAACCCTAGTACTGGGATGTTAAAATATAGAAATATTTTGTAACAATCCTTGTAAAAAGACCAGAATACCCCTGGGGGTGTGTTGTTGCCCAAAGGGCATAATTGTAATCTCTCACATCCCTACCTTAACCCCTATAAATAGGACCCAGGGGGAGAGAGAGAGGATCCATTTTTCCCTCGCATAAACTGTAATTCTTGAAATCAATACGAGAGTTTTTACTTCGCCCCGACACGAGAGTTTCCATTTATCCCCGACAAGAGCGTTTCATATTCTGCCTTGTCGGTCGCAGTAACATGCGCTCCTCCTCGACGGACACCACACTTGCTTGTACTCCTTCGGTACTCCTGGAGGTCGACGTAACCGATCGAGGTGCCTCAAATACACTGCCTAGTCCCATAGCTACGACACATGTGGCATCCAATCATGTAGAATTAAAGATCAATATGACACTAAAGTCATGCGTTTTTCCTATTTTCATGCTTTTAGAATCCTGCGAATCAAAATGACCCTTAAGTATTATTTTTTTTCATGCATAAGCCCCTGCTAGTGATTAATTAACCATATAATTATCATCATATATATAAACCATCTTGCACTACTACAAAAACAACGGGACGCCCCTGTACAGACGGATTTTTGAAACCGTTTGTACAAATAGTATTATAGACGGTTCCAAAAGAAAACCGTCTGAGAAAATGAGTACAAGCGGTTCCCAACAAGCGGGACGCTACAGTACAGACGGTTCTAAACTGGAACCGTCTGTATAAATAGCACAGACGGGTCCAAACTGGAACTGTCTGTACAAATCAAACAGTACAAATGGTTCTAAGTTCGGAACCGTCTGTACAAATCTATAAACAGTACAGACGGTTCTAAACTTGGAACCGTCTGTACAAATCGAACAGTACAGATGGTTCTAAGTTCGAAACCGTCTGTACAAATCTATAAACAGTACAGACGGTTCTAAACTTGGAACCGTCTGTATAAATCTAACAGTACAGACGGTTCTAAACTAGAACCGTCTGTACAAATAGATAAGCAAGGCTGGTTGATAGGCTGCTGCCGCGGTAGCAAAAACTGCATATTTCCTTGCCGCGGTAGGAAAGTGGCAGCGTCGGGGAGGGAGCTTGACAGCTCCGATTGTCGAACGGTTTTCACGGCTGTGAGCGGGAGGCCAAACTCTACGTCTCCACAAATTTTGAGCCAATTCCAAGAAAGTCGACGAAACGACTAGTGGAAATCCCGGCCCGAAATCGAAGATTTTGAAAACGACACCTCGACGAAAGTGCTCGGCAGAAGCTAGGATCAAGGTGGAAAGCAAGTCCTCGGCACAAGCTAACCAGAGAAACAAGAATCACCCAATTCAGAGTCCGAGTGTAGGAGATATGCCCTCCACAAGATCAAAAAAAGTAACGAAAAAACTTCCGGAGCAAAAAAGTCCTACTTAGAAGCCGAATTTTGAGGGACAAGATGCATACAGGTGTATACATGTGTAGAATTTTTGGATGCGCCTCGTCATTAGCTTCGATTTGAGTGGTCGTGGACCCAAAACGGATTTCGTATGAGAAAGTTATGGTTGTTTTACTAAAACCTCTCAAACTAGGGTTGGATCTGGATTAGCACAGATTTGTACAGACGGCTCCAATTTGGACCCATCTGTGCTATTTGTACAGACGGTTCAAATTTAGAACCGTCTGTACTAGAAGCGTCCCGCTTACTCGTCGGGATTAGTTAAGAGGAAAGGTACTTAGTTTGTATCGCGTACTCAGTCTAGGTCAGCTGACAACTCCCCTTACTTGGACAACACGATGTTGCAGGATCGAATCCCGCTAGAAGCATATTGTGCGATTTAATTCCAGTGGTTGGATGGGACGACGCGGACGGCCAGATGAGACACGGGTGAAGACTAGGCGCGTGGGGCCATTTTTTTTATAACACGACATCACAGACGGGTGCTAATCGATTAGTACAGACGGTTCCAAACTAGAATCGTCTATGCTAATTGATTAGTGCAGACGGTTCCAAACTAAAACTGTCTGTACAAATCTGATTTGTACAAACTCTTTCGTACAGACGGTTCGAAAAACCGTTCCGCACGGAGGTTCCGAACCGTCTGTACAAATGATTTCTATTGTAGTGTTGCCTTTATCAACCAAATTATCAACCAACGTTTCGACGATTACTGCCTCCATTCCAAAAGTAAATTTCATTTTGGTACGCTGGTTTTGGTTTGCAATCTCTTATATATCATTTCTATTTTATTGTAATTTTCTTCCTCCTCCTTGGATCGAATGATTTTTAAGTCAATTTTAGTATTTTAGTCCATATAATTTTTCCATAGAGGACCCTTAGATCAAAAAAATTAATACGACCACTAAAAGTTATATGAATTGCTTTCCTACACCACAACTCCATAGGATACCTAGAAAGAGGATAGACCTCTTGAAGATTTTTCTTTTTGTCTATGGCCACTATGGTACATAACCTAAAAAAAAACTATAATATGTACCTAGTTTCTAGAAAAAAATTCTGAACTTTCTCCAATGGTGTAAACAAGTAACTTCTATTACTTATTCATGTACTTTCTATTATTATATAATTCAACTCGTGGTGACATCTAATTTCTATGTTTTTCCTATTCTTGTGTTTTATAATTCATATGTTCCAAAGAGAACCTCAGTTTTTACTAATTATTAGTGTGTTTTACACCAATATGCATGATTGTATATAAATGAAAATAGTAGGGGCACCATTTATAAATATAAAAACACATTATATCATTAGTTCTCTCTCTATATACATGGACCTAGTGAAAACGACACCATCTCTCTTATCTACAAGTGGTAGTCATTAACACAGACCTGTCCACAAGTACACGTATGCTAAAACACTTAATTGCCATGAATCCTTCGTGAACGGCGAGAAAACGAAAGCTTTTATTTGATAAATTTTATGATAAAAATATATTTAAACTTATTTTAGTTTACGTGGGCATGCGACCATTCGGAATTAAGGACGGGGGCGCAAGCTGTTAGGCCACTCCCAATACATAGGTGTTTAAAGCAGGTGCTTAGTGCATGAGAGGGTTTAGCAACTAAATTCCCCCAATGCATAGGTGCTTAGCTTTTTGTAGCTAAGCTTCTTTCATTTAATTGTTTAGCAACTAAACTCCCAATACATAGATGTCACATATGTGTTTTACATAGGTCCGTGCGCTTAGCATCGGTTCTTCCTAGAGACACCAAAACTATCTCTCTCTTCCTTAATTGCTTTGCCACGTCAGTTTTTCGCCTATGTGGCATTCTTAGCACCTGTCCAAGTTGGAGCATTGGGAGTAGCCTTATTGGTTCATAAACAGTGGGAAGGTACGGTCGGATGGAACAGCAGAGCTGGTACGTGACTTGCGATTTTCGGCACAGGTACGCACGGATTTTGATGCGCGAGCCTACCGGAAACGGAAGGTCAGTCAGTGTACGTACGTACCTACACTGCCGGTCGCTGCTCGTCCGATCGGCACATGCATGGCGTTCCAAATCTGACAAAATATGCTTCTGAATTTTGATTACAATTTTTGCGAGCTTTTTGGTTGTTATAAGGTGAATTCTAGTTCGGCTCAGGTATTTGTTAAGTTTTAGTAAAACTACTATTTTCATTTATATTGGTGTAATACACACTAATCATTAGTAAAAAGTGAGGTTCTCTTTGGAACTGTGGATTGGAAAACACAGAAATAGAGAAAATATAGAAATTAGATGTCATCATATGGTTGTACTTGATTTAAAACGTCAATCAATTTGTAACAAACACTTGGTCCAAAAGAAAATTTAATGTTCTAGTAATTACTTAACAGAGCGTGCTTGCATCATAAGTACCGATGAACTTACGTGGTACACATTCGTACATGACTACAGTGTGTTGGAGGGATATGACGACTACGCCGAGTGCATATGTGACTGGGCGCCACGGACTCTAAGCTAGTGCCCCAACAAAAGAACTCATGGCATTTCGACTCCACTTATATCCATCGCTTATTTCGTAGTTTACGATGATATGATATTTATCCATACTCTACGTGTGTTTGTGAGACGAACTAAAAACATACATGGCAGTTGGGGTAGGAACATCACCGTACCTCCAGATATTCGCAGGGTCAAACATGGCTAATTTAGGCTGCAAGGACTTGACAGAGAAACATGTTGTATCTCTTGATTGTATATCTATTATTAATCGAGATATTGTCCTAGAGACGAGAGATAAATAGGTGATTTTAACTTTTTATTCAATTTTACTAGTTAACTTATAATTGGGTGAATCTACGATTATCTAATGTAAAAACTAAATTGGTACCTTAAAAATTAGAAGCATAAACAAAAATACATAAAGTAAACTTGTAAAAAGTAAAAAAGGAACGAAAATCAAAAGGGATACGGAGAATTGTTGCCAAAGTTCAAATCTTGGAGGAATCTACGTCATCTTCATAGAAGACTTTGGTCATAAAATCCAAGCCAGCTCTCTTTCAAGACTCTTTCTTGAGAAGGTGCATATAGCAGCTCTTCCCTTCTTTCTTGGTAATCTTTTTCTTGCGAAAAACGGATCCCAGACCTTTATAAACTTCTTGAGCCACACCAAACGAAGTTTGATGGTTCTCAAACACTCCTAACCGTCTAGGAGATCCCAGTCTCCAAGAGAAATAAGCACGATGAAAACTTGAAGATAAACTCGATGCTCTTGTGCTCAATCTCTCTCTATCCACACTCTCTTTTAATCTTTCTCACAAGGATTGAAGGTTTGGGCGAGAGGAAGGTATGAGAAGCTCTCAAGAGTGCATAAAATCAAATGACAAAGAGTTGCGCTTGGATAGGTGAGTGGGGGTATAAATAGTTTACTCTAAGAAACTAGCGTTGAGACAGATTTACACACCCAGAGTATCCGAGATCCAGACCGGAGTATCCGGGATTAAAAAATGGCTATTTTCAAGCCCTGAGACTAGCTTAGATAGTCTGGCAGACAGCTACGTGGAGTATCCGAGATAGATTCTGAAGACTCCAGCCACACTAAGAGCACACCTTGGAGAGATCACTCAGACACTTCGGATAGACAATTGTCCGGAGTATCTGTTAAGAATTATAGAGACTCTGTGGGCCAGACAAAGATTTTTTTGGAGACTCTAGGATCAACTCCGGAGACTCCGCGATTCAAACAAGCAGAAACCAGAGCATCGCAGATACTCTAGGCAAGTCTTTGTTCGTAGTATCCAGCCAAATAGACAGACACTTCGGACCAAAGTCCGGATACTTCAAGACACAGAAAGAATAAGAGTTAGAGTTTCTGTGGAGAGAAAGTTTGACGCAAAGATTTGATTGAGCATTTTGAGCACTTAGCATAATCTTCAACCGTTCATAGCACTCTTCTTAATAGTACGGCATTTCCAATACGAAAGGTGATATTGAATCACGAAAATTAAAAAATATTTCTAATCTTCATGTTTTTCTCACTGTTTTCCATTTTGAATTTTTGGAGGGTCATCGATGCTGGTTAAGCTTCACTCATGAGACTAAATACTATTTATGTACTTGACATAGCTATTAGCCCCTTAGTAGTTCATCATTAATTACCAAAACCCACTAGATGGCCTAGATGAACTCTTAATTATGTTGTAGGTCATATTCTTTTCTCGCGGTTGAGATGTTACTAGATGTAAAAAAGAATTTGCTCGTACATAGCTTGTGTGGGTCTGTAGCAGTGAGTAATCACTATCCAGGGGGCTTCACAGTAGGGCATAGTTGCAAAAATTGCAATCGTCGACGAGATTCAGCAGCCGTGAGAAGCATCATAAGAATTATCATGCCGGATTTCAGAAATAAACCCAGTAACCGAGAATCAGAATGTACGCTTGATCGTTGCAACGATCAAGTCCGACAGCTGCATGCGACGCGTTGTTGTGGATAACGCATTTTTTTGGAGCCCGCGTACTTCACCTCCATCTATCCTTGTCATTTCCCGCGCACTCCTCGAGTGGAGCCTATGAACAGTACAACCACTATGGACTTTATGTTGCCACATATGTGCCCAATTATTGAGGTAAGTGGTCATAATCATATCGCACGTTACCATTTCTGGGGGTTTGACCCAACATCTCGGAACAATTCATGTTTCCAGTTCCCCACCTCAGTATGGAAACTAAAAGGACGTGGTGTACGACAATGGCACTTCATGCTAGAGAGCTAGCTAGAGTCATGCACAATACCTCACCTATACTGCCACTGTAAAATTGGCACACACTTAACTTCTTAATTATTTTGAGATACTATTATGCTCGAAAACTGAGGAAACTGAGCATAATTCATCGTCCAAATATTTCACTTCAACTAACTGGACAAGTTCAATGTAAGATGAGGTTTTTTTTTGAAGCGGGTAAAAGCTTTGTCTTTTCATTAATTAAGAAGGAGTTTAAGTACAGACTAAAAGACCGAGGCCGCAAGAAAAGGAGTTACTCTCGCAGCATGATGTTACCCAAATGTTTAGCGCCGGCTAAAGCCCACATGGCCGCCTCACTCTTGATGCGCCCAACAATTATGGCGGGAGTTGACGCCTTGTTGCGGTAAGCCCTCACATTCCTCTCATTCCAAATTTCCCACGAAACCAACATGACGACAGAGGCAATAGCTTTTTTCGGAGAAGCGGCGATGCTCGTGGTATTGATCCACCAAGTCTTGATGGTAGCCTCCGTCACCTAAGTCCCAATATCTATCTGGTGCAGCCCTAACCAATCCTTGATGAAGCCCCAAATGCGCGTTGAGAAACGGCAGCGAAAAAGGAGGTGGGCCACCGTCTCTGGCTCTCTGTTGCAGAGAGGGCAAGACCCACAGTTCGGCCATCCATGCCTGGCGAGCCTGTCGGCGGTCCAAATTCTGTTTTGCGAGGCGAGCCAGGCGAAGAGCTTGCACTTGGGCGGTGCCCAAGCCTTCCAAATCGCAGCGTGAAGCGGGAAAGTTGTCGCCCCTAAGAACTGAGCTCTATACGCGGACGCGGCGGAGTAAATACCGGAAGCATTGAATTTCCAGGAGATAGCATCCGGAGTCTCGAGGGATAGCTGGACCGAAGAAATGAGTGACCACAAGGAAGTAGGTAGCTTTGACATTCACTCGAAGGGGCTATTAGTGAATATCATCCAAGCTCACAACGACCTTCGATTTTCTTCAGATAAATCTGTGTTATTTTACCCATACAAAAAAATGTTCTATTTTTTCCTTTGATGGACCATGCTTGTACGACATATGAGTACAGGCAACAAATAATGGCAACAGAGAAAATGGGTGCATCAAATGCCCACTTGGGGTTGATGATGCCAGCATTGGTGGTAACTTCATCGTCACCTTCCAATTCGAGCATCTTGAATCTTCTTCTCCACATTTTTTACCTACCATTTAATTGCCGGAAATCAATCACAGAGCAGTGTCAACAGTACATGTTTTGCTAGAAATTACATCACAACGAGATCAATGAAAACCTGCCTGAAAAATTATAACCCTGTCAGGAGTGACAGATCTAGAATGAAAATAATCGATGGTTATGATACACAAGACACAATTGTGTACGGGTTATGGCTTGTGTAGTGGCCGATGTGTACCTACATAAAAAATATTATAATAAGACTTATATTGCGTTTGGCATTGCGGTGGATTATAATAATGCGGTTTGGTTGAACCGCTTTCTCATATTTTACTGTTTGGCTATCTGCTTTTGGTATAATCTGTTAAAAAGGTTTTCAATCCCGTTCTGGCTAATAGAAAGATATGAAAAGATATACTAACTATGTGGTAAGTGTAGTATTTTTAGTTTGGCATATTTAGAGTTAGTGAATTAGATTATAATCTTGTTTGCCAAACAAAACGTCAAATTTTTTAGAGTTTGATACATTCTAGGTCCTCGAACTATTTAAGGGGTGTCACGTAGGTCCTCGAACTCTGAAAATCGTCACCTAGGTCCGTGAAGTTTAGTAACTGTACCATCTAGGTCCAAAACGTGTCTGACCCGTATGACCGGCCACGTGGCGCCGTTTTCCGTTGCCACGTCGGACAGGGGGCCCACAGGGTAACGGCGGTTGACGGAAATATGTGATTCCCCACTCCTCATTCTCTCTGTTTCTTCTCCTCTCCCGATCTCTCTCACGGCGGCGGACCTCCATCTCCTCTCCTCCATCTTACCGGCGGGTGGTGGTGGCTTCTCGGTGCTGTGGTTCGCCGGAGCACCCGAGGACAAAAGGAATGGGGACCTGGCTCCGGACGACATCATCGGCAGCAGCTATTGCGCGGAGGAGGTCGGCGACGATTGGGGAAAATGCTTGGGGAGGTTGGCCGCATGTACCGGGCGGGGTCGTGGGCGCACCTCCCGGCGGAGCAGTCCACGACGACGCAAGCGTCGGTGCGGTTCGCGCACTCGGCGAGGATGGAGCCCCGGATGTTGGGCCTGGACGGGCGCGAGACGTCCCCCGCGTAGAGCATCAGCGCCGTCCGGCGTGAGCGGCGCGCGCGGTCGAGCCAGGCGCCCAGCCGCGGGAGCGACGCCGGGTGGAAGGAGGTCGGGTGCGGGACGGCGTGCTCCTGCCACGGCCACGCGCGGGACTTGAGCGCCAGGACCGTGAAGTTCTCGAGGAGATAGGGGAGAGCATCGAGCGCCGCGTAGTACGGCACGAAGACGGCGTCGGCGAGGGCAGGGTCGGCGACGAGGCAGCCGCGCTCGAGGAGGCGGCGGTGGAAGAAGGGCTCGAGGAGGCGCGCGTCTGTGCGGTACCAGGAGCGGCTGCGGGGGTGGGTCCGCGGGCCGAGGCCGTGGTTGGTGAGCGATGCGCAGGGCGGCGCCGAGGATGGGTCGGCGAGCGGGAAGGCGGCGTCGCAGTGGCGGAGGAGGTGCGCGTTGAAGCGCGGGGGGAGGGCCCGGACGTGGATCCGGCGGCCCAAGCAGGGGTCCGCGGCCGCGTCACCGCCGCCGCCGTCTCCGGAGGCGCCGGCGCCAGCGACGGCGACCGCGGGGAGGAGGTCGGCGGTCGATTGGGGAAAATGCTTGGGGAGTGACAAGGGAGCATGGGAGAGGGAGTGCTTGGGGGTTGAAGCACGCAGAAAAGAGAGGACAGAAGGGAGCCCGAGCTTGGTTTGGGAAAAATGGAGCTCGGTTTGATGGCCCAAGGAAGAAGATGGAGGAGAGGAGATGGAGGTCCGCCGCCGTGAGAGAGAATGAGGAGTGGGGAACCGCCGTTACCCTGCGGGACCCTCTGTCCGACGTGACAACGGAAAACGGCGCCACGTGGCCGGTCGTACGGGGTCAGACACGTTTTGGACCTAGATGGTACAGTTACTAAACTTCACGGACCTAGGTGACGATTTTCAGAGTTCGAGGACCTACGTGACACCCCTTAAATAGTTCGAGGACCTAGAATGTATCAAACTCATTTTTTTACAACTACTTTTCCGTAGTAGCTCATAGAATAAGTTTAGCACAATACAATTCAGCAAACATAAACTAAGTCTTAACTCAAAAAAGAGATGTTTTTATAAGGTAAACTGAAGTCCCCCTTAAAAAGACTAAAATTAGATCAGATATTCTGTGCATTCCGCTTGTGAGATGGGCGATCCTTTCGCCAAAAGGGAGAAATGGGAAGCTTTCATTTCATTTTAGCCTCCTCCCTGCCATGTACAAACCTCTAGCGCTGGGGTTCATGGGTGTGTTGCTCAAAAGTCCTGCATGTACTTGATCAGTACGTCGATATGATCTCCCTTTCATGCTGTCTTTCATTCATCCACATCCATGAAACCCTGCTTTTCCCTTTTCTTGTCATACGCGATATCCTGACATTTACTTATTCGGTGCCGTCGGGGCCCCACGTCGATCACCACAACGAAATTTTAACTCGCGAGAGATGACGTGTCTGTCGCTACAGCCAATCGCGAGTCGATAGGTCACCTCCCAGCACAGGACCATAGACAGCGATGGGCTGATCAAGACCATACAGTAATTAATCATAAAGTAACAGGACAATTAACTTTGCTAATCCCCACTTGCATGCAGAAATAATAAGATCATGTTGTTGTACTTCGTACAGCTGCAGCAAGCCAACGTTGTACTGCAGGCAGGCAGGCAGGAGGATCCAACGGACAAGGCATGCACGCACACGCATGATTCGTGGATGGATAACAATGAAAACCTAAGACATCCATGGCCAATTCCCAAATATTTTTCTCACCGAATCCCTGCACCCAAAGCCTGGTCGATCTGGCCCTTGACATCTCCAAGAGGCATGTGAGACTAGCGACTGAAAGCGTACGTACACCTGGGGCGCAACCAGATGTGTGTAGGTTTTCTTCAGCTTGCAAGAGGCGTCGCACTCAGAGCAGCTAAGCTAGCTAGCCGCCGGACCACACGGCCCGGCCACGCACCACCGCTGGCCTCGCCGTCAATTGTGTCGCGTTTCCATGGCGCGTCGATGGACCGTCCGGCCAGCCTGCCAGCGGCAGGGCCCTTCCTCCTGAGAATGAAAATGACTCCAAAGGGAATTGGTTTTGAATACACCGATTTCTTTTGCGAGCGCGTTAGGATACCATAGCATTAGCGTGAAATGAATGGCGACGTCCAAATGAGGAAAGGCTCGTGTAGATACCTCTGTGCTGTACTTGCTCTCCCTGCGTCCTCGTCTTCCTGACATGGACGTGCAAACAACCAACCGCAAACTGCTCCACAAAAATTCAATTCAGTTTGATGATGAGCAAACAAACAGATAGATGAATACATACGTAGATGAATAAATAAATATATGAATAAAGGGTCACAAGATGGAGCAAGCTTGCTTTCACTCACACAGCGGCCAGAGATGTAACGATCTTGTTGTTTATTCCCTTCCAATGCAGGCAGAGAACAGTTCTTCTCGATCACGTTGGGCACAGTACTGTACACTACTGTAGCCTCTTTACTCGGTTAGATTTTACAACAAGAAAAGAAAAGGCAGACATATTTTAAACCAAGAAGCATGCGGCATGATCACATGGATTCTTGATGTGTGTGTGTTTATATATAGCTAGGGTATTAATTTGCATAGAGATATGGATAAAACAATGGAGAAAGAATGGATCAAAGTGATGAGCATGATAACCATCAATGAGCAGTCTGGTGGATTGTGCAGAGATAAGAGATAACGAAAGAAAAGGAAAATACTTATTATATACGTTAAGAAAAGGAAAATACTTATTATATACGTTTTTTGTGGCTGTTAATATTTGTGGACGTGTACTTTAAGAGATACAAACATATGAGCGTACTAGCATCATGCAGTGTTGATTTCGTCGACTTCTTCAAAGTTATATAGCGCGTGGGAAATGGATCAATCAATGAGCAATATCGAGCAGCACGTATCAATGTCATGTCGAAGTCACAAGGCTAGGTAGGAGCACATACACCCAAGTCAGGATGCATTATTTTGGGAGCCCAGGCCCTGTCAAGTCCATCGAATTGGGAAACTAGACAGCTACCAAATATAATAAGGTTCAAGTGAGAGTATCATTGCATATGCTGGCCTGGAAAAGAAAAAAAATCAAAGATATGGATGGGGACACAAACCTATAAAGCTCATGCTCCATCGTGTGTTTCTTGTGAAGCCATATTTTCCCTTGAAGAGGGATATATCGTGTGGCTGGCAGCAACAGAGGCTAGGATATACATGAATCTTTCAGCATCAGAGTTCAAGAGAAGAAGCAGAGAGGAGCAAAAGAAAAACACTGATAGGAACCCAAGGGGACCATCCAGGAAAATCACCATTGGGAAGGGATCCAATGGGAATGGTAGAGACCCACACCCAGCCATCACTGCTACTGCTTCCTTCCACAGAAAACAAAAATGAGTAGACAGCACAGAGAGAGAGAGAGAGAGTGAGAGTGTGTCAGAGAGAGAGAGAGATCTAGAGAGATAGAGAGAGAGATCTAGAGAGAAGAGAGTGAGAGTGTGTGTGGGGGAAAAATCCTAGTAGTCCAGCTAGGTAGGTTCCTTTTCCCGACGGGGTTTTGCCAGATCTGGTAAACCTTAAACCTACCACTGTCCTCCCGACCTCGTATTCCGTGTTTGGTAAGGTGGTCACCGGTTGCCGCCGGTCTGGCCAAATTATTCGGTTTTGAGGCCAATGGCAAGACGCCACAACCCTGGGACCCGCTGTACTTGCTGTTTTCCAATGATCGGGTTCATTCATCTCCCTCCCTCCTCGTCACCTGTGTTTCTTCCGATCCCAAACGTCCGGCCCTGGACTCATCATCCCCCACTCTCTCTCCCAAAAACCTTGAGCTAAATCCATGAATTTCTATATACTGATGCATATATAATTCAGCACCAGAATTTAAATTTTACTAGGTGAAATTGTTATCTTCCTAACTTCACCATCCCACTTAAAGACGGTTCTCTCTACATACAATCATTTTGCAATCTATATAGATTTTCTGTACCTCAACATGGGGTTCTACAAGGCATTGATTTCATGCTAATTAAACACAGCTCAAATTTTCGCAACATTCTTAACACCACGTTTTTCATAGAAATTTTGGAAGAATGAAAAATACCCACTTACAGAAGTTCTCATGGGTCAAAAGTCAGAACAAGAATGAGAACAAAGTTGTTGCTTAGACGTGATGGTTAGTGAAGGGGTCTTACGTTCACTGCTGCATCGTCCACCCTGTATCAACAAATTCCATGGTCAAAATGGCTGCTGGGTTAGCATCTCTGATAGTACAAGGATCGCCAATCTTGTAGGAAATACAGGATAATTTTCGTCCTGCAAGTTGCAAAATCAATATTACTGTTTTGCGATCGAAGCAAATCAAATCGATATTACGAGTTGCCAATAGAAATAAAAAAACAGGAGACGTCAGAATCTTTCCATGAAGGTATAAAACATCAGAAAGTTGGCAATAATGAGACAAATGCCAGGGAATAATGCAATACAGAAAATAAAATGGCCTACTTGCCACTCTTGGGAGTAGGGATGCTTGCTGCTACAAGTTGCATTTTTGCAAGAACCTAGGAGCCGTTCACGTACGTAGCCATGGTTCCTGTGGCACCCGTTTTTTCCCTCCTCTGAGTTCGTTATCTTAACTATTCTTCTGACAAGTTAAGAAAGGCATCGCTTTCAGGTTTCCGGCTGCAGCACACGGGTTTGGTTTGGTTTGGCTTGGCCCTTGAGGTGTACCAGGAGGCAGCCAGGGCCAGGGGCCTAACTGTGCAATTTTCTCATGGCCCACCGTTGCACCAGTTGCTAATTTACTTAGTAGCTAGATTGTAGTGTAATGGCCTCTACTCTAGGTTCAATTCCTAAAGGGCCAACAACCTATGACTGTGTGACAGCTAACCACTTCATCATATATCAGTCCTAGTTTGATATTTGATAATTCTCAGCTTACTGCTACTGACAATATTTTTACTTCTTTTGGACATCAACAATAGTAGACACGTTTGACCGTTACATTTTCCAATTATATGTTAGAAACAATTTTAAAAACATGTAATGGTAGAGAAGTATTTTTTATAAAGAATCTTCGGGTACAGTTTTCTGTGACAAATTTGAATAGTTCTACGTATAATTATGATCTAAGTTTAACAGGTTGACTATACACATGGTAAAATGATAAAGTGGAAACGAACAGAAGAGTACTAGAAGTATTTCACAGATTATAGCAGCTGTTGTTGTCTGCCGATAACCTAGAATACCAAGTCCAGGAAAGTGTGGAACTAGAAGCTGGGAGTATTTTTCTAAGCCCTTATGGAGCTCAAAGTCATTGATTGCGGCGGTCTAGAATGAACTCGTAATTAGAAAATACAAAAAGCTCAACTCAGGAAGCGTACGTGCATTTACAGGTTACTCTTGAGAGTTGAAACTTGAAGCTCGAGACAAGACAGTTGGAATATAGGTAGTGACACAACGGTAATGGACATGAACTCTAGTGGAGAAGACATGATGGCTATACAGAAAGAGGAGACATATAAGATCTGGTTCCTATGCCTTGCCGTCTTGCTCGGACGACACAGACGGCACACGCGGCGCGCCCATATGAAACCATTTGGACGACTCAAATCACAAATCAACGCTTATGACAGTGATATGCAAGTTATTGCGTGAATCACCCTGGTAAGAGTTGAATAGTGCAAATCCGAATCATCCTACTATCACCTAAGTTGCACAATTCTGAAGCAGAAAATCCAAGCCGTGATGGCCCATTTGGAATGCAGAAATTCACAAGAAACGGTTCAATTCCTGCATTCCAGACGGGCTCTGAAAGTAATCATGTAAGATGGTGAGTGTCGTTTGAACAAAAGGCAAAGGATCCAAATCTCATATGATCTAATCATCCTGGCATTATAGCACAATAACTTCTTCAAAAATAAAATCGCACATGAGACAGGGACATCTGGAACTTACGATGTACGCTTGTCGTGTGATTTCTGTGAGCATTTCTTTTTTGCTACCAACAGGCAACAGGTGTAAGATGCAATTCTACTTAGTAACCAGAAATGGTAGTGCCGACAGTGGGATGCAAAGACAAAAGGGCCTGCCTCCCTTTTCATCCACCTCAAGCAGATTAGATTGGAGACCCATCAGGTCAATAGAAAAAATAACACTTTTGAAATAACCCCCCACACAGATAAATCAAATCACAAACTGTCCCTAGGTTACTATACTAATCAGTAGTTAATTTTAGGTGTTATATATTGAGAATTAATTAATAGAATCAGTCCAGTAAGGCGTTCTAGAAACAACCGTGTAACAGTATAGTAGTACCAAAAAGGTTTGCCATTGCCTGTACTTTAGTATCTATTTGCACAAACACTTGTCGAAAATAGTAGGTATAGCTTAAATGCCAACTTGGGTAGTTAAAAAAGGATAGCTTAAACTTTGCATAGAATTTTGGTGCTGCATCAAAAGCACACAACTTATTTAGAGGTTACAGGGTTGCAACTTGCCGGGGGGGTGGTTGCTTTTAGGGTAAGGTGACTGAAGCATGCAGTAGCTGGGAGATGCAACTGATGCACATGGAGGTGTACTTCACTAGCTACTTGTAACACGAGCGGGGATTTTGTGTACCCATTTGACTTTTCCCGATTTTTTAAAATCACATATAAATGTTAAAAAAATCTTTAAAAATTCATACCGGTTTAAGATGGAATAAAGTATACACAGGTAAATTTTTGTAAAATAATATGCCATTTGTGACATGTGTAAAAAAAACAAATATATGTACTGTTCATGAATGTGTACTGTTCACGACTGTTCGTGACCTCCAATGTGTTTTTTTTACACAGATCACACATGGGTATATTATTTTACAAAAATTTAACCGTGTATACCTCACTCCATGATATACACGTATGAATTCTTTCAGATTTTTTCAAAATATAAATGTGTGATTTTCAAAATTTTAAAATAATAGGTGCATGTGCCCCCATAGTCACCTTAGCACTTCCCCGTAACACCTACTCTTGTGGAAAAGCAAGTTACCTATGCATGGTCTGGCTCCTCTTCAGCAACATTTCGCTCTCAAACACTTCTTAGCTAGTTAGGCTCTCATGCCTCCTTCCAAACCTCGGATCGTACAACTAAAATAGCCAATGCGAGACTGCCAAACAACTACACAACCCACGTTTGACTCCTAGGTTAGAAACTTAGTAACACTTTCCCTTTATTCATTTGTACTATCTCGCTGTATTTAGGTCAAGCCAAATGTACAAAACTGAAAGGTAAATTGCATTAGCTGAGTCACCACTCAACAGATTAAACAACTAGACCACTAGGCCTAGTGCTTCAGATCAATTAGACAATGCACCACTGGAAGAATCCGCTTCCTACGGAGCAAGGCTGCCTCTGGACAGAATCCAGTCTTGATGCATCCTAGTGTTCATAGATAATTATGTTCCGATGCGTAAGTAAAGTCTATTGTCCTCAAATGACAGCAACTAGCTGAGCAATTATTCAAATATCAAATCACCAAATGCAGAAATGCACCAGGTACCAGCACATATGGTGAACATTTACTGCTTTTTGGGAGCATATTGAGGAATATTTATCAGGTCCTCTCAATGTTCTCGCAGGTGCAAATTTATTTCTCTAGTGCTATAGATGTGTCCTATCAGTAATCAGGTGCGTGCGCAAATCTAATGCTTCTAGACACATACCCGTTTTGGCCAATCATGATAAACAAATCCCTCGCAGAACCAATCTTAGTAGCAACCCATCAAGATCACACGAAAGGGGAAAGCATTAGACTTTTGGTTCAATTCCCCAGCAAACAACACCCTGTAAAGTGATTCCTCCTGTCTACCAACAAGACAGTTCAGTTGCTTCGATTCAATTGGTTCCCCTTGAACCTATGTCTGTTTCTTTAAGCTCCCAAAAGGAAACGCTATTAATTCCTCTAGCAGACACTAATCCTTCAGCATATGCTATGCATAGTATCAGCAGCGCGATGTGGGAATTTTATTTCTCAGTTGAGTGGTTTTCTTTCTGTCGGAAGGATTAGTTAGGGTGCCAACTGCAGCCAGGGAGGGCAAATAGATGAGTAGATCAGCTCCTAGATTGGAATAAACAACCTAGGGAGGATTAAAAGGGTCAATTTGAGTCTCATTTTACGTATTATTCTCTCTTTTCTGTTAAACATGAGAAATGGGAAGAGATTACACTGAAAAGTTCTAGGATAGCTAATTGCATTTTGTGGACATTATGTGCTCTTAATATACCAGTCGTTTGTTAAATAATAAGGACCTTCTGCTCTAAGCTCGCAAGAGAAAGTTATCCTCTAAGTGCAAAGCTGTTTCTTAGTGGGAAAAACCTTATACCTTATGATAGTTCGCTATAGTAACCAATTGTTATTCTTGTAGGTACACCCACGGTTTTTGGTTGATGGTTTCGAGGTTGCCACGAGAGCAACTCTTGAATTTCTGACCAGTTGTTATGGGTGATGAACCTGACAGAAAGATCTTGAAAATGATAGCAAGAACAACTCTTAGGACAAAGGTGTTATACACTCTATTTCACTCTTTTTCTTTATAAGCAACTTTACAAATATACCATACTCAAAAATACCATGTTTTACATAAAAATCACTACTTTGCAGTTGTACGAGGGATTGGCTGATCAGTTGACTGATATCGTTGTAAACGCGGTAATGTTTGATTTCTCTTATAGTGCTTCGTTTGGAGCCTTTTATGCCACTCCATTTCTGAACGTATTTGAATTTTCTGTGGTCCCTGCTATAGGTCCTATGCATCCGCCAACGCGATGAACCAATTGATCTTTTTATGGTGGAAATAATGCACATGCGCCACAAATTTGATGTCGACACGCGTTTGATATATATTCTTTTTCTTTTCCTTGCACAATGTAACATCCATCTGAATTTCAATCCATTTGGATAAATAGTTCACCTGTCTTGTTCAGTCACAAGCTCACGAACTCGGCTACCTGTTTATTCAACTTTTTTGCATATGGTTTCTTTGTCACAAATATAAATGAACATCAGAGGTAATGTAACATCCAAACGCTTACCCTGTTGCTTTGATGCTGTTGTAGGTTGAGGGTCTGGTCCTGGACCATGGTTCTCGGCACCCTGACATGAAGCGCCGGGCAGAGAATTGTTACATCTTGACTGTAATGTCTCACTGGAATATGAGAAAAGGTGCATACTTTTACAGAGATATACTTTATTGCATACTCTGGTTTCGATACATCACTTTGAATTTGGCTGCACCAAATATGAGAAGAGGTGCATACTTCGAAGTTATTCTTATGACTTATATATCTGTCAATAATATATTTTGGGAACTGGAAATAAATTACTCTGACTTTATTTAACTCCTGCAATTTCTTGCATGTTGTGGAGCAACTAATTAATGCGCAGCAGTACTTACACCTATTTTACATGCATCACTGAAGGGAACTGTTTAACTGACATGCAAGTTTCTCAGTGAAATAAATGCTGGATTTTTCTACTCGAACGCAGAACAAAGAGAAAAGATGGTTTCTGCAGAGAGACACCAAGTTGATGAACGTGTCAAGAAGATTATTGAATTGAAAAATAAGGTTTTGCTTAGTGTGCCCTGTGTTTTGTTCACTCTTTATTTTAAGTTTGGATATCAGAAAGCTTTAACCTGCATTTGATTTTCCTAAAGAATGAGCATGGTCGTGGGATTGAACCATCACTCCGGTGAACCAGTTGATCCCCAGATGGTAGGCATCTTCAACAATTACTCTGTGAAACACTAAATCATCAATTCTGGATACGTGATGGAGCTATTCTTACTAGCCTATTCTTCAAAGAAAGAAAAAGGTTCTTGTTAACGTGTTAGTTGACCATTTTTCTTCGGCGCAGACCCATCATTGCCTCACAGTTATTGCTTGTGGATGAAGTGATCAGGGCAGGTCGCAACATGAGGAAACCTACTTAATACTCCCTTTCCTTCCTGTTGAGACATTTTGTTTGGTTGTTTTGCCCTTATTATCCATAGTTTGTGCTGAGTAGTGACATGGGTGAAATGCTGGGGTTCTGTTAGTTTCACACTACGACTGAAGAGATTGTACTTGTTATCTTTGTGACTGTATGCCCTCTTGGTGATTTGGTTACCAGTTTCTATGCGGATTGTTCTCGTGTTGAATTAAGTTGGGCAGCTATTGTCTTTGTGCGGTTGTATGCATTGAGCATGACATATAACCTGGAGAGAGGATCTCGTACGAGTATGTTTAATAAGCGTTATACAAGTGGATATTAATGCAAATGGCAAAAAGATGAAGTTATAGCAGCTAAGCATATCCAAAACGTGTATCTTTGTGTGTTGTTGTGAGGATCCTCTACGACGCCGCGGACGAGGTACACCCAACTTCAGGTAGGGATGTTATCCTAACTTACCGGTCAGAATCCTTGCAGGTTACAGGAGAAGTATGTCTGGACAAGGCGCGTTTGGACGAGGTGCGTCTAGGCAAGGTGCGTGTGAGCAAGGCGCATCCAGGCGAGGTGTGTTCAGGCGGGGCGACAAGGTATGTCCAGATGAGGCACAGCGGAGTCTCGAGCGAAGCACAAGCAAGCGGAGTCTAGAGTGGGTCGAGCGCAAGGATCCCATTGAGGTGGAGGGGAGTGTGCTGAACTGGTTGGCAATCCGTACCGGCGAGGCTCCCTACGGCGGCGAGGAGCATCTGAGTAGATTCCGGCGAATGTGTTAAGTAGAGGTGAGGGGGAAATAGCAAAATTATCCTAAACATTGTAATAAGACAAGGACAGAACCGTAAACTGCCTAGGGGCAGAAATGTATATCTACTTAGGGGTCGATTTCGTCCATAAAAGGGAGGCGACCCTTCCCATTCTAGGGCACGAATATAAAAAATTGTCAGAAGGAGTTCGTTGTTATTTTCCACCCCTATTTTTCCCATTTATATTTCGAGAGAATTCCCGGGAGGTGGTAGCAAGCGTTCGACAGCACGTCCCCCCCTCCCCCCCTTAGCACCTCAGTTGCCAGAACCAGGGTGCATCTAGTTTACTGTCTGAGGGCAACCTCGTCGACATGTGTGCTGTTCTTTTTCTGCACTAGGTTTGAGGAACAAAGGAATGGCATATCCAAATCAAATAGGGATTGCTCAAACCCATTTGCATCCTAGAACATAAAAAGAACTCACTTGGCCATGCAAACAGCATACCCACTATCATTGGTGCGTTGCTCTGATGAAGCCCTGGTGTGTATAAGGATAAGGCCAGGTGCATGAAGACGACATTTATGACGGCGAACATCGCTTTAGCACTGCCTGGGTAGCACCTTACCCTACTCATATTTCAGAGTTGCAATTAAGGGGCGAATACAAACACTGGCAGCTTGCCTAAACCAATTCCTGAATAAACAGATTGTAAAGTAAGAGGCTGACGGCAAACT
This sequence comes from Stipa capillata, assembly GCA_019208055.1. Classification (NCBI taxonomy): domain Eukaryota; kingdom Viridiplantae; phylum Streptophyta; class Magnoliopsida; order Poales; family Poaceae; genus Stipa; species Stipa capillata. Next base: position 185,549 of record JAGXJF010003052.1, read on the forward strand.
GCCATTCTTGAGTCATATGTGCTAACTAGAACTCGGTACCAGTATCAAACCTACCCCGTGCGTCAAAACCGCCCCTTTCGGATGGGGACAAGTGCAACATAATTGGTTCTGGGACGAATTCACGGGGATGGAACAGAAAGAACTTGAAAACAGTGTGTTGAGTCAACTACTTGCGTAATTCAACATAAGTGCTTGGTATATTTTCTCAAAAAAGTAGCAAAACAAATCTATAAGGACAGAAAGAAATTGAAAACAGTGTGTTGAGTCAACTATTTGCGTAATTCAATTGTGTTTGTAAATGAGCAGCTAAGCAAACTGACTAGCGTATACCATCCCATTTATGGGATTTACCCATTCCACAGCATGTAGGCTTTGGTGACCTTAGTCAAAAGTTAGAACCAGGAAAAAGAAAAGAAATAAAGATGGAACTGAGCCAGTACTACTGATTTGCCTGAAACCAGCCAGGAACCTGGAGGTACTCGGAATATAGAGAAACCGTGAAGGAAAATTGGTTGATGCCCAGGGGAGCCAGTTCTGACTGGTTCACTTGCGCGGATGGTCTTCAAACTGAACCAGACCAGACCAGGTGCCAACTCCGGGGTTTTTTCTGGTCGAATCGGCGGACTGGTCCGGTTTTCAAACTAGGGGGAGGACAACTAACAATATCTGCACAGGTACTAAAGTTCTTGCTCATGATCCCGGCAAAAGTAAAAGTAGTACTGCTATGCACATACTGCACCATCAAATAAAAATTTATTGGATGAAGTATGTTGACTTACCTCCACCAAAAGCAAAGCTGCCATATGATCCTTAATGAACTTAAGTATCAGTGCTTTATACTTCCTCCCCTTTAGCTGTCTCCTTAAGTATTCCAGCAACCAGTAACGTAAGCTGTTGCTATGGAGCCTCCTAGCTACTTTAACATGCATGCTTGCAATAAATGTCATTCCTTCCAGGTCACCAGCTGAATATGGTGGAGATTCACCTCTAAGAAAAGCCTTTACCTGCAATTTCATACACATATCCCATCAATGTTCACAGTAAGTAGATCATACATATGTCCTTTGGATAAGCTACAATGAAGTGGATAGAACTACACTTCATCCATAACACAAGAAAGAAAGTTGGCAATTCAAAAGGATGATTGTGTAACTACCAAAGTTCCTGCAAACTGTAACCTGTCCCTATTCATATGAATAATAGAGGCATAAGTACCTGATAATGAGCTAGCAGATCGATATATCTTCGAATAGGGGAGGCAAAATGCCAAGGACACCACGTGCTACAGGTTTTCGAAAATCCATTTCTGCAGCACGGAGCACACGGATATTGGCAAAGCTCCTGGCTGGCCCTTCAGGTAGATAGGCAAAATGTTGACACAGCTGTGTTTGACTGGGGATGCCCTCTGTATGGCAAAGGAATATTGTTGTCAGAACAAAAAGCAGCCACGGCCTCCCCGCAAAGTATCATCATCTCAGATACAAGCTGCATTGATGAAAAGTTTGGTCTTCAACATATAGATTAATGTTTGGTTCAGGATCATCCGGATTTGCCACCTTGATACGAGGTTCTATCATAGCAGTGTCGATTGAACCCTGCAAACTTCAGAGTGTCAATGGTGTCAAGTAAGTAACAAATGCATCTACAGTATTCTTTCAGTTAGGTACAGATATAGAACTTCCAAAAGTCACCAGAGATACAGGCTTGTGCTAAGTAATATAAGGACTGATCCAAAATGTCCAGCCAACCGCTAGTGTTAGGCATTTAATTTGTAACCTATCTTATTATCTGAGAATGTAATCTGGAGTCTGGAGAGGGTAAAACTAATTTTTCTACACACAAAATGATCATTCAAATTGAGGGAAAAGTTATTTGCAAACAAAAATGGGCGGCAATACAATAGCATGAACGTTAATCAGTCACTGATGGTGTGTTTCTTTTCTCTCTAGAAAAAATTACAACAATGGTGCTCGCGCTTTCATATGCTAATCACGAATGACTCATGAAAGGATGAAATATAGACCAGCAAATAGCAAAGGCCTATTTAGCACATACCTGGCTACGACGCCATTGTGCACAAATAGAAGCAGCTTCTTGAAGAATCCTAAGTTCTTCCTCTTCTTCCAGGTTCATGTACAGCAATTCAGTTGCACTCTCATATGTTAACATGTAGGTAGGTTTGATTACTGAGTTCTCTATTGTATATTCTGCAATACTATGCACAGCACAAATAAATGTAACAATTTCATTATAAATTTACTATAAAATAAAAACATAGTCTCTCTCAAAGAAAAAAGAAACAAAAGACAACTGGCTAGGAAAACAGAAAGTTACTTTCATCTGGATGCAAAATCCCAGATATGCTTACAGATCTACGATCTGTACCCTGTTGCAAGCTCATAGCATTCATAGCAGGAGAGTGACGAGATCGACAACTAAGACTAGCCTTGTGCCGATGCAGGAGATACAAGAAGGAAGGATCACTGACGCGAGAGAGGAAAGGTGCTTATAAATGAACATGGACACATGCACCTGTCCCCATACTAATCTGATTCGAACACCCAACATCCTGATCTGGGGAAACCAGATATGAAGCAAGAGGAAGAGCTAACAGTCGCCGGAGTAGAAAGGGAAACATAGTCAAATCTGGCAAGCAACCAAATGGAACGCAACAGAGCACATTATTGGATCCTAGGGAACGACCAACATACAGCAACATAGCAACTGACCCGAGGACGCAGCCATCTCCGCCGCCATGGCATGCACAAAGTTTAGCATGTGCAGAATTCGGTAGAGCTCCCCACAAACAAACAAAAAGGAATTCAGCTAGAACACTGATTATGTTTCAGGAAATTGAAGAGTTTAATATGTAAAAATTGTTAATAATATAAGATGGTATTCCTACTTATCAAACAGTTTGGCACATATTAAAGACCTGGCAATCCAATGTTCACTTTATGATATTGTATTAAGCAAGATAACTTCCAAAATTGGTAAACCTGGAATGTGATGAGCAACTGATTAATACTTATCATAAACATGCTGGTTCTGAGAACGTGTGGCACAATGAGTGGTAGCTTTATGTATATGTATATTATTTCTTGTGAGATGCACTACTAGTTGTCATGCACCGATATCTCATCAGGTAACAAATTTGAGCTGTTTAGGATAACAGGTTAGTCCAGGAAGGAACCAACTCCATACTGCTGCTTGTGGGAGCTTCTAAGCTGATGCAATATTCACAATTCCATAAGCACCATTGGTTTGTTGAGAAGGTTTTACATATTCATTAGCTGCCGAGAAGACCGAGCAGTGCAGTACGTAGCTCCAATGTGAGTAGCTAGAGCTTCTCAGTTCAGCATACATACCACTCGAGAACTTCAAATTTGAAGGTACAGTTCTTGCACGCCATATTTCAATGATCTGAGTCTAGCAAGCATAAAACAAGGCAAGAAACCACATTAGTAATAAGAGATAAACAGCGTCTGAACAAGAGCTTAGATATTATCTCCCTGAACATCCATCCATCCATCCTAGCTACTGAATAATAATATAGCAACACGCTGAATAAACATAACTTTGACAAACGCCTGGGCTGATATAGCCATCACAAACAGTCTTAAACAAAAGGTAGCTACCACAAATTGGGATCACCACCCTCACTCAGGTCCCTTATTCAATGTAAAACCATCACCTTCACTTAGGTCAAGACCATGTTATCCCCATCATCAGCATCCATAAAATTACTAGAATCCTGCTGCTCCTGTACACCATCCCAGGATCGCATTGGCGGTGCTTCTTGCGTGAGGATTCCAGCAAGTGTAAAACAGCCCATGTCTTAGCAGACATATTGCACAGAAAACGCAAATTGCAGTACTACCATCTGAGGCGTTGGATGTGGATCAGATGCCTGATTTGGTTTTTGTAGTTGTTCATCAATTTAGTCTTTTGCACCAAATGCATTGCCATGTGTTCTCATCAGTCAACTGGTAGGAGCAAAATCAACTGGTTGACAAATGAGAATGCAGGATTGCACATGTTGTTGTAAGTGCAGTAGCATTCAAATGATCACTGAGCCAGAGCATTTTGCCCTGGAGAAAGGTCTGTGTTAGAATGACTAATGGAAGGAAGACTTCAGGCTTTGAGCTCATTAGGTGCCAACAATATAAATTGTACCTTGACAACGAATCAAAGTTATCTCAGGACCTGGCACATCAATGCCTTCATCATTTAGTAATATAATGCCCGATGATTCCACAATGAATGGAAATGCTACTGCTGGAGACATAGGCGACTTCGCCACCTTGATGAACCTGTGACCTGTGGGCAATGCAGTTTGGAGTAACTGATCCAAAATTAGCACAACAGGTAAATGTAGCACTGATATGTGGATTCTTAAGCCTAGAGGCATTCAGGCAATAATAAATGACACCAAACATATACTCCAAAACTGATGTCAGTTCACATATAGTAGGAAATAAGGAGACAGTAAGCATTTAAACATCATAGGTAACGTAAAGATGTTATTTCGTGGTTGCGTGTATCCCTACCATTTTTTCACCAGAACTAATGTCAGTTCACTAACCACTATATTATGATTCAAAGAGTTCTACTAGATTCCAACTAACAGCTATTACGCGAGTTGAAAAGCCAATAAGCAATGTTGTAGTTCCACAGGTTTGACTAGGCCTGTTTGAAGATGGGTTTGGCCAACCCGTTCAACCTGTGCATGCAGTTTAAAAATGGTGAAGCTGAGCAGATCACCCCTAATAGTTTAGTTACTGCTATACATTCAATGAGCAGCTGATTTTAAACGGGTTTTCGAATTCGTTTTTGAACAAGGTTTGACTATGCCATTCAGGATTCCAAAAACCGCTGGGAACCGGCTGGTTACCAACCAAGGAACCCCCTGGTTTTGGTTTTTGGAACCCCGATTTTCTTTCACTTCCCTAAACTCCTCTTTTAAATTAATCATCCAAACCAAAATGCTTATAATTGCATCTAATCTATATCCCAAACTACAAATTTGTGAGATAAAAAATTTTGAAATCTTAAAATTAAAAGAGCATCCGCCTTTTGGCTTTTCACTGAGAAAACGAAACCGGCCACCCTCTTTTTTGTGTGTGTGCAAAAAAAGGGCTTTCTGAACCCTGCTGCCACTTGTGTAGGTCAACAGTGGTAAACTATAAGATTAAGATAACAAGGTGATAAATAATGCATGTAAGTATACAAACCTGAGTGAGACTCAAAGACTAGACGGATAGTTACAGCATGAGCCCACTGGATTCCTAAAGCAGCAACAAGATGAGATTCGAGTCTTTCAGCTCCATTGCTGTCACCCTTCTTTTTCACTGCAGGGGATTAATAGAAACATGAAGTCCAGTCCAACAAAGCGTCGAAAAGATAATCTGCTTCTTGTAACGAAGCACAAACCTTCAAACGAATAATGATAACCATCATCATTACTTTGGCTGCGGACTTGGTTTGTAACTACAACTGGAATTCTTGAGAACTCTGCTATAGACCTGCAGGACAAAAACATGAAAGAAAAACAGAAGTATTTCACCAGGATCAACAATGGTAAACTGAAATAATGTAAAGAATGTTATGAAATATTAGGATCTAGGAAGCTCACTTAAGAAAGGAAAGAGCCCATCGGAGAGGGTGTTGCGTGAGACCTGTTGTACCTTTTTCGTTCTCCCTGCCACATGTATGTTCAAATAGAATTTGAGAACTGTACATTCCTTTCATAACATAAGAATGAACCACATTACAAAAAGATGAAAAATCGCATGCAATAATTAGATGATCTAAACACCTGAGACCTATTTATGCTAAAGCGTCGCTACACACTACACACTGTAGCAATTATAGGGGGCACAAGCCTCTACGGCACTGCAACTACGAGACAGTACATGAGCCACTACATTGTAGCCCAGCCCCTTGTCAGCTATGACGTGCTATTTAAAACAGTGTAGCTGACAATTGGGACCAAGAGCAATGATTAATAAAAAGCAATGTAGAGCTATTTAACTCATACCTGTATATAAAAGCTATTATGCACAAAGCTTAGCATGTTAAAATTCCACCAAAGCTATGGTCATGTTTCAGGAACTTGCGACAATTTAATATTTCAAAGTTATTAATAATGTAAGATGGAAATTCCTACTCATCAACCAGTTCGGCACATACCAACGAATTGGCAATCCAGTGTTCACTTTATGATATTCTATTAAGCAAGATAACTTTTAAAATTGGTAAACATGGAATATACTAAGCAATTGATCAATACTCATCATAAAGACTATCATTGTTTGAACTCAAATGTTAAAACAGTATAAAACACGAAACAATATTCTTGTGTGTATATCTTACGATGACATGAGAGCAGCCATGCTATCAACAATGAGTAACTTCACATCATGTTGAAGTAGAGTCACCTTCATCTGTTCCAAACTGAAGAAGGGCAGAGAAAACGTCAAAAATAACATTTGGGTGTTTTGCTTAGTATGATGAATTTCTTTTACACATAAAAGCTGAGGAGCATATATGTAAATCGCAAAATCTAAACAGTGACCACACTATGTTGGGTAGAATAGGAGCATTTCAAGAACTGTTAATGAAGGCCTTGGATTTTCTGTACCCTAGAATGACAATCACTCGACATCCGCCACTGGTTGAGTTTCAAAAAAACACAATTACCTCTTTGTGAAATCAGATAATGATGTTGGTCGCATCACTAGGATCCTCCCAGCCATCTGCAAAAAAGAAGAAGGTATGAATGAAACAACAGCCCAGGAAGTCATGTATGTGAGAACATAAGTGCAACAACTGAAAGATTAAGCAGTGCATGCATATGTATAAGTAGAGGATGAATTATAATAAACCTTTTGTGCCAAGCCTTCTTGTCTAAATATTTGAGGAAAGCTTTTCTGACCTATCTCAATCATCCTGCAATACATCATGAGAAGGCTGATGACTACAAATATTTCTTAAATGGCATACTTGGGACTTGGGAGTAGTAAGCAGAAACTTAAGCTACCTCCGTGCGGAGAACTTGGATTCAGTGTCAATATATACAACTCGACCGTTTAAGCCTCCATAGCATTCTGGTAATGTTGCTAACAGTGCAAGCTTCAGACAAAACTGCAGAGTGTGCAAAACTTCAACAAATGTATACCAAATGTACGATAAAGCAACACAATTACTCAACACAAAATAAGTTACTTTAGATTTGACATATCAATTTAACAGACTTGAGATTCTCCATAGGGAGAAAGCCGTCAAATGACCCATTGACCCAACGAGTGCCTTTTCATGCTCGACCAAACGAATGCCTTTGGACTGAACATGGTTAACAAAAGCATGCCCCAAAATGTGTTTCTATAATGCAAATGAAGAATTTCCACTAACTAGCCTCAATCCAGAGGTCCGACCGAGATCACTAGAATCAGAATGCAGCAATCGGCACACAACAAACTCGTAATGCAGTGCCAAATATCATAAACACACAATGTCCGTTCCTTCTACTTCTCTATTGCATGCCCGTGTAGTGTAGGCACGCAAACACACGAACTAGTTGACATTCAGAAACACACGAAACCCAACATTGCATACACCATAAAAGTTCACACAATTACATCGCCACTACACAGAGCGTATAAAGCTCAGTGCAAATCTTCAAGTGCAGCAGCTCACCTGCGTCTTGCCGATCCCGGAGGGCCCGACGACCTCGGTGAGCTTCCCGACAGGGACTCCTCCACCCAACGCCTCATCCAGCCCGCGGAGCGTGGTGGCCAGCCGCCCACCACCTCCCAGCCTCACGCGCTCCTCCAGGAGCGCGAGCGCCTGTGCAAAATCAATCACAACACGAGCCCAACTAAGACGACCAAACCCAAACCAATCGCTCAGAAACCCCCAAATCCGAAAGGGCGAGAGAGGCGCGGCGAGGGCGGGCACCGTTTGGTAGGGAGGGCAGGCGATCTCGCTGACGTGGCACACGGCGGCGCGGGCGGCGGGGAGGCCGGCGTCGAGGAGGGCCATGAGCTCCACCTCCGGCAGCGACAGCACGTCCTGGGAACGTGGAGCGGGTTAGAGACGGCGGTCGGTTTCACGGCGGGAGGAGGAGGACGAGGAGGGGTGGCTGACCTTGGCGGTGGTGAGGCGGCGTGCGGCGAGGAGGTGGGCGAGGTGGGGAGGCAGCCGCATCTCCGAGACGAGCTTGTTCGCCATGGCGATGGCCGAGAGAGCGAGCTCGCTCAGGGAGAGGAGGAGGAGGAGGGGCTGGGGGAAATGGGATTCGAATTATTTTTTTCAGATTTTGTTTGCGCGATTTTCCCTTTTTCTGGTGATGGATTTCTTCGTTCGTGTATATTCGCGAAGTGGTGTTTTTCTGTGTGGACGTGTAAACAGTTGCTATTGCTAGTGTAGCGTTTTGTTGTAGCATAGCGCTGCAAATGTGACATATTTGCAATCGATATTAGTTTGGTTTGGTTTGGAGGTTTTCCTGCGTAGCGTGATTACCAATACATGGTAGCATTAATGTATTTGGTTAGATTTCGCTTATAATCATAATACATATGGTCTCTAATATATCAAATTGATAAATCTCAAGAACTACCTATAGGCTTAATTGCTGCACAATGCTGATGTTGCTGGTTGCTACAATATTTATTTTGTCGGAATGTTTTTCTGCCTATCGACTACTAGCACACTATAATAGGTATAAATAATATAATATGTTCATGCTATTTCGTTTTCAAATGCTACATAATATGAAGCTTGCTGATTACAGACCGCATGAGATCACAATGGTTTAGTGCAGAGGATGGTTAGAGTATTTATTCTTAAAAGAAGAAGGAATATAAAGAAGTATGATATCATCGTGTCTCAAATTGTCAACTAAAATCATGATTACTTTGTAAAACTAATATATTTTTTCAATCCACCGAGGTAGTTTGGATCATGATATTGTGTGAATTCTTGTCCTTTCATTGTAAAATGTTTTCCAGTCGTATGGTTAAAAAATGGAACATCGATAATTGTATTTATATAATAATATATATAGCTGGATCGAAACCAAGAGAAAATAAGGAGAAATGCTAAACTGCAAGGTGCGAAATTTATGTAAGAAAATGATCATGCAAGCACTGAAAAGAAATTACTAGCAAAAATAAACAAAATTGAAAAAAAACCCAAAATTCAAACCATCACGCCCATACAATTAACCCATCTCACCTCCAACGCAAGCCCCAACGTCTCTCTAGCTCGTCTCCTCCTCCCCCATCTGCGGCGATCTAGGGTTTTGCACCCCGCCTCCGACGACGCGGGCTTCCTCCCCCAATGGAGGCGCTATCTCTCATCGACGTCTCCGCTGAGGACGACTTCCTCCTCGACCTCGCCTCGCCGCCCCCGCACCCCGATCCGCCCCCCCACGCCGCAGGTGAGCGCGCCATCTTCCGTTTGTTTCCGTGTCTTCCATTTCGGGGTATTGGGGCGAGGGTTGGTGCCCGTTGTGGCTGCGATTTTGGGGGATCTGACGGGGCGTGCCGACCGCGATTCGTAGGGTCTTCAGTGGTGGTGGGCGCGGATTTGGAGCAGCCCGCCGGCGGTTCTCCGGCGGCGGCGGGGAGGGTTCTGGATCCGAGCGGCGCGACGGAGCAAGTTCCTGAAAGAACGGAGTCGCCGAAGAAGACGAAGGCCAAGGGTGGCGTTAACCTCCGCAAGAGCTTGGCCTGGGACAGGGCTTTCTTCACCAGCGAAGGTTGTGCTTTGCCCCACCACGAGCGAAATCTCTTTGTTCTGTAATTGCGGCATGTTAGGATAGACTTGTGCACCCTGAAGTAGATAGCTAGCAGCTCCTTGCATTTCCCTTTCTGTTCTGTAATTGCTGTTTGTTGAGCAGACTTGTGCACCCTGATGTAGATAGATAGCAGCTCATAGCATTTCCTGGTCTGAGCAGGTGTTCTAGATACCGAGGAATTGGGCATTGTGAACAGCACTTTCCGCAAAGCGCAGGGTTCTAGACTGCTGCCTGGAATCGTAGAGGAAATGAGGAGGTCGGGGGAGTCTACAACCTCAACTCTGGAAAGCGAAAGCTTTGTGCTGGAAAGCCTTGATACTGAGCTGTTTGACAATGTCCGTGCCTCAATTCAGAGAACACTTCACAAGCCTGATAAAGCTCCAGGCGTGATTGCTGCGAGCTCAAAAATCCCCAAGGCCACAGCAAAGGTGCCTCCTGTCGCATGTAAGATGTCTCGAGACGCAAAAGTTGTCGCAACATGTTAATTTGTTATGTTGTAACTTTGGTGAGCTTTATCTGCTGTTTGTTACTGATGTGATTATTTTGTTGCTGCTTTCCAGCGAGAAAGGGGGTTGATCGGATACCTCAGAGCAAGGTATGTCAATGCAATTCATCGATGACTTAAACCCAAATTCCTGTAGTCTGTGATCATCACTAACCAATATTGCTCATGTTGCTTCAGATAAGGCCTCCTGTTTCAACAAGCAATGGTGGTGTTGGGAGCAAACAAAGGCCCCAAGTCACCTCGAAAGAGCCTACAGCTGCAAGAGTGGTATGTTCCATGCTAGCAATTCCTGAGTAATCATGACCTTTGCTGTAGTTTAGCTGTTTACCCTTGACTGGAGGTTTGTTTGAAAATTTACTCGATTTAGATGAATAGCTTTGTCTGTAGGAAATTGTGTGATATTCCTAACTTGATTATGAATTGGAATCCTAGTGATTACTGATTAGGACAACCAAGGCTCCAGAATCTCCTATTTAAGAGCCTACATATTTCTTGCTTTTATTGAAATCTCGTTGTTAAACTTCACATGGAATCTAAATTCCAATAACTAGGACTGCCTCCTGTTCTTGTTCAATGAAATTTCTATCATGGAACTTCATAGAACTAAATCCTGATAGCTAGAATTAGCTTTTGTAATCTTTCAGAGAGACTTAAGTTTCCTAATTGCTTGTTTTAATTGAAATTCCACTGTGTAATACTCTGAACTTAATTTTATCATATTTATTCTTTCTGCTTGAGAAGGCTCTCCCGGGAGCTGCAGAAGAAAAACCATCCTCAAGACCTCCAAGGGCTTTGCCAAGAGTTGCTACAATGAGAGTACCAACTGACACAGCTGTGGCTTCTGGGATTCCAGACAAAAGAGGCAGCATTGGTGCGTGAATCAACATACATTATTTGTTCTGCCATAATGCCAATAGCATAAAAGCGTAATACACAAAAAAATATTATGTTGCAGGAGGTGTAGTCAACAGACAGGCAGTTGGTAAATCTGCTAACACTTCTAGCCTCCAGTCTCGGCTTGGTGGGGCGACAAAGTCTAGTTCAACATCAAAATCAGGTGCCTTATCATCAGCAGCAACTCATAGTGTTCCCATGGGTACTATGGGGCGTGCAAAAACCAAGTCACCGACCCTAATCAACAAGAATAGAACTGCTCAAAGGATCCCTATTCGTTCATCATCAAGATCTGATATCAGCAAGGTTAACCCAGCAAGAGCATCAAGAAATAAGATTCCAACTAGGAGTCACGGTGCACGTGCATTGCCTATCATTTCACCTAGCAGTTCTGTGGACAGCATGAGTTCGGTGGTTTCTGGGGCTTCAATGGCTTCCACTGTAGGGAAAATTAGCTGTACATCTGAGAGCTTTAGTAGAAGGTCATCTTCATTGTCCCCTTCCCTCAGAAAGAGCAATGACCGCCCTCCAACCACAAAACCGAGGCCTCCTACTGTCACAGAGGGTCGGTCTTCAGGAACAGCATCTGTTGATAATCAGAATGCTAGTGAAGACACAACCACTCAAGGAAAAGGTTTTAAGCCATCTGGTCTACGAAGGCCTACACCTAAGATCGGATATTTGATGCTGTAAGTGCATTTTATGTTTTCTGCTATGTAATAATGCAAATGTTCTTTGTATGCTCTAACAATCTTGTTCTGTATGTCTTCAGGAGAAATCCGTTGACCAAAACATTGGTGGACGGGTGCAAGTTCAACCCAGGAAGGTCCAGTTTTCACCACCTGCCACACCGAACACTCGGATTTCTTCTACTCAGAAGACGAACCCTGCATCTTATACCTTTGATCAGCAAGAACCAAAACCTATGGCAGCAGCACCTCGTGAGGAAAGCAGTCCTTCTCAAACTAAATCAACGCCTTCACTGCCTCTCAGAGTTGTACAAATTGAAGTAGGACCATCTAAGGTCACTGAACATGAAGCGTTCATGTGCGAGACCAGTCCAGTGGTCACCACGCACATTGCAAAAGAGAGCATTCCAGCTTTGGATCAGAATATCCAGGTCAATTGTGATGTGAGTCCATTAACAGTTGAGCTGTTGAGCCAAGAACTGTCCTCTGCATCATCTACTTTTGGTCAGCAGGAATCAAAAACTATGGCAGCACCTCACGAGGAAAGCAATCCTTCTCAAACTAAGCTATCACCTACACTGCCTCTTGGAGTTGCGCAAATGGAAGTAGAGCCATCTAAGGTGGCTGAACATGAGGCATGCATGCCCCAGGCCGGCCGAGTGGTCATGGTGGACACTGCAAAGGAGAACATCCCGGCTCTGCATCAGAGTATCCAACCTAATGGTGATACGAGTCCATTAAAGGAGAGCATTCTGGCTTCCCATCAGAACATCCAGGCTAATATGGATGCGAGTCCATTGACTCGGTTGACCCAGAAGCTGTCCTCCATTTCTCTTGGCGCGGCTAATGGGGATGTGAGTCCATTGACTCTGTTGACCCAGAAGTTGTCATCCATTTCTCTTGGGGAGGCCACCGACCAGGTGTCTTGATCTGGCAGAGGATTTGAGTTTCGCGTAGTATGCTGCTGGTTGTTTCTGATTACATCCTTGTTATTCAGGAGGCAGCTGCAGCCGAAGTTAGTAAAAACAAAAGAGGCTGAACTCTATTTTCTTTTGTCTTGTTTTAGCTGTTCAAAGAGTGTTACGAGTGTAAAACTCCAGGGCATGATTAAAAAAAACTTTGTGATGTTGTGTTGTGTGCAAACACTTGACCTTGGTATGTCAGTTGCAGATTTGCGAGTAAAACGTATATGATTTCCATTTATTCATCTCAGTTAGTGTTGGTAGGAGTGTTCTTAGTCAGGAACTGCATGAAAGTAATGGATACTATCTGGAACAATCTTGCAAGCATAACATGTTCATCGTGGTATCCGTATCTCTCCCCCTGATTAGCAATAGTGACCTGTATGAGCAATCAGTTGGTCGTACATCCAGAAGAATTACATTCTACATAACAATTTACAAGCATGAATACATCTGATCTAATGGCTTGTGATAGCTTAGCAACATCCCAAAATCCATGTGGAAAGACCTGAGTTGGTCGTCTTCATCGCCCCATCACCAGGACTCCATCGGAACTTGGAGCACATCATATGCGGAATGTTGCGGAGGAGTTGCGAAAACAGAAGAGGGTTAGAACCTGCTTGGTTCTCCAGGTGGAGGAGCTCACTTGCTCCTTTTCTTGGCCTCGCCGTACAGAACAACGCCGGCGACCGTCACCCCGTATCCCAGCATCCCCATGACGGTCACCGGGTTCCTGAATATCAGGATGGAGACAACGACAGCGACCGCGCCTTTCGCATTCCCAAGGACCTGAAAACAAGAACCAACAAAGCGCATGAACATCCGTCGTCACATAGCGGCAGATTTGTCATTCAGAACCTGAGTGAGTGTTCCATCTCTGAGAAATTCCAAACGACATGCTTGAGAGAGCAACGCAGGAAGGAAGGACATGATCGATCACCTGGAGAGTCAGCGGGCTGGTGTGCTTGGTGACCAGGAAGTTCGTCAGGTTCACCAAGTAGGCCAGCGAGGAGTTGCAGAGCAGTATCCAGATGAAACTGGGATCCTCCCGCGCGAGCGCGACCGCCACGCCGAGCGCTTCACGCTCCATGATCAGTGTCGCCGGAACCAGCAGGACGACGGCCACCGGAGCCATGTACCGGAGGAGGTCCATCGAGTTAGCTTCTCCCTGCACACCAACATTGCGGTACAACAACAACAAATTAGCTGGATTTGATTGAAGCCCAATGATGGTGTATGTATCATGGAGAATAATTTGTGAAATCAGCGTGATCAATTAATTGAATAATTATTATTACTCTTCTGATGAGAGCAAGATCCCCTGCAGCACGGTCTTCAGCGCCCTCCCGGCCGTGGCGCCGATGCACATGATGAAACCGAACAGATGGAAGCTTGGCTCGGCCTGAAGCATAGGAGATTGGTTGAAAGTTCATGAAAATTTTGGTCTTTGAGCTAGTATAGTGAGGATTGTGCTGGCTTACGCCGGTGGCGATGACGACGCCGGCGACGACGGGGACGAGGGCCACGTAGGTGGCCCAGGCCTCACGCCGGGTGGCGACGGCGTAGGCGATGACGGCGGTGAAGAAGGGCGTGGTGGCGCCGACGGCCTGGTTGAAGGAGATTGGGATGTAGCGGAGCGAGACGTTGCCGGCGACGACGGAGCCGCAGAAGACGGCGCCGAGCACGGCCACCCTCACCAGCTGCCCACGCGAGCGTAGCTGCGAAGGCGGGTGGTCGGTGGCGCGGCGGCGGGCGGAGGCGGAGGCCGAGGCGGCGGCGAAGACGCAGGAGAGGAGGGCGCAGGCGGACATGTGGCAGGCGGTGAGGAAGACGGGGTAGCGGAAGCCGTAGCCGGAGAGGAGGTACTTGTTGAGGATGAGCACGCCGATGTTGGACGCGTACCACGCGGCAACCAGCCCAGCGGTGCGCAGGGGGGCGGAGGAACCAGCCCCAGCCGCAGGGTCCGTGCTCGCGGCGGCGGAAGTGGGGAGGAGGGCGTGGTGGTCTTGGTCCCGCATGGTTCCTGGAGGCGGAGGCAGCGGAGGATGGGACGGCGACGGCGGCGGGGGGCGGAGGGGTGCGTTTGGGTTAATGGCGTGGTGGGGGAGCTGAGAGGGGACACTTGGGCGATGGAGTCGCGGGAAGCGCCGTTGCATAGAAAACAATCCTGCTGCTGCCTGTCGGACTATGGAAAAACGCCGTAGTAGATGTTTTATCGACGACGACCTGCCACATTATAGTTCGATGCTTAAAGAGAGAGAGTAGCGTGGCATCTCAAGAAAAATATGTGACTTACAATGCAGAGTGCTTCATATGGGTGCTTAAGTTGCTTTAATATTTGTGTAGCACCTACTCTAGCACATATTGTCTCCAATGCAGCGCTTACTATTTGGTGTTTTTTGAAGTATTATTTGTTAGGCACCGGTTGAAGCACCTGTCACCTATGTCACCCTAAGCGCTAGCCTAGCACCGGATACTAAATTTTGCTTCCGTCACCCTTTCTAAGCACCTGTCTAAGCACCTCTCACAAAAAAAATCAGATTTTTTTCCTGAGGCACCTGTCTAAGCACCTGTATTGTACAGGGTCTAAACATGTCTTAATTAATCACATCAGTTGGTAATTTAATCACAGTCTCCACGATATAAATTACAAAATTATCTACAATGATATAAATTACGAAGTACATAACAAAATGTGTTGGTACTTCATTAAATGAGTCAGTAGTTGTATGTTCGGTAGAGTGACTTGTCTAGCGGATGAGGAGATAATCTTTGACATATCACTACCTCAGAATAGGCCTTTCCTGAACGCAATTACTGACGGGCACAATACTGAACCGTCAGTGATAAACACATCACTGACAGCCGGACTAATGTGGCCGTCAGTGAAGACTATAGCTGTACTAATTTTGGGGGCGAAAAATACCACTGACGGGCCTGAAACTTTGCCCGTCAGTGATTCTTTTCTACCACTGACGGGCTAAAAAGTGGGCCCGTCAGCGGATGTTTTGGCCCGCTAAAACCCATCCCGAGCCCATAATTCCTCCTGTGTATAAATCCCCAATCTTCACTCCCTTCCCCAGCCTCGCCCCCGATCCCCAATCTCTCTTCACTCCCTCCCAGCCCCGCCCCCGATCCCCAATCTCTCTTCTCTCCCACCTCACCGACCTCCCTCCCCCAGCCCCGCAGGCCCCGCCGCTCCCTCTCTCACCCTCCCTCCGGATCCAGGCCGCTCCCTCTCTCCCCCTCGCCGGCGCCCGGTCAACATAACTCGCCGCCGCACCTGCCCCCAATCCAAAATCCCAATCTCCACAAGCAATCCCTAGCCCCATCGTCGCCTTCAGCTCCGCGCGCCGCCGTCGTCGCCGCCGCCGCCGCCGCTGCGGGGAGACGAGACGAGGCGAGATGCAGCCCGCCGCCCGCCGCCCCTACCGATGGGTCAAGGAGTGGTTCGTCCTCCAACCCCTAACGCACCCTCTCTCTCTCTCTCTCTCTCTCTCTCTCTCGAATTCTTGCCTGGTTGTTTGGTGAGCTTCATGTGGTTTGGATCTGATTCGCGCTGCGTTGCTCGCGTAGGGTTCCTCATCGCCGGCGGCCCGTGCGCGCTTTACAAGTGGGTACGATGGCGTCGAACGTCGACCGCTGCGACGGCGTGTCCCTGGGTGGCTCCACGAGCGGAGGCGGTGACCACGAGCAGAGACGGTGGCCACGGTGATCTCGGGGCCAGGCGACGAGCACAGCGCGGCGACAGCGGCGTGTGCTCCCGGCGTCAGCAGCGGCGGCGGCGGCACCGAAGCGAGCTGTGGCGGGCTAGGGTTGGGCTTGGGTTGGGCCCTGGCTTTTTTTTTGCTTCTTTAGTGTATCTCCACTGACGGGCGGCCGCGCCCGTCAGTGTCTTTTTTATTACCACTGACGCGAGCTTACTGACGGGCGCAAAACCCGTCAGTGAAGGCGGTTTTGCGCCCGTCAGTACAAGTGTTATATGAGGTAGTGTATATCTCAACATTTGAATCAGACAGCAGTCCATGTGGGGTATAGCCCACGGGGGGCATTGGCATATTTTTCTTATTTTTATATGTATGCAATTTAGAAGTTGTATTATTACAATATTAGTTTCTAAGATGTTTTTTATGTAATAAATTTCACATGATAAAATTATTTTCTTGTATGATGAAAATATTTTTTTGTGTAACAAAATTTATCGTACCTAAAGCAAAAATCAAAATAATGAATCTCGACTCTAGTGCTTAGTAGCTTTTGGTTCGCAGTACACAAAAATCTAAACCAAAATACGGTACCTCTCTTAAACGCAGTCGACAAGGGGTTGCTCCAGGTTAAACCAAAATCTCTCGGAAAGAAGTGCCACTAAATCATATCCCCTCGCTACAGTGAAAAAAGGCGTCTCGGAGGCGATCTCGAGTTTTCTCCTCCTCCCGTCGGCGTATCCGCCGATCCGACCCAGATCTGAGGGCTTTTTGGGCTCTCTGAGATGGGGCGGTCGGGGGTTCCTCGCCGGCGGGTGGGATTTCGGTTCCCTTAGCTTAGGGTTAGGTCCCTTGTCGATGGCGGTGAGGCGGCGGCGTCGTCATCGGTTCGGGTTTTGTCCTCCCTGCTTCTTCCCCGCTCCGGCGGATCTCTTGTCGGCTCCGTCGGGAAGCATGTGGAGGTGTTTTGGCCTTTTCGTCCCCTTGTTTGCTTTGCAGGTGCTGTTCTGGAGTTTCCCCCTGTTGCCGTCTCTTCTTGCTGGATCGCCGCGGCCCGTCCTTCGTCAAGATGCTGCGGGTTCGCCTCCTCGCCGCGTTTGCGGCTTTGATTCGGCCGATGCTCCTTCGTGGGTTTCAAAGCTCCGCCCCTTGCGGCGGTCTACTATTGCGGCCTCCATCTGGACTTCGGTCCTTCAAGCGCTTTTGCTTGGCGTGTTTCGTCTCCAGCAAGGTCTTCGGCAGCAGATCGGCGGCGCTTCGATCGAGCTCTGCGTAGCACCGAGGAGGTCGCCCTTAAGGGCTTTGTTTGTATTTTCGGTTTTATCAGGGATCCATGTGTATGTTTCCTTAACTGTTCTCGGATATGAAATCTAATGGAATGCTGTTGTGTTCCTTTCAAAAAAAATCTCTCGGAAAGAACGTACACGCGTCGGACGTCGCATGCACTTGTCACGTCAAAGCTACCATGCATGCACGACGGAGCACGTACGCACCGTACGTGCCGTATCCGATGGACCAGATAAATCAAGTGAGGAAAAGAGGATACTCACCGTTAGTGCATCAGCATATATATGCCGTGCATCAACTAACACGTACCAACGATCGTTGATGCAGTAGCTATATAATTAAGTTATTTACTTATGCACCCGGCTGGTCTATGATTAGAAACTGATAGCTGCTATAAAAAAAATTCAGATCAAGTTAGACCTTTGGTGTAGTGCACAGCAACGCAACGCAACATGAATAATACAATATGACAGCATGGGAAATTCGTTCTAACTAGCTAGGTTCGCAGCCTGCACGTCCACGCCATAAAATACAGTAGTAGTCGGCTGAGCCAGCTGTTTTTCACGACTCCGTATATTATTTTTCTTCGTGGACGATAACATATATATACATATATGTATATATATTACAGTTCTCGGAGAGGAAAAAAGAAAAGAAACAATAACACCTTATTTCAGGGAAAAAAATAAATAACAATGCACAAGATATTTGTCCAGCCATATGCATGGCCAATGGGCCAGACCGGAAACAGCCTAACGTGAAGCCAGTGTTTCGGCCTGGACTGACAGCCCGATAGGCCCGTCGTTGCTCGTGCACCGTCTACAAGCGCAACAAGACTGTCGTTCCTGTGACTCTGAATCAGGAGATATTAGAGCATCTCTAACCCATCCTAAAAAAATTTTAACTCCCAAAAAATACCTCTTTTAAGAGTTAGTCCTATCTAACCCATCTCCAATACCTCCTTTAACTCCTAAAATTTTTTTGGGAGCTCCCAAAAAACAGCCCCTCCCTCCCAATAAGTTGGGAGGTTTTACTTCCTCTCAATCCCACTCCCAATAACTTTTTTTGGTGGGAGGACATTTCCTCTCCCAACCGCCACCTCCCGCCGCCGCCTATCTCCGCTGTCGGCGGCCCTCCGACCACGCCGCTGGCTCCGGCGAGCCGTGCCACCCGCGTCCCTGCCCATTCCCGGCCACGCCGCCGCCTATCTCCGCCTCCCGAGCCGCCCCGGCAACCGCCACCTCCCGCCTCCCAAGCCGGAGTTCGTGGCCGCCGCCACCGCGCTGGCATAGCTCCACGCCGCCGCACCTGGCCACCGCCGCCTCCCGAGCCTCCTCCCGCGCCCCACCGCCATCCCTGCGAGCTCCACGCCGCCTCCGAAGCCCGCACCGGTCGGCTACCGCGCCTCCCGAGGACCCGAGCCGTGCCGCGGCGAGCTCCCGTGCCACGGCCTCGACTGGAGAAGCGGCGAGGGAGGCGGCAAGTCCATCCGGAGGACGGCAGATCCAGCCGGCTGCAGCAGTGTTGTGCTCAGGCTGAGGCAGTCACAGGAGAGAGCAGGGCGCGGCGGCGCACGCTCGGGCGAAGCAGCGGGTCCAGGAGGCGGCTGCTCAGGCCGGAGGTGCTACAACACGGGGAAAAAAGGGCGCGCGGCGGAGGCGACGTGACAGCGGAGATCGAAGGGAGGTTGGAGCACGGCGGCAGCGTGCGGGGTTGATGGCGGCGCGTGCTCAAGAGGAGCAGGGGCGGAGAGTAGAGGTGGAGAGAGAGCCAGGAGGTCGGCGGGTATGGGGATGTGGCGGACAGGTAGCTCGGGGGTAGTCGGCGTCGATTGCGGCGGCAATGGCGCAGAGAAGGAGCAGGGGCGGCGCAGCAGCGGGTGCGGCGGCGTCTGCTTCTTGGGGGAAAAGAGAGAGTGAGGAAGGGGAATGGGGAATGGCCACGGGAGGAGATGAGAGAAATATCAAACAAAATTTTATTGGGAGTGAAGTTTAGGGGATGGGTTAGATGCTACCCTCCTAATACCCAGGAATTTTTTGGGAGTTAAGTTTTGGGATGGGTTAGAGATGCTCTTACTTTGGCAATACTCTGTAGTTTTCTTATGCAGTGTTAAGTTCACTTGGTTTTGTTTCGGATGTGTGCACATTACTTATCTTAAAAGACACAATCTGTGAGACCAATCTATAATCACGCACACATACTATCATCACACATGTACCCTCCTCACGGCAATGCATTATCACACTCATTGTTACTCCATCCGTTTTAAAATAAATGTTCTTTCAAAGTTTGGTATAAGAATTAAAGGTATGATTAAAATATCAATGTTGTTTTTAAATAAATGGATGTTCCATACTAGTACATGCAGCAGGGTAGCAATTAGCTCTTTTCTTTGTGACATCGATGAATGGTAAATATGAACAAACGGACTAAAACTATATTACAATCGTGGAACGACAAATATTTTGAGAAAACTTAGAAAGAATAAAAAGGACATCTATTTTAAAGTAGAGGGAGTAGATAAAATCCCTAGCACGCGGTAACTCCAAAATTTACATCTAAGACTCGAAACATTTATTTGTTGCTTTTAATAGAGTATATTCAAACTAAAAGAATGGTACCGGAGCAAATTGTGTCCGAAATCTAAGCGTAAACGTTCAGATGGTTGCGATGGGTGGTTCGCTCGTAGCGTACATGTACGTACGTGCCTGTCCGATCGGATGCATGCATCTTCGCATCGGCGGATACACAAGGTCACGTACGTACATGCATGCAGCATGCATGCCAACCCAGTCTCGGATTCAGATTCCACGAGAGTCCGAGTCGTACCCACGCAAGCACTGACTCCGATCCGTACTCCTAATCTGGCTGCGCACCGGAATTCGCGACGCCGCCACGCCGCTCGCGATCCATATAAAGCCCGTCTCCCTCGCCCAAATCAAACCCTCCACAAAATCTCCGAACTCGCTCGCTCGCCGCCGCCGCCACCACCGCCGCCATCCGCCGCGCCGCGCCGATCAGGTGGTGACCGGCCGATCGCCGCCGGCCGTACGTCGCGCGCGCCCTACTATACTTCCATATACGCACATACAAAACACTCGTGCACGTCCGTCGAGATCGATGGCGGAGATCGTGAAGTACGTGGTGGCGGCGCTGGCCGACGAGGCCGCGGGGGCCGGCGCGCACGCGGCGGCGCTGGCCGTGCTCTGCGACACGCTGGCCTTCGCGAGCCCGGACGACCTCATCATTGCGGTCTTCCCCTTCGCCTACTTTTCCAGGCGCCTCCCCGGGCTGGTCGCCGCCGGCGCCGGTACGGGGGAGGAGGAGGGCGACGTGCCGCTGTTCGCCGCGCGGGCCATCGCCGAGGGCTGCGAACTGTTGCCTCAGTGGGCCGTGAGCTTCGCCCAGCACGGCGCCGTCGAGGCGCTCCGCGACCGCCTGCTCGCCATCGGCTGCGTGGAGCTCGCCGAGGAGGTTCGTTTCGTGCGCCGCCGCTTCCTCCTTGGGCCTTAATTGCACTTAACGCTAAACCCCCGCTCAAACCCTACCTTATCATTATGTCCTTAATTAATCGGTTCTGTTTTCCAAATTCGGTATCTCGAAGTCCCAATTGCGACGGTGCATGGATAGATCATACTAGATGAACGTTCTTGTTTCGTTCACATGGTTAACCAATCGGAAATTTAGTGACACACCATTATTTTCCTCTTCTTCTTCCCCGATCGATCCCCTTGTACTTGTAATGACACTCTTGCAATCCTTTTTTTCTCTCCGGCAGTGCCTGCGAGCTCTGCATGCGATATCTGAGGAATGCCCCGACCAGTGCCTCCGCCTGGGCGTCGCCGCCGCCGTGCTGCGGTTCTTCGACTTCTTCTCCACGGGCAAGCAAGTGAGTGCCTTGCCTCTGCACGCACACCACTGCATGTTGTCTCTGTGCTAAGCTCGCCGTGCTCACCACCTGTTTTGTGGAAATGCCGACAGAACCTGGCGCTCAAGATCGTCTCCAACGTCGTCGCCGGCTGCGACGAGGCGGACGTGCCCACGGCCATGGAGGCCGCGCCGGCGCTCTGCCACCTCCTGCAGTCCGCCGATAATACGGTACGTACGCGCGTTCGTGGTGATTGCAAGTTGTGATTTTTTTTGTTTCCCGTTTTGGACGATCGAGCAGCTGTTCTGATGGTTGGTGCGATCGATCTATGCCAGATACTCGAGTCGGCTCTTTCTTGCTTGGCGACCATGGTCGCCGCCGGTGCTGGCGGCAATGCCGAACACATGGATAGGATTTGCGAGTCGAATGTGGTCGTGACGGCCATGGGGTTGATGGAGAACGATGGGTGGAAGAGCCTCAGTGCTGAGACATTATCTGTACGTTGCATGATCCTGTCTCCTCGGTCATTATCAGTTTAATTACCACTGTTATAGTTTTATCTTTCACACATGAGGATTCATGGATGAATTGGTATGTACGTGTGGCAGGGCATCCTTGGGCTGCTCAAAGATCTAGCTTCCATCTCAGCGAAGGTCGTGAAGTCCCTTTTCGAGTTGGGTGTTTGCGATTTGCTCAAGCAGATGATAACTTGCTACAGCCGCTCGCACGATAATAGCGATAAGGTACTCGGCTTGTTCTCTCTGTATTACCTCAGCATTTGTGGTCGTTTCATGCCTTGGATGAGGTATGGCTACCTAATACTTGGACATATAAGGAGATTAAAGTGTTTACAACGGTGTTCTCATCAAGTTCTGCATTTAAATGTTGTCAACATCATGTCATGTATCACATATTTATGACAAACCAGAGAGCACTTCCCTTTACATTCAGGTTTTATTTAAAAATTACTATGGATGTGTGTCTGATATGTCGCAGTACAATGGATATGTGAATGACCTCTAGATGCATGCTACTCGTGATTCGTGAACATCTTGGTGAAATCTCTTGACACTATTCATTTCTCAACTTCAGCTGCAGATGCTTGTGGAGCTCATCTATCAGCTCATGCGGCCTCTTGAGACATCTGACCATCATTCTGCACACATTGACCAGCTTGTTAGCATCGTGACCCTTATAGTACAGGTATGAGTATCTTTTCAGTCTCCTAACAAAAGGAGGTGCCACTAGAATTGTCCCTTGACATACATGTTTCTGATGTCCAATGTAGGTTGCAAAATGTGGCGCACCATCATCAGTTTGCTACAGTTGTATTGTTGTCATCGGCAACATTGTTGAAGTAAGCACACCTGCCTTCCTGATGGAGTTACAGAAGACTGTAAATCTTTCAAGGTGAATTTTCCCACAATGTATTGTCTTTTAGAGGATATTGGATATCCTTTGAGACATGACCTTTATTTAACTAATATATTTCATCTTGCATGGTGGTCATGTTTATCTCTTGTCCTTGTATCAGCTTTCTTACTTGTTTGTTGGCTCGAAAGAACCGCCATGTCGTATTCCAAGCGCTCAAAGTTTCAAAGATCCTCCTGGAAAAGCATCATCAGTTTTTCTTCGAGACATTTGCCAGGGAGGGTGTCAAGCATTCAATTGATGCCATACAAGCACGAGAAAAAGATAGAAACTCCTCCAATCACAAGTTGAAAAGAAATAACAACATGCAAGAAAGTTGTGTTTGCTTTGGTTTAGATTCAGAAACTTCCTCAACGGACGAGGAGTGCATAATTGAGAACAATGCTATCCTGAATCTAGCAGAAGAGGTAAAGAGAAGCTTCTTGGTGGTGAGACGAAGTAGCAAACCTCCAAATAGGTTTGGATGTGTTGTTAAAAGCATCAAAGACTATTTTGCTAGGTTGAATGGTCAGGCCATGACACCCCCCACCGAAAACCCGGATCTCTGCAAAGAATTGTCTGAAATTTCAAGGAGATTATTATCGGATGAGCTCCCGAGTACTTCTACTTTTGAGTTTGTGCAGAGTGGGTCAACCAAACATTTGGCAGGTTATCTCTCTAATGGGGCATACTTGAATGCAAATCTCGAGAATTGCCTGGACTTAGTAGAGCAGCTTAAGGAGGTGCAAAGTCGGCTGCAGAAATTCACTAGTTTGGCTCTCACGGTGTCCAACGAAAGCTCTAGGATGCCCCTTGAGATTTTGGTGGAGAAGCTGTTAGACGCTCTGCACATTGCTTATGACAGTTTTCCTGTAATACTATCTGATAATGAACAGTGTACTCGTGAGAGCACGATGATTCCGCTGAGGCATTCAGGAACTGAGAAATCAGCATGCCTGGATATAAAATTCGTGAGGTCACGCAGGGAGAAGGAATTGCACAATTATGGTGGTGTTCTCCCTGTTGATCTTTCTGCGACGCCTGACGCCATCGAAGCAGTCCTCTTGCCTGCGATTTCTAAATCTGCATCCGAGGTATCAAACATTACACCTGCTTGCTCAAACTGTAACTTTCCCAATGTTAATGAAAGAAAACACGGTGAAATTCTGTTGAATTGTTCTTATCATGGCTCTGCAGTACACCTTCTCGCGGTGAATCTGCATGTTTTCAATTATCTCCCCATGGCATAAACCATAAAAGGTGAAGTTTATAACTTTCTCTTGTTCCTGTGTACAGAAATCCAGTCAAGAGAAGAAACAAAATCTGAGCAGGAAGCCAGTTGGGTTCATAAATGGTAAACAACCTATCTCACTCTCATACCTTTGTACTTGCCTCTAGTGCTTCTTTAGAAAAAGTCTTTATTTAAAAAATCCTAGTCCGAACTGCATTATGATGTGATTTTAAGGGAACTGAAGTAACAGCTGTTGATTCCCCAGGTGACGGGCAGAGATCCTCAAGATTGATATTCTCTTACAAAGGCACACAACTCGAGCCATCTGCAACATTTTTTGAGTCACTTGTTCGTTTGACGACCGAGGGACAATCTGATATCCAGATTGACCCTTCTTTCTGGGATGAAGTACACAAAATATCATATAAGAGAAGAAGCAAATGCGAGAAGATCTCTTCTCGGAGTTCCTATAGTACTCAGTTATCCGCCATGCATGAAAAACTTGAACAGCCATGGCTAAAGGACCCATTTTTCTCTACCATATTCCTTGGCAAGCTTCCTGGAGATCTGAATGAATCTGATCCATCGTATAACTTACTGTTCATGCTAAAAGTTCTTGAAGGGCTCAATCGTTTCTCGTATCAACTGTCAATGGATGAGCAGATGTGCAAATTTTCTGAAGGCTGCCTCCGAGATTTGGATGATCTTAAGGTGACAATTTATCCAATTCCACGGCGTCAGTTCATTAGCAGCCTTCTGACGAATAAGCTGGAGCGGCAAATGCAAGACAGCTTGTTTGAGGATGGCCTGGTACCCTCGTGGTGCCTCTATCTTGTGGAAACTTGCCCCTTCTTATTCTCCTTCGATGCACGGTGGAAGTACTTCTGCCTGACTGTGCATCGCTCCTTCATGACAGACGAGGCAAGTGCTCCTCCAGGTGAGGCAAGTAATCCTCCAGATGAGGCAAGTACTGCTTCAGAAACTAAGAAGTACAAAGTAACCCGAGGTAACATACTTGAAGGCGCTGCATCCATGATGAGCGAACATGGGTCAAGCACCAGAACCATTGAGGTGGAATTTGAAGGAGAGGTTGGGACTGGGCGGGGCCCAACCGTCGAATTTTACACTACAGTTAGTCATGAACTTCAGAGGATCGGGGTTGGGATGTGGAGAGGAGATAACGCTAGAAAAGTAGGAGGAGAAGCTGGATTCGTTCGTGCTACTTTTGGGCTATTTCCACAGCCATGGTCCTCAGTAGACACTTGTAATAGAGGGATCGAATTCTCTCATGTGGTACAAAAATTCAAGCTTCTTGGGCATCTTTTAGCGAGAGCAGTTCTGGATGGAAGGATCCTGGACATCCCGCTCTCAAAAGTATTCTACAAGATCATGCTTGAACAGGTACAATTTTCAACAATTATCCAATAACTGTCGATCTCTTCCATCTTTTTTGCTCAATTGCATCTCCTATGTTCTGATCATGGATTGTTCTTTGGTTTTAATTAGGAGCTTGATATCTATGACATTCTATCATTTGATCCCGAGCTGGGCAAGACTTTACTAGAATTTCAAGCACTTGTTAAAAGGAATAAGTTCTTGGAGACATCTTCAGGAAGGACATCCAATCAGTCTGCTGATTTGTCCTATAAAAACGTGAAATTGGAGGATTTGTGCCTTGACTTTACTCTACCTGGAAATCCTGAATATGAACTTCTTCCTGGAGGCACAGAGAAGATGGTGACACTTGATAGTTTGGAGGAGTATGTATCTTTGGTTGTTGATGCAACACTGAAGAGCGGGATTGACAAACAGATAGAAGCTTTCATGTCTGGAATCAACGAGGTTAGTTTGCCATCGGATATTCACTAGATCTGAATTTATGCCGTCTTCTTTTCAGAAAAAAACCAGTACTGACTTGGTTCGACAACTTGCAGGTTTTTGCTGTTACTACGCTTAGAATGTTCAATGAGGAGGAGCTGGAGCGCATACTATGTGGTGAACAGGACTCCTGGGCTGTACGCATCTTTCTCCATGCTTTTTTACCTTTATTTAGACAAATGAACTCTGCTTAATGAACCTCACTTGGAATGCTTCTTGCAGTCAAAAAAACTTGAGGATCACATCGAGTTTGAGCATGGCTATGAAGCGAACAGTCCATCAGTAATTAGTGTAAGTGGAACGGAGATACCCAAGCCTCTCAAATATTTCATCTCTTGAACAGCTAACAAATAACTGAACTGCAAATAATGCATTGTTGCAGTTCCTGGAGATCTTGCGGGAGTTTGAAAGGGAGGACCAGCGGGCATTCATCCAATTCACGACTGGAGCTCCTCAACTCCCACTTGGTGGCCTAGCTTCGCTCGATCCTAAGCTCACCGTTGTGCCAAAGGTTTGCAGTTCTCTTTGTCATAAGAAACTATTACAATAGAGCCAAAGCCTAATATTCGATGAAACTGATTTGAACATGCATCATGCTCAACAGCAATGCGGTGTTGACGTCGACAATGAATTGCCAAGTGTCAATACTTGCCGGCACTTCATCAAACTTCCTCCTTACTCTTCAAAGGTACCATGAAAACCAAACCCTTCCCGGGTATATAGTTACTTCTACAATGATGCAAAACTGAGAATTATTTCTTACCCATTTGCCTCTCTGGATTGCAGGAGATAATGAGAAAGAAGCTCAAGTATGCTATCACAGAGGGTTTAGGCTCCTTCCACTTGTCATGACAAAAGGCCGAAGGGTAGGGGACAGATAGAAGAACAATATACATAAAAGTAGATATGTTAGATATACATTCATCACTTATGGATCCGAAAGAATCACATGTCTGATTTAATTTTAGATTTTTCTGATCTGTTGATATTTCTAGTTGGAGATTGGTTGCTAGAGATGCAATATATCAATTTTGTTGAGCTTCAAGTATTGCAAGTTGTTATACATGTAGGTAAAATATATTTGACACCCCCATGCTCTTCGTTGGGACTGTATGTCTATATTGCTGCTGTTTGATAATCAAAGAATTTACAGATGATTTTTTTCTGACTCTGAAACTGGTAATATTTGATCAAGTGATAGTGAAATTTATCATGAAGTACTACATGATACATAGCGATTAAGGTGTGTAGGTGTGGAATATATAGAGTATTGACTGATACATCAATTTATCAGGGCTTCTAATGTACAAATACCTGAACACAGCTAGTCCGTATACTCTGCTATATAGGAGTATTCATTTCAGATTAGCAAAACGAAGACAGCATCATTATACATGATTACTAATCAGGAGCATGCATGCAATCAGCGATAAATCTGTGCTACAAATTCCAGAGCTTAAAATGATCATTCAATGATCTGGAAGACTGGAATACAACCATAATTCCCATCCACGTTTTCAGACAGACAATAGAATTACCAATCTGAGGACATATCACAATGAATTCAAAATCCAAATGCATAACAGAACAATTTTATGGTGGACCAAGCAGAGCAGAGGGTATATCAGAATGGACCAATATTCAAATATATAGATATAAAGCATCATCGATTTAGATGTTCTTGCACCACAGATAACTCCTCTGAGCATATAATTTAAACAGCAATTTGTAGAAGACAGCCAAAAAAAGTTGCAACTAAAGCGACTACTTCAACACAGCCTACAAAACAGTAGAATGGATACAACTGAACTGACTACTTCCTAATATTCCCTGCGACAGAATATCACCTAATAATTCAGAACTTTCTTGCTTGATGTATGGTTTGAACTCGTAACCTCCTTCATTGCCTCCTCATTTCCATAATAACCTGCAACAGAAACATGATACTGAATAACACAAGAACAGGAAGGCTGCAATGTCTGAAAGACTGAAACAGCTAAGAACTACATTGTCAGAGATGAGCAGAGGAAACCTGAGTGACCCTCAAACTACTAAACAGCTTCAACAGCTAGGTGATCCTTTTTCTTCAGTGTTCAGTGTGTACTCTGGAGGATCATTTGGTGCAGCAGCCGGCAGCGAGTAGGTGAGGCAAAAATTGATCAGGTTTGCGCTCAGGGTGCTGATCTTCACCATGCCTGAGAACACCGTCTCGGCATCCGCATTCCTCTTGAAGATCACCACAGCAGCTGAATTGTCTGTCCTAGCTTCCTTGATTGGCCCAAACTGGCTGAAGAGCTTGACAAGGTCACTCGCCGAAGGAACGGTGCTCGGACCAGTAAATTCAGCACTACCCCAGCCAGCAAAGATTCATTCTTGAGGCCACCATTCGGCAGTTTCACTAAAGGAGCAGTACCCAGTGACGGAGCCAGCAGGGGGCGAGCTGGGGCCATGGCTCCCCCCATGCTGAAAAAATTTCTTAAACCTCCTAGATAGTAGGTGGAGTTAATCTCTAAATTCATATATATGGCCCTTTTAATGTTTTACATGTTTATATATGTTTCATTGGGCCCCCTTTAATAAAATTCCTGGCTCCATCCCTAGTAGTATCTGCAACCTTTGTTCACCTTGTCAGCAGACTTGAAATCACCTGAGGCGCATTGCAGTTGGCTCTTCGGATCACCGGAGACCGTGACATCTGTTTCGCGGCGCGGCTCATGAGCTTCCCCATCTTTGTGGACATCTGATGAGATAATGGCTGTGGATTTGGCTCAAAATCTTCCAATTCGAAGGCATCATCCACATTCTCTCTTGCTCTGCTGCACCTTGACATCCTCCGTTTGCCAGCACAAGCGTCAGCATTCTCACCGTCTTCTTCCCCTGATCTTCTCCTCTTGACAGCATCACGGCATGCCGGCATGGCGCCATTGGCGATGTCCTCGATGCCATAGGAAGCCGTGTACTCGGGGAGGCGTCTCGGGGCGCCCCTCCACCGGGTGAACGCCCTCATCTGCGCCGTGGCGATGGTGAGGTCGAGCCTGTCGGCTCCTGCCAGTGGTGCCGTTGCCAACGCAGAGATGTACTCGACGAACGCCTCGCCCCGGAACGCGTCCCTGGTGAAGGTGGCGTCCAACGCGGCGCCGTGCGCGCCTTCCCTGCACCGGCGTTCTCGAACACCTGCTTCTTGGACGCGACGCCGTCGCTTCTGCCGGCGACGCCGCTGCACGACAGGCCAGTGTCCACGCGGCGCGTGACCTCGCCGAGCTCGGCGTCCACGGAGGAGGCCGCCATGCCGTTGCGGGAGAAGCGCGGGAAGCCGGCGCGGAACGGGCGGAGCTCCGCCGCGTCGGCCACCCACGCGAAGGTCTTGTCCCAGAAGCAGGCGACCAGGGCAGCACCGCGCCTCCTGCGCTCCCGCAGCCCGAGCTCCGACGCGTCCGCGGGGTCGAATATCTGCCCCGGCCACCACGGGGTGGCCCTTCACCTTGGCCCACACCAACCGAGGCGGCGCCGCGAGCCCGCCGCGCGCGCGCTCCCCCTCCTCGTGGAACGCACAGTTGTACCGCGCGCGCTCGCCCCAGCCCTCCTCCCTCTCCGCCACAGCCGGCGCTGGCTTCTTCGTCTGGCTGCGACGCGCACCGGCCAAGAGAAGAAACTCCGCCACGTCCCGGTGCATGCGGCTGAGCCTCCCAGCTGGGCGCCCCACTGTGATCTCCTGCCCCTCATCGACGTTCTTGGAAACCACGATGCATGCCGCCGCGCCGTCCTCCGGCGCCAGAGCCGACACCATGCGACCCGCCTGTAAAGAAAAAAAAAGAGCAACATTTGATCAGCCCGTGGAGTCACGTACGTACGTCTTCTCCTCTTCTTGAAAGAGAGACTGAGGGAGAGAGATGCACGGCGCAGTTACCGGAGAGTGGTGGGATGAGGCGGCCGGAGAGGAGGGACCTCATCGGAGAGGGAGGGGTTTGGTTGGGGCTTAGGAGGAGGTGATGAATAGTAGAAGAGAGTGGAGGTATGCAGTGCAATTCGTGGCTGGATGGAGGGGTTAAGCGAGCGAAAGTTTCTTTTTTTTGAAACAAAAAAGTTTCTTGTTTAGACTATGAAGATCTTTCGGTTATGATATCGTAGTTGCCATTCATTGGAGTTTGAATAGAGAAGAATGTTAGCTTATGAGCAAGTACCTCATCAGGTGTTCCTTTAAAGCGTGCAGTCAATTTTTAAAATATTCTAGCCAATAATATACACTAAATTGGTATTGAGTTTGTCACATGAGATTCGTATTAGTAGACTTAATTTACCATCAAAAGTACTTCCATATCATTACATTTTCATTATTTGTTAGTAACATATAATTAGGAAGTCAAAATTGGGTTCTCAGATAGTGTCAATATCAAAAGCGATTAAATAAAGAAGAACAAGGAGATGCTACATAAGAAAAATATGGTCAAATACTTCTTGTTCTGAGTGCTTTTCTGGCACATTTGTTTGCAATAAGTTCAAAACGCCTGCATGTACTACTGGATGTCTGGATCACGGCATGGGGATATGCAGTTGTTGTGGGTGCTTCAGGTAACTAAAGTTTTATTAGGACAGTATAGCAAATCACACGGAGGGACTGGGCTACTCGGCAAAAGATTGGAGGAAGCAAGAAAATCAGTTCCAAAAGAAGAAGAAGCCAGAGAAAGCAAAACTGAACTGCTACCTCTGGACTCTCCTCTGCACCTGCAGGCTGCAGCGGTATCTGCTCAGCTGGTGGTTGGTAAAAGATTCATGTTACCATCGTCTCAAATATCAAGTGTCATGATAGCAAATCGATGCTAAACTGGTTATGCTTAGTGAGATTTTTCATTCTTTTCCACCTCCAAATCCTTGGGTTACTTACAACATCAAGTCGTCTACACCTGAAGATACACGACGCTTCTTCAGAAAACCAATATTTGATTCAGTGAACTATTCCTTCAACTTTATGATCGCCTGTATTTTTACCCGCTTGGCATTGCTTGCAGTTGGAGCTGTGATGCTGCTCCATGGTAGTGCATGCTAACATGCATTGGAGCTTTCTTTCTCTTCTTTCTTTTACCCAAAGGTAAGGAGCTTTTGACCCTGCAGTGCAGATTGCAGAAGCATCTGCTTTATCCAACCAACCTCCATTGATATGCTGCCTCTCATTATCTCATATCTTCATGTATCTCTTGAGTTGTTGTAGCTTGTCAGTTGTGAATTGTTCCTTGATGCAATGCGGGGAATCAATAAAGCTTCCATTTCTTTAAAAAAAAGTTGTGAATTGTAACCATTACTACCATATTCAAATGCAGCTGCAAAGATTGCCTGCGTGGCTACATGCTCTGCATTCAAGGCTGTTTGATCTTCTTCTTGAAGCACTGTTCACTTTGCGACCATGAAGCACAATGCTGCTAATGCGAACGATGATTTTTTTTCAAAAAAAATAAGAATCAGTTTCGGTGCGTTTGATTGTCTGAACAATTTTGCGGGACAGAGAAAGAGAGATGGACGAGAGCAACAAGGAAGAACAAGAGTGATCCATGATGACAGCTTATCCATGTTAATCGTCGTGCGAATTCGACGTCACATACTCTAGCTCGACCGAATGAAGAACATTCTATGACCTCGATCTTTCATGATGTAGCGACGGTGAGGTCGAGCCTGTCGGCTCCGGGCAGCGGCGCCGCCGCCAGAGCAGACACGTGCTCGACGAGCGCCTTGCCCCGGAGCGCGTCCCAGGTGGGGCCGGCGGCGTCCACCGCGCACCTCGACATCCTCCATTTGCCAGGAGAAGAAGCATCAGCATCCTCTCGTCCTCCCCTTGGTCTTCTCCTCCCGGCAATTGCACGGCTTGCTGGCGCAGCAACCTCCGTGGCGGCATCGGCGACGTCGTCGATGCCATAGGAGGCCGTGTACTCGGGGAGGCCTCTCGGTGCGCCCCTCCTCCACCGGGTGAAAGCCGTCAGCTGCGCCGTGGCGATGGTGAGGTCGAGCCTCTCGGCTCCGACCACCGGCGCCACCGCCAGCGCGGAGACGTACGCGACGAACGCCTCGCCCCGGAACGCGTCCCTGATGGAGGCGGCGTCCGCCGCGGCGCCGCGCACGCCTTCCCTGAAGCCGGCGTTTTCGATCACGTGCTGCTTCCGGGCGGCAGGAAACAGAGCTAGCCGCACGACAGGCCGGCGTCCACGCGGCATCCACGGCGGAGGCGAGCGCGGACATGCTGGTGCCCCGGCCGCCGACGCCAGCGAGGCGCGGAAAGCCGTCGCGGAACGGGCGGAGCGCCGCCGCGTCGGCCCACACGAAGGTCTTGTCCCAGAAGCAGGCGACCAGGTCGGCGCCGCGCCGCCTGCGCTCCCGCAGCGCAAGCTCCGACGCGTCCACCGGGTCGAACACCTGCCCCGGCCACCACGGGTGGGTCTTCACCTTGACCCACACCAGCCGATGCAGTGCCGCGAACCCGCCGCGCTCCTCGTCCTCCGCCGGCCCCTCGAACGCGCAGCCGTACCGCGCGCGCTCGCTCCCCTCGGCCGCCGCGGAAGGCGTCGGTTTCCTTGTCCGGCGCCGGCGACGGCTACTGGCCACGAGCAGCTCCGCCACGTCCTTGTGCATGTGGTGGAGCCTCTCCGGCCGCGTCATCGTGCTGCCCTGCACCTCGTTCGCGTTCTTGGTAACCGTCACACCCGCCGCCGTCGCCGCGCCTTCCTCCGGCGCCAGAGATGACACCATGCGGTTCACCTGCATACAAATAGCAACCGATATGATCAGGTCTCATCCGCTTCTTGGAAGAGAGAGATGGAGAAGAGATGAATGGTGAAATCGAACGGAGAAGCGTGCCCTTACAGAGGAGTGGTACGGTGCGGTGGGAGGAGGGAGCTCGCCGGAGAAGGAGACGGAGGAGTGGTTTGGTTGGGGTTTAGGAGGTAGCGATAACTGATAAGAAGTAGAAGAAGAGAGTGTGAGGAGTTGGAGAATATATGCAAGGGATGGAGGGGCCAACTGGAAAAGCTTCTTGTCTGGAATGTACTGTTTGTTTGTTAAAAAAAAGAACTGAATTTGTGTATTTATGATCTTGTAGTTGTCATTTGTCTGAATTTGTAAGACAAGAATGTTCTTTTTTGGAAGTAGGAACTAGTGTTTGGTTATGAGAAAAAAGTACTAGCAAGGGTTTGTGTTGGTGTCTCTTAATTGTGGTCAAATACTTGTTGATGTGAGTGCTTCCCCTTCTTCTTCTTTTGGTTAAAACATGTCATTTTGTAGAAATATATGGTCTGAATATCCATATTACCAGCATTTTCTAATTTTAATAAATTCAAAACATCTGTCCGTGCTACTGGATGTGTAGGCACTGGATGATGGTGGATGTGCTTCAGGCAAATCAAATTTCGGGCAGTATTGCAAATCACGAAGAGGGACTGGACTATTCAGCAAAAGATGAAGCAGAAGAGGCAGGTAAGGAAGCAAAAGCTAGCGTGCCAGGAAACAGAGCTTGAAACGGAAACTGACTTCTCTGATCAGCTCTTCTCCGCACCTGCAGACTTGGTTACTTGGTAAAGATTCATCTCAATTCTCTCTGTTTTTTTAACTCACTTCATCTCCATTCTCTCGAGTGTCATGACAGTAATCAATGGCCAACTGCATGGTGATGCTTAGTGAATTTTTCACTTCTTTTCACCCTTCAAATCCTTGAGTTACTTACATCAACACCTGAAATATATCATGCTTCTTCAGCAAACCAACCTTTGTCTGCAATGAAAATTTGCTTCAACTTTTTTTTATCTCTTGCACCTTGTAGCTAGGGGATGGCACTACTTGCAGTTGGAGCTGTGCTGCTACTGTCTCCATGGTTGGAGCTTTCTTTCTCTTCTTTCTTTTACCCAAAGGTGAGGAGCTTTTGACCCTGCGGTGCAGATTGCAGAAGCATCTGCTTTATCCAACCAACCACCATGCGTTGCTATGCTGCTGCCTCTCATATTGATCTCTCATGTATCATGAGTTGTTGCGACTTGTCAGTTGTGATCGAATTGTAGCCATTACTTTTACCATGTTGAAGCTGCAAAAATTGCATGCCTGTTTTTTGTTTTTCTTTCTTTGAGAGCTGCAAGGTAGATGCTCGAAGCAACATTCACTTTGCAAACATGTAGCACAAGGTGATTTATCTAAAATTAAAAAGAAAAAAAATAACTTGTGAGTTTATCGTCCTTTCATATTTCCACCTCTCTCACCTCCTATTTAAGCATAGGAGACTTGTTCTTTCTCGCCCCTCGCAATTGGGGCCTCTCGCTGGGGTTCACGGTGGGCACCGGCTGCCTGCTTCCAACGCCGCCAACCCCTGGTTTCCTTGCTTCGTATCGGCCAGCTCCTACATGGTCTGCAAGCTCGGTGGTCGTTGCGCTCCGTGCACGCACAAGGCCTTTGCATGCGGGCTGTCCCACATGGCCGCGCCGCGTGCTCTTCCGTCTCGCACGGCAGCCTCTTCCCGCGGCAGCACCGGCTCCATCGCACCCCCTCCCCACCTGCTCCGCACACATGAGCCGGCAGACCGAGAGCTCTAACGCTGGGAAGGTGGCGGCAGCGACAGCGTGGAGGAGCGGCATGAGGACGACGTCGTCGCCGCGTCGTCGTAGGCGTGCGCAGAATTGTCACAGAGGCACGGTGCCGACACCACCACATGGAAGGTTGGGCTCTGCGGACACCTAGCTGGCGCTGCTGGCAGTGTTGGGGATTCTCGCTGCGGAGGTCGATGCGGCGTCGGGGGCGCCTTCCACGTCCGTGCTCGAGATCAAGCGGCGGTGAAGGATCGAGGTCGTCCTCCGTCTCCAGGTCCAGCTTCGGCGGCCACGGCTGAAGGGGGTCAAGGGAGGCGGTGACAGTGGGTGAATCTCGAGCCTCTAAAGGAGGAAAGGATGGTAGAGTGGCAGACGGCGATAGCGGGAATCGGGTGGCAAGGCGATGGCGATTTTTGGGTACGAGGAGCGGATCGAGGTACAAAGTGTGTCCCAAACTGTGTTAAATTAACAATGCAGATATTGATAAACAGTCAAGAAAAAACAAAAAAAAAGCATTACAAATAGTCGTCCGACCACTCCTTGAACTTCCTTTTAAATTTGCGCTTCATCCTATGATTAAGCATGGTAATTTCATAACTAAATTTGTGCTTCCAACCATCAAATGTCGGCTGAATATTCTCCAAGATTTTATCATTTCGAGCAATTCAAATGCCCCAAGCCGCCAAGACCCAAACTTCCATTGAAAAAGGAGCTTGGATGGACTTCCTGATATTATCAACTTCATCAAAAACAGAAATGCCTCTATGCCTGGAAGAGCAGATACAGTTTCAGCACAGCTGTGCAAAGGTGCAATCCCAAAGAAGGTGCATCATTGCGAAGACCGTTTCGTCTTTCGTGCTTCTCTAACATGTACTTAGCTGCCACTGTACGTTGCCCTACCGGTCTCTTCCGGCCTCCTAGAATGAGAATGATAGATGCACCTGTAAAATCACAAGTTGCAAACGTCAAAAAAATTCCCTTCTGTTTAGACATAACGAAAGAGAATTCCCCCCATCCTGCACTCGAGGATGCATACAGCTATTCTTTTTCTTTCTATGGCCCCATCAGGATCTGGTTTCCTCCTAAGAGTTATTTATTTATTTTGCGGGAAGAGTAGTAGTTACACATGATGAGCCATGCATGATTTCAGGAACTTTGTGTCTCATCTCTTCACTTTATCAACAAAAGTTCAGTTAATCAATCTATCAATCAAGCAACCGCTCCAAAGAGAGTCTAGTGACGCCCTGGTGATCCAATCCAATAGTGTAGGTAATATAGCTAATTAATACCTCGATCTCTTGTTACTTTACTACTAATACTACTGCTGCTGTTGCTAATTACCAGCCTAAATTAATCAACCACCCAAAATATCTTACATCCACTCGTAAGGAACTCAATTCGCTTATGTTACTGATAAAAGGCTTATTCCTTATATACTACTGGATAATTTATTTTAGTTATCTCTATGTCATTTTGTTAACTTTTCGTTATTGAAGCTTCGTTAAATGTATAAAAAGATCATTCTGCACCTACTCAATGCGAATTTTTTCCATGCCATAATTCTATCTATACCGTTTTGGCCTTGTTTAATGCAATTCTATCCTAGGTATACACTAATTCCCTCTATGCCATCAAAATACGCAAATGTAATTTGGGAATTAAAAAAAATCTGGTAGGTCTTCATGGAGTTCACGGAGCTACTTAACAGAAAGACAATTGAATGATATAGAGAGAACTAAAACACGTTATTCAGTAGCATATAGGAATTAGGCATTTACATACTAGTGGTATAAAAGGAATTAGATACCTTAGGAATGACATGTAGGAAATTATCTTAGGTATAAATGGATTGTTGCTACCGCTAGAGAACAAGAAAGCTTTGAGATGCTTCTGTGGTGAGAGCCATGATCCTCCGCCACTTCTTCCGCATGTCTGCTCCTTGTTCTATTGCTAACCCTTGGTTTTTTACAGTTTTACCTCCCCTTCTCAGGGGATCAAGAGTGCAAACGCACCCACTGTACCGTACTCACACCACTACACTTGTACATGCATATATGTATATCTATATCTACAATGCTAAGAAATTATTCAAGGCTCCAGGACCCATTTTTAACGCGGTCCGTAAAACAGTTCGTATTGGTTCAGCAGCTTAATCGGTGGGGTGTGTATTTTCAGTTACAATGCCCGCTTCGATGAATTCAGTCTTTGGGCTGATCATTCTTCTCTCTCACAATGTTTGATCAATGAGCACAGAGGACCAGTACGCATTTGCATTGCTTCAAAGGAGGTCCCCTGCTACACCTGCCATTTGAGAAGCAGCAATGGACCTACCGTTTTCTAGAAGGGAGGGGATCAGGCAAGTGGAATAGTATCGATCCATGTACTCTTCTCTGTAGTCAGAGCTCCTATAACTGCATGTACTGTTAGTTTGCTGGAGCTTGCCTTAGGGCAAAGGTGTCTTCCTCTTCCTGTCTAATCACACCTAGATTATAGTACTCCCTAGTTAATCGCAGTTAGGGGTGGACCTAGAGGCACAATAAGGGCAGGAACAGTGGTCGCCAGTGACCGGACTCCGGAAAACCCTAGCACCAGGATTATCCTCTAATATTTGTCTTACATACGCCATTGATCACGATGCAGTCTCAAAGTGAGGGGACCAATGTTTAAACTAGACAATTTAGTAGAGATATTTTGAAACTAAATCGTTAAACTACCATAAAACAACATTATTTTTTAATAGAATTGTATAAACGTTGAGAGAGTTAAGACCCACCGGATCCCAACTAAGCTCCGCCGTTGGCAACCGGAGAAAATAATTGCTGTCCGATCAAATGTTTATTGAACGAATACGGAAAAGGAGAAATAGATTTCACGTTCAGACTCTTGAAGAAAATTAGTCTGTGTCACATGAGGATTGCACCCTACCTACACATTGTGCACTACTCAGTTCCGTGTGCGTACTCGATAACATTTGTGCTTGCGTGCTGCTCTTAATCTGGCTTCTCATCAAATCACATGTGTAGCTTGGAAACTACGACTGCCATGATGCAAATATGCAATCGACCCAAGAAAGAAGAAGCACAAAAAGAAGAACACATCATATAATTTTTCTTTTTCTCTCCTCAAAATGCACTGAAATCTGGTACTGCGATTTGATAATCGATTTAGTCAGTGGAGATACCCGTTTGACTCACCAGTTCTTGTCGGGACCCTCTCAGCCGCACTCACCCGTCGCACATTCAGCAGACTGACAACACGGGCCCACAGACTCCTTGGACCCACCTGCCAGTGAAGCTGAAACGTACGGCTGGTCAGCCATCTCGGTAGACG
Organism: Stipa capillata; assembly: GCA_019208055.1. Lineage (NCBI taxonomy): Eukaryota > Viridiplantae > Streptophyta > Magnoliopsida > Poales > Poaceae > Stipa > Stipa capillata. Next base: position 223,661 of record JAGXJF010003052.1, read on the forward strand.
ACGAGACCACCCTTCCTCGAGACCAGGGACCTCAACCCAGCTGACCGGTGGAGGCTGGGGGGGACACTGACACGTGGGCCCCCTGGCCGCACGCTTCCGGGGCACGTGCCCACACAGGCACAGGGAGGCGCAAAGGCGCAGCAGCCGCATCGCTCCATCGAAGCAAGTGAAAGGGGTGCAAGCGTGGGATGCCATACCCGAGAGAAGAGAAGACACTGCACTAGTAGACAGCAGCAAGCAGCAGCAGCAGAAGAGGAGTGAGAACAAGAACAAGAACAAGAAGCCTTGGAGGGGAGAGACGGGAGGAGGTGAGGGATTTTCTTCCTTGCTTGCAATGGTGTCTCTAGCTTTGATCCATTCGTTCCTTCTGTTGCAGAAATTTTATTGCATGTTCTTGCTTGGCTACTTGTAGACTTTGTTATGTGAGAGGAGAGGGAGGAGAAAGAGAGTTTTTTTTTCTTTGGTTTGGTGAATGTAGGAGGAAGAAGGGGAAGAGAGGCTGAAAGATTTGGTATTTGATGCCTCCCCCTTCTCCATGGCTAGCTAAGTAGGAGCAGTTAGTGCCAAAGATTCAAGAAAAGCTTCTACTTTTGCATCCTTGCTTTGTTTCTTCCCCCATTTTTTGCTTGTTTGTTTAGATACTTCGATCTTCTTGTGATTTCTTTGGTTTTAGGAGTAAGTTCTTTTCCTTTTGAATCTCTTTTTTCTTGTCCCTACTTGCCATAAACTGATGAACAAGCTAATGAATGCCCCTCTTAGTACCGTTACTAGTAGTACAATATTGCTGCTTTAATCCGCAAACAGTGCGTTGGATATCTGGATGGTGCTTCATTTTTTGAAATGCAATTAAATCCCCCATCTTTTCTCCTGAGCTTGCATCCGTTATTATCTCCTACTAGAAATGAACTTTTATCCTTCTGCACTTGTTCTTTCCCATCAATGTATTTCTGCACACCACGAACATGAGCAGGATCTAGTCTAGACCCACGGGGATTCACAATAATGGCATATCAGCACAGGGCCTTCTCTGTAACTGTGCAAGTTACTGCAGCTTATCCACTTTGAATTTTTTACAAACAAGTCTCTACTTCCTGCTATGCTCCATTCCATGTAAGGCTGCCATTATCACACACCCCCCCCCCACCCCCCGGCCCCCGAGAGGAATGGCCATTTTAGCCCTCACTGTTCACTGTGCTGGGTAGCACGAATCAAGGGTGGTTTGGTATATATACAATGTTTTAGGTTTGTTGTGTGAGTGAGTTTCTGCTGTTTGCTGGATTCCTTCAACCTGAGTCCTCGTTTGCAACTTGGTGCACTGTTACCTCTGCCTGAGACCACAGGGTGTGTGACACTGCACATTTTTAATTTGGATGTAAAGAGGAAGGGCATATCACCACTTTATATTCTTTTTCAGCTTTCTTGAATTGTAAATATTTCAGACTAATTAGTCCCTAGGCCATTTCTTGGCTTCTGCAGTACTCCATAACTTGCTAAATTAGGATTTTGAAAATTGTGTCCTGCTAGTAATCTGTATGACTGTATCTTGTGATTTAGGATGATCTTGACACTGTAGTTCCTTTCTTGTATTTAATTAGTTTCAAATTAAAAAGGAAACCAGATAGGCTTGTTTCTGTGTGGCTGATGTCATGTTTGATTATTGCAGAAGTTAGCTGAGCTCAGAAGGATTTGGTGAGGAATCTCATCATGCAGACTTCAAAAACCAGGTTAGCTATAGATGTCCTGAAACTTCATGTGTTCTTTCCTCTCTCTTTTTTTGTTCAAGCACACCTGCAGTTCTACTTATGCACGTGCGTCTCTGAGGCAGTGTTTACCACCCAGTGGACAGTACTAGTATCCAATGATGGATATATCCATCATATGATGGATATATTGTTTGTATTAAATGGATCTAATGTACTGGGGCCAGTGTAGGTCAAACTTGTCCTTCACTTTGCGTAGTAAAATATTTAAAAATCTTATGTTGACTAGGATTTTTTTCTTTGCATTTGTCAACCCACCAAGATAACTGTATAATTTGTATCTGTTGGGGGTAACATACTAACACTGTAGATTAGGCCGTTTTTATCTGTTGAAAGTGAAATTCGTCACTAGTATAATACTAACTTAGGTTAGAAATGATTAACCAATGTAGCATTAGCAAAGCTGCTGAGCTTACTTACTAATTATTACTACTACATTGCACGTACACTGCATTAGTCCTTGTATACAATTCAACCAATTGGGGCATGCCTCATCCATATATACAAGTCAAATACTAGCACTAGATATAAGATTCTGCTATACTTGATACTAAGTTTTTGCCTTCTGAGTTCTGCAGGAATGGTCCTACAGATGCTCCACAGAGGACTTCTCCGGCAACACCGCGGTCATCTCGCGTGGCGAAAACCGGAGGGAATGAAACCGACTCCACAGGGATCACACCAACAAGAACACCTACAGAGAGGAGCCCTAAGGTCACTGAGCGTCGGTCGCCAAGAAGCCCAATTACTGAGGTAGAAAATGACTTATTTTGCAGTTATCACATTGCCCTCACTTAATCTAAATTTGTTGCATCCTCACTTCTTGCTCCATCCATAGAGGGATGTTTTTCTACAAAAAGTGAACTTCCCGTTTTCCAAAAGCCTTGTACATTCCAAAGTACTCCTTGCTTGTGTACAATTACTTGTTCTAGAAGTATATAGTTTTAATAAAATAACTGAGTAGTTGGATCGACGACAGCATCTGTAAACAGTTCAACACAGGAAAATGCACTAGTTGCTCATATAGTTTGCTTCATAGTAAGAATTAGTTACATAGTTTGCATGATCTTTCTTTTACATAGTTTGCTTCATTTCTAGTAGTTACTCATATAGTTCGCATTCTTGTTTCAGAAAAAGCGCCCAAGTAGGCTATCTGAGTTGGATTCTAAGATCGTCCAGCTCCAAGATGAGCTGAAGAAGACCAAGGAACAGCTGAGCGCATCGGAGGCACGAAGGCGCCACGCACAGCAGGAGGCTGATGAAGCAAAGAAGCAGGAGCAAGATGCTTCCTCGAAGCTGGAGGACTCACAGCGTCAGCTGGTTGAGTGCTCAGATGCGGAGGAATCCCGTCTCCAGGAACTGCGCAAGATCCAACAGGAGCGTGACCGTGCCTGGCAGTCTGAGCTTGAGGCTTTGCAGAAGCAGCAGTCAATGGATGCCGCTGCACTCAGCTCAGCCATGTCTGAGATCCAGAGGCTGAAGCTGCAGCTAGACGCCACAGCGCAGTCTGATGCAGCCCGTGCCAAGCAATGCGAGTATGCTGACTCGGAGCTTGAGGGCTTGAAGCAGGAGATGGAGCTCCGGCTTGCAACCATTGAAGGCCTGAAGGTCAACGTTGGTGAGAGCGACAAGGCTGCAGCTGAGGCGAATGCCACGGCAACTGAGACCAAGCTGCAGCTGGAGGCTGCAGAAGCCACCATTGACTCACTTCTAGCTGAGGGTGTCCGGTTACAAGAATGCCTGAGGTCAAAGGACATAGAGCTCAGTGAGTCTAAAGCTCGGGTAGTCTCGCTCGAGGAAGGTTTGAAGAAGGCACAGGCTGCAGGTAATGAATCTCTAATGGAGGCACAGGCTGGCAATGCCAATGGCGGTTTTGGCAGTCCGGAGGCTGAAGTTCTGAAGAGCTTGCAGACTACCAGTGACATCAATGGAAGCTGTGGAAGTTCTGACCCAGAGATTGAACGCTTGCGCACGGCGCTCGAGGTTGCTGAGATGAGGTACCAGGAGGAGCAAACTCGGATGACTATCGAGACAAAGACAGTCTATGAGATGCTGGAGAATGTGAAGTCCGAGTGCATGTGCAAAGTGTCTGATATTGAGCTCGAGCTGAAGATCAAGAATGATGAGCTCATGGCAGCAAAGGCAGCATTGGCAGTCAAGGCACAGGACCTTCACAGGTCTGACGGCATGAGTGAGATGCAGCCAGATCTAGAGGCGAAGCTGATGAAGTCAATCACAGACATCACAGAGCTCAAGGCGAGCCTGATGGACAAGGAGAACGCGCTGCAGAGCATGGCGGAAGAGAATGAGACCCTCAAGTCGGAGGCAGGCAACAAGGAGGCGGAGGTGCAGCGGAGGTACGAGGCGGCGGTGGCGGAGCTGGAGCTGGCCAAGGCCGCGGAGCAGGACATCCGGATGCGGCTTGGGTACGTGACTGAGGAGGCCGACAAGAGCAGCCGGCGTGCCGCCCGGGCCTCGGAGCAGCTGGACGCCACGCAGGCGGCCAGCGCAGAGGTGGACGCGGAGCTTCGCCGGCTGCGAGTGCAGTCCGACCAGTGGCGCAAGGCCGCAGAGGCTGCTGCCGCCGCGCTCACGGGCACCACTGGTGGCAACAACAACAATAACAACAACAACGGTGGCCGGATGGTGGAGCGGACGGGCTCATTGGACCCGGAGTACAACAGCTCGATCGGGGGGAAGCTGTTGGGGTCGCCTTTCTCGGACGAGGAATCTCCGAAGTGGCGGAACAGTGGTGGCGTGCTGAGGAGGATGAGCGGGCTGTGGAAGAAGAGCCCCAAGTGAAACCAAGACCGATCAATCAAATGAGGTAAGGTAACAGCAGCAGCAAGAAACCGAAACCGAATGCGAAATGCTTGTCTCCTTCCTGTGTAATACAACAACCAGATTCCGTCAGAACTGGTCACTGATCAGTGTAGTAGAGGTTGCTGATGATGATCAACTAGTAGAAATCTGTAGCTGAGCTTCTAGTGTTAGGCTGATGGATGGAATCGAATGATAGATGGATATCTGTACCTCTTGTTTGGAGTTAGTAAACGAGACCATCTGGTTCAGGAGCAGCTGCTTTTGTTTGGCTGCCTATGTTGTTATGTTAAAAGAGACCTTGATCTTTCATTATTCTGCACCATCTATTCTAGTTCTGGTTCTGCTGCATCCATCCTTCACTTGCAAAGATGCAAACTGCAAAGTAACACAGGTAGCTACTAATTGACAGCAATCCTGACAAACATCTCAGAGTCTGATCATTGAGAAATATATGATGCATAAATGATTTGGATCTGTAATTCAGTTGCTACATCTTCTGGTCCAGGAATTTGTGGGTCTGGAATTCAAAATTTGACTGCTAGGCTCATGGTATGGGCTTGCCATATTTAAGAACCAGAAGGTTAATTAACCCCTTGGCTCCCTAACATGCGTCACCAAAAAAGGTGTAAATTTAAATGATTAAGAAGAAAAAAAACAGAGAGTATTCGTTACACATTCGCACATAAATCAGAGCTAGGAAAATGGATTGCATTTGAATCACACTGGTGATGATTCGTGACAATCAAGAAAGGAGACGCAAACAACCATTTTTCCTTTGAAACCATGGGCCATTTGTTTGTACGAAACAATCTCGTATATAAATTTAGTACTAGAAATACGAACATGCACTTGAGGTGATGAATATCTGAAGCCTTCCAATTCACCACCAAGTGTTCATGAATCATGGCAGCAATGAAATTGGAAAAAAGAGAGAAAAACTTCCAAATCAGAACCAATCAATCCTCCATAAAAACCGAGCAAATCCAAAAGCCCATTAGCAGGAATGGGCCGGGCCAGAAGAGTATATTTGTCCTGCACGAGGCCCGGCCCACATGTTAACCTGGAGCTCAGCCCAGCCCAGCCCAGCCCAGGTTTGGCTACTAAACCCCCGGCATGGAAGCCCTAGTTCTGCTGCTCCCACACCGCCTCTCCCTCCCTCCCTCCAAACCCTCGATCACCGGCGGCGCAGCTCGGCGCAGCCATGGCGGAAGAAGCAGCCGCCACCCTGGCCAGCAACTACGAGGTGGACCTCGGGAACCTCATGGCCTACGACCCCTCGCACCACCTCGCCGCCGCCCCCTCCTCCAGGGGGGAGCTGAGGGAGGAGTGCCTGCGGAAGGCGACGGAGCTCGCGCAGGCCGTTGCCGACGCCCTCTTCGCGCTGCCGGCCACCGAGGGGCGCGACGGCCCCGTAGTCCGCCTCCCGCCCCCCATCAACCGCTTCCCCCGCGAGAAGCATGTCAGTGACAAGATACACTCTCTCATCGATTGCTGTTGAACTGTTAGAAAAAATATGAGCTGGTCTGTTATTCAATCTTCATGTATCCTGTTGCTGGCTGGCTGCTGCGAGTGCGAAAACAGTATATTATTGTAGCGGAGTTTCGGTGGAATGCATCATCGGATGCGTATGCCCATGCTTAGGTTTGAGAATTTGTATGCGAAAGTCACCCTGGGTAGGTATCAATCTTTTGTGGTGTAGGTTATGAATGCGAGAATTAACATACTAGCATGGAACTCTAGCTACCCAGCCGGCATATCACTTCTCTTAGTGTTTGTATAGATTCTGATGTTTCATTCTTGCTCTGTTGATCCATGAAACGAGAAATCGGGATGAACAAACAGTTATTTATGTTGATGTATGCATGCATTTGTCATATGTTTAATCTTCTTTTTTCTCCCCTGTCACCAGTTGCCAAAGCCGCAGCCTCCTACTAAGTGGGAGCAGTTTGCAAAGTCGAAAGGTGAACCTTTTATTCGTGCTGGCTTTTATTGGTAGTATATTTATTCTCTTTTGCTTGGATTACTATAACAATAACATGCTTGCAGGTATTACAAAGCGCAAGAAGAACAAGCGTGAATGGGATGAGCAAACTGCTTCCTGGAAGCGGACTTATGGCTATGACCGTGTTAATGATGACAGAGACATTCCCATCATTGAAGCCAAAATGACAGATGGTTAGCGACTTGTCTTTTTCATCAATGGCTAGCAAACTTGTTCTGAAGCAAGGCTAACAATCTTTTTGCTCAAAAAAAAATCGCGTAGCCCATTGCACTATAACTTAGATGCTTAACAGCCTGTATCATTCTGCTTATGTACACTGATTTAGTCCATTGTTCATTTAGAATCTGCAAAGCTATATCCTTCTATCTTTCCTCCCTTTTTTTCTGTAGTTTTCGACTGACTGTATCTAACAAACCCTCATTGTCGATGTTATTCATTCTGAAATGTATTTGTCTTAAAATCTGTATTCCTGATCTGGTACCCTTTTAATTGACTATTGGTTTGTTACAGAGCCTGGTGTTGATCCTTTTGCTCAAAGAAGGGATGAGAAGAAGAAGAGGGTCGAAAAGCAAGAAAAGAACAGACTTGGAAATTTAAAGAATGCTGCAAAAGTTGGTTCTCTGCCAAGGTAATCCTTCCTTACTATCTAATATCTTCTATTTGCCTTATGCATTATTTTATCTATTATATAAGAAAGAACCTAGTTTCACTACACTAGCAAACTCAAGTTTCTCTTATAACAGCTTTCTGAGTTTTTCTTTTGTGTGCAGCCATATACAGCTTGCTGCCACAGCGTTGCCCATCACAGGAACTAAAGCTGATCTGCCTAAAAAATCTAAAAAGGAAGATCTCGAGGATGTTGCTGGTATGGCTTCTTCAGCAACAGCTAGTGGTGGAAAGTTTGACAAAAAATTGCCTGGCGAGAAACCTCCTAAAAAGGCTGGCAAACATAGAAAGGTTTTCTTCTCTAACTTATTTGCCTTTTGTGAATCGATGCACTTCGGTTGGTTTATATTTTGCACTGGCTTAACTGTTTCTTTTCTGTTAGTTCCTCCCTGTCGTTGAAGGGAAAGGAATGGGGAACCTGGAGAAACAGCAGAATGACAAAATCCTGAACAATCTACTGGCGAAAAGTTTCGAGGAACCGATGGATGTCAGCAAGGCAAGCTTCAGATTCAATATCTTACGTTCATTTATGTAGTTCATCATCCTTTTAGTGCTTTTTGCTTGATGGGGTGAACTAACAACAGCTGTATATATAACTAATTTTGAAACCAGGCAATCACAATGTACAAGGTGAAGAAGGACAACAAAAGAAGGAAAGAAAAACAATCATCTTCTGGATCGAATAAGCTGAAGCCCCAGAAGAAACCTCACAAGAAATCTTCAAAGAAAAATGCTTAGGTCCACATCAAGAAGGTCCACATCATTCTTGAGACTTGCTGTAGGAGGTGAGCACAGTTCTCAAGCGTGGTGGAGGCTTGGCAAGTTTTGTATGGTTATTGTCCTGTTTAAGTCCATGGGAGAAATACTGTTATTCCTATCGCTGGTTATGACACAAGAATCTGAATGTTGTTATGACATAGCTGCACCGATCTGCACGTGTTATACTTTCAGAAGTTTTGGAACTGTGGCTCGAAAGCTTATTAGCAATATAAAAGTAAGCAACCTAATCCAAGGAAATATATGATTCTGAACTTTGTGTCTTTTGCGTAGATTGTATCCCGTGGATGTGTGAATAGTCTGATAGATACCTGGATCAAAGTTGATACGCCTGTAGCTTTTGTATTCCATCACTGTGAATTCCTCCCAGAACCATTACGTTGCACTTGTCCCCATGCGAAACGCGCGAAGTAGTAGTGTAGTTTTGACGCACGGGGTAGGCTTGATACCGGTGCCAAGATCTGGTCAGCGCATATGACTCAAGAATGGCAGTTTGCCATCAGCCTCTTGCTATACAATCTCTTTATTCAATTCGTTTAGGCAAGCTGCCAGTGTTTTAATTCGCCCCTTAAGTGCAACTCTGAAATATGAATAGGGTTGGTGCTACCCAGGCCGTGCTAAAGCGATGTTCGCCGACCTTCATGCACCTGGCCTTGTCCTTATCAAGATCCTTCCCTACACACCAGGGCTTCATCGGAGCAACGCACCGGTGATGGTGGGTACGCTGTTTGCGAGGCGAAGTGAGTTCTTTTTATGTTCTAGGATGCGAATGGGTTTGAGCATCCCTATTTGATTTGCATATGCCATTCTTTTGTTCCTAAGACCTAGTGCAGAAAAGGAACAGTGCACACAAAGATACATGTATTAGATATGCTTAGCTGCTATAAGTTCATCTTTTTGCCGTTTGCATTAATATCCACACGTATAACGCTTATCAGACATATTCGTACGAGATCCTCTCTCCAGGTTAATTCAACACGGGAACAATCCACATACCAACATGAGCATAGAAACTGGTAACCAAATCACCAAGAGGGCATACAGTCACAGAGATTACAAGTACAATCTCCAGTCGTAGGGTGACACTAATAGAACCCCAGAATTTCACCCAGGTCACTACTCAGCACAAACTAGGGATAGTAAGGGCAAAATAACCAAATAAAATGTCTCAACAGGAAGGAAAGGGAGTATTAAGTAGGTTTCCTCATGTTGCGACCTGCCCTCATCACTTCATCCACAAGCAATAACTGCGAAGCAATGATGGGTCTGCGCCGAAGCAAAATTGTCAGTTAACACGTTAACAAGAAACTTTTCTTTTTTGGAGACTAGGCTAGTAAGAATAGCTCCATCACGTACCAGAATTGATGATTTGGCGCTTCACAGAGTAATTGTCGAAGATGCCTTCCATCTGGGGATCAACTGGTTCGCCAGAGTGATGGTTCAATCCCACGACCAATCCACGATCATGCTCATTCTTTAGGAAAACCAAATGCAGTTTAAAAACTTTCTGATATCCAAACTTAAAACAAAGAGTGACACAGAGAGGCGATTGAAAGATAAATGTGTATACCTCAAGAGCGACTAGAACGTCTTGGGTATCCAAACCTGAATTCTCTGCTAGCGTCTTGGGTATAACAAGTAGAGCATCAGCAAATGCCGCCACCCCAAGTTGAGCTCGCTGTTGTTAAGATTCTATAAGTTAAGCAGCATATTCATGTTGCTACAGTACAGAAAAGCGTGTTGATATTTCAGTGCACTTACTCCTTTAACGGTTTTCTTCACATTGTCGATAAGATGCTTCTTTGCAGCCATCTCAAAAGCACCAGCACCCTACAGTTTGACAAATGAAATAGAAAATATAAGATGACAAATGTGTTCTGAAGAAGCTGACAGTCAACTGAAATCCAAAGCAAATAAGCAAGATCCTCAAGCAACCTAAGACAACCCACGATAATAAACAGGATATTATAAGCAAACACTCGAATAACAGCTATGCGGAAGAACGAAAAATTCTCAAAAATGTGTTCCTAGAAGGAAGACCATAAGGATCTTTAGCCTATGAGATTAGCAGACACTATTACCTCTATATGGGCTATACAATACATGACCCCAACAATGCAAAGAACACCTCAGCATAAATTAAGTTCAATGTACTCGGAAAGTTGTGGAGTTTCCAATACCCAGGGTGCATATTTAATCGAACTACTATGCTCAAGGGGATTGTGAAGTTCCTTACACCTCGTGAGAACTATGAAATCCCAAACAGAGTGAATTGCCCTTGAAAAAAAATCCAAGCCCACATATCTTCAACTTAAACTTGGCTAAAACTATATTCAAAATAATAATAATTCCAATGCTGCCTTGGGGAAATATACAAATTTTACCAGCACGACTGCTTCATCCTCAATTGTATTCTTAACAGATCTTAGACCATCGCGAACAGCATCCTTAATTTGTGCAATGGTATGGTCATTGGGTCCTGAAGAGGTTGAATTTAAAGTCAGTTTACAACACAGCTAATATTGGAAAAGATTCTATTGTTTCTCAAGAATAAGCTAACCTTTAATCAGTATAGTACAAGAGCGAGGATTTTTTACATTCTCCACAAACGTGTACTTTTCTTCTCCAAGAACATGCTCATATACAAGCCCAGCCCAGCCAAGACTCTCTTCAGTCAAGTCATCAACTGAATTGATGGCTTCACCCCCACACGCTAGCACAAGTCTCTCCATGTTCCTCCTCTTCGCTCTTCGGAGAGCAATAATCTGTAGCATGCAAATCGTGTTTAGCAAACAAAGATTAAGCTGTAATGGGGCTCCCACCCAAAAAGATTTGTTGCAAGGTACAATCAATGTGCATGAAATCCAAACTGAACACATTTAATGCATTGTGATCACTTGAAGGATATCGCTTGTCATGCTTAGTTCTCGGGATAAGCCCCCAGAAATACTGTATACGCCAAATATACATGCCTTGACTCTTTATGTATAAGTCCCCCTAAAAGGGTTGCTGAACTTGCATTTGTACATGGGTTTGTCTTGACCTAAACTGATTATTTTGTAGCTCATACAGTAGCATATGTATAATGTCAATCGACTTTCATGTTCTAAATTTAGCTGGTAACATCACGAGACATAAATTCGTGAGTAAACTGGCACCCAAAGAGTTCAAGGTTGAAAGTAAGTGACTTAGAACCATCAAGTAAAAGCAAGTCCGAATTTGTTACCCCTGCTCTAGCTAGGAGATCCAAGGATGGAGGATCAATGCCCTTTTGATTGATCACCACAAAATTTTTGTCACTTCCTGAGCACACCTGCATGCCATGGAATTACATGAAGGACATTTTCCCGACAATAACAGAGGGGAAAAACACAGGGCACACTAAGCAAATACCTTATTTTTCAATTCAATAATCTTCTTGACACGTTCATCAACTTGGCGTCTCTCTGCAGAAACCATCTTTTCTCTTTGTTCTGCGTTCGAGTAGAAAAATCCTGCATTTATTTCACTGAGAAACTTGCATGTCAGTTAAACAGTTCCCTTCAGTGATACACGTAAAATAGGAAATGTAAGTACCGCTGCGCATTAACTAGTTGCCCCACAACATACAAGAAATTGACAGGAGTTAAATAAAGTCAAGAGTAATTTATCCAATTTCCAAAATATATTATTGACAGATATATAAGTAGGGGTGAAAACGGTACGGATAATTTCCGATCCGATCCGGTGCCGAATCCAATTTTTGTAGGATATGGTAAGAGATTTTTGACATCCGAGTACCATCCGCTCCGATTCCGAATCCGATGTATAGGATATGGTATAGGATACGGTATTGCTAATATCTCGCAGAATAGGATTATCCGATTTTCTAGCCGGATAATCCGGCACTCCTAAATAGTTTTATCCGATTTTCTAATAGAATTTTAGGTATGGACTTGTAATTTTAGTGAATGTTAACTTTGTTTATGAGATGGTTGTTGTGCGTATATGTCTAGTGCAGCTACTTGCTAGTATTTTATCTGTGAATGTTTACTACCTTCTAGTGTTTACTGATTGATCATCAAATATGTAATATTTTAGTCTTACAACTTGTTAATTGTTATATATCGTTAATCAGTGTGCGCTTTGTAGTTTATATATGTTATTTAGTACTTAATTTACTCATATGATTTTGTTGACTTGGTTCCCCTCAGCTGTTGTGATCTTGTCTGTATGTAATCTATTTTTCTTCGTATGTGCGTACTATCCGACTTTTTTTTATCCGTTTCCGGTCCGCATCCGGTCCGTTTCCGTACCATATCCGATTATGAAATTATCCGTATTCATATCCATATCCGAACACTATCCGATCCGCTTCTGAATCCGAAAAAAAAATATGAAATAGGGTACGGTACGAGTGCTATCCGAACCGAATCCGATCCGGTTTCACCCATATATATAAGTCATAAGAGTAACTTCAAAGTATGCACCTCTTCTCATATTTGGTGCAGCCAAATTCAAAGTGATGTATCTATGGTGATTAATGAAACCAGATCATGCAATAAAGCATATCTCTGTAAAAGTATGCACCTTTTCTCATATTCCAGTGAGACATTGGCGTTCAAGATGTAACAATTCTCTGCCCGGCGCTTCATGTCAGGGTGCCGAGAACCATGGTCCAGGACCAGACCCTCAACCTACAACAGCATCAAAAAGCAACAGGGTAAGCATTCGGGTGTTACATTACCTCTAATGTTCATTTATATTTGTGACAAAGAAACCATATGCATATAACCAAAACAACAATAACAACAAAGCCTTTTGTCCCAAGCAAGTTGCGGTAGGCTAGAGATGAAACCCAATAAAAATTGCACGAGCCAAAAATGTTGAATAAACAGGTAGCGAGTTCGCCAACTTGTGACTGAACAAGACAGGCGAACTATTTATCCAAATGGATTGAAATTCGGATGGATATTACATTGTGCAAGGAAAAGAAAAAGAATACATACCAAACGCGTGTCGACATCAAATTTGTGGCGCATGTGCATTATTTCCACCATGAAAAGATCAATTGGTTCATCGCGTTGGCGGATGCATAGGATCTATAGCAGGGACCACACAAAAAATTCAAATATGTTCAGAAATGGAGTGGTATAAAAGGTTCCTAACGAAGCAATATAAGAGAAATCAAACATTACCGCGTTTACAACGATATCAGTCAACTGATCAGCCAATCCCTCGTACAACTGCAAAATAGTGAATTTTGTGTAAAACATGATCCTTTTGAGTATGGTATATGTGTAAAGTTGTGCATAAAGAAAAAGAGTGAGATAGAGTGTATATACCTTTGTCCTAAGAGTTGTTCTTCCTATCATTTTCAAGATCTCTCTGTCAGGTTCATCACCCATAACAACTGGTGTCTTGAATTTCTCGAGAAATTCAAGAGTTGCTCTCTTGGCAACCTCAAAGCCATCAACCAAAAACCGTGGGTGAGTACCTACAAGAATAACAATTGTTTACTATAGCGAACTATCATATAAGTATTAAGGTTTTTCCCACTAAGAAACAGCTTTGCACTTAGAGGATAACTTTCTCTTGCAAGCTTAGAGCAGAAGTTCCTTATTATTTAAGGTTAAACCTTAACTTTTTGGCTCATTTGCGTAACAAACAACTGGTATGTTAGGAGCACATTAATGTCCACAAAACGCAATTAGCTATCCTAAAACTTCTCAGTGTAATCTCTTCTCATTTCTCATGTTTAACAGAAAAGAGAAAATAATACGCAAAATGAGACTCCAAATTACACTAGGTTACTCTCTACCCTTAAGTTGGCTATTGATCCAGCCAATTTGTTCTGCTACAATCGCATTCAGATATCTCAGTGATGCTGGATCCATGAACCATTAGCAGTGGCTAGTGGGCAGTGGAACAGGTGGACAATTATTTAGTTTCACCTTGACTTGTAGGCACTTCTATATACATGTGAAGATGCATAACTATGTGAAAGTACTCATTCTTAACCTTACTAAAATAAACAGATGCATTAAGTTAGAATACCAGGACATCATCCTCAGCAGAAGAATATTGTTCAGAAAAATCAACATCAAACATCGCACTTGCGTATTGCAGTTACATATTTGACACAAAAAGGTGCCCCGCAGAAAAGGATAACCGCTGTTCTTTGTATAAAGCTTATAAGTTGCTCCTAGATGCCTAACGAATATCTCGTATGCAACCAACAAATTTCATGCAACAACAATCATATTGATCCATCAAAGCAGATAAGAGGGGATGGGTTCCCATAACCAGACCTTCTTCGATGCACCGCTCAGACTGCTTCATAAGCTCCCCAATGAAAAGCACAGTGGATGTCGTGCCATCACCGCTTGTGTCATCCTGCGCCACCGCTGTCCTCGCAATCATGATTGCTGTCGGGTTCTGGATTTGCTGCAAATAGCAACAGAAGAGCTCAAAAAACTGACTAGAGTGCATATAACATCAAGAGGTCATCACAAGTATGACTGTGAGCATAAATTATACCATTTCTTTCAAGAGGGTGTTCCCATCCTTGGTCAACTTGATGTCACCAGCTCCACCCACAAGCCTGTGCAGCACAAATCAAAGACATTCAGATAAACAACTATTACTATCAGTAGAAAACGTACAACTACAGCAACATCTATCCATCAATCAGTACTCTATACTTGAACAGTTCAAATGGTTGGTAGCAAATAGCTAATGAACCCACCCACACGCACACTTAATCCAATCAATGAAGACCCAAGACATTGCTGAAAGCAGATCGCCACCAACATGATTTCCCCTAGGGTTCTAAAACTGAACAGCTAACACCAATCCGCAAGCATCCCGACCACTAGGCCAATGCAACACCGAACAGAGATCAAAGTAGGGAGAAAATCCCCCTTGAAAAAAGCGCGTGTAAGTGAGGATCACGAGAACGTAAGAAATGCACGGATCATCGAAGAACAGCGCCTAAAATACGCCACAGAACAACTACACCTCGCAAACCTAGGAAGAGGTGTCGTCCCCGCAAACCCATTGCAGGCGGACCCAACAGCTCGCGACGCGACGATCTAGCAGCGGCGCTCCCGCATCTAGCGGCGCGCACACCACCTAGGGCTAGGGGGAGAAGAACGAACGGGGAGGGGAAGGGAGGGTTTCTGCGTACATCTTGATGGTGCCCTTGGGGCCGAGGTTGGTCCGGAGCACGTCCTGGAGGCCCTTGGCGGCGTTGATGTTCATGTGCAGCGCCGCCGACTTGTTGAGCACCTCCGCGTTCGGGTTCAGCACGCGGAGCGACATGGTTGCCTGACTGGCTAGCTAGACGATCCGCGGAAGAGGAAGAGGCGGCGGCGCGGCGAGGTGAGGTGAGGGCGGATCGGAGCGACAGGAGAGGAAGGGAGGGAGAGGGAGAGGGAGAGATGGGAGAAGAGCGGAGTAGGGTTTTGGAACTTGCTAGTAGCGGAGGGGGGGATTTGTTGGGCCGTGGCCCTGAGTGGGCCGTCCCATTCTGCCAGGCCCGGCCCATACTGCCCGGTCAGGCCCATTCTGCCCTGTCCGGCCCATTTCACGAATCTTAGAGCTGAATTCCAGATCTGCAAAACTGCAAATTCTATTGTCTAGAAACCGATCGCAATCCGTTTGAACAGTCATGTTCCCAATAAGATCTTCGGAAGAAAACACTGATGTTGGAAGTATCTAGATTTTATTTCGATAGAGGTTATTTTGAACAGGAGCCAATGTTTCAGTGTGTCGGACGGGGTGCGAAGATATCATGCATATGATTTTTAAGTGTGCCCAAAGCTAGAGAGGTTTGGAGTAAGTTAGGGTTGAAGCAATGCGTCGATGAGGCGATAGGGAAGGCGATAGAGAATAGCTCATATGAAGAAACATACATAGTCAGATACCCGTAATAAGCGATATTCTAAAAGATTCAGAATGAATGAAGACTTTCTAATAAAATCGGGTTCCGTGCAGCCATGGGATTGGGGGAGTAGTTCATAGTTCCCCTCTAGCCAATCCTTAAAGTTCTTCTGCCAGTCAGATCGTTCAGGCTCGGCTGATTTGGAACATGTTATATGTGCAATGCCAAAATCTTCACCGGTCCTTGGACAAGTTGGACTCCAGGAGCTTGTACTTGTTGCCGCCTGGTATATATGGTGAGAAAGAAGACAGTGCGTTCATGGCAGATCCAGACGGCTGAGCGATCGGCAATGGCCATCAGTGTCCTGACTACAAACTATTTGAAGTCGAAGAAAGCACCGTAACGCATGTAGAGACACGGATGGACACGGCCGTTGGAAGGGATTGTAAAATGTCAATGTCGATGCGGCTTTTAACGCGGACATCAGGTCTGGAATGGTGGCTGCTGTTATCCGGAATGATCGAGGAAATATCTAGATTTTATTTCAGTACAGGTAATTTTCTTGTTTGCCATTGTCTATTTTTTTGGGTTTAACTAGTGTCCTTGAACTTGTTCCGCAATATCTTGGAAATAAGACCGAATGTGAATGCATGTCTCGTGTGTAACAACCAGATCCAGAGCTGATCAGGGATCAGTGTAGAGTAGCAGAAATGGTTGCCACTAGGGTTAGGCTGATAGATTCGTGGATATCTGTAACTCTTGTTTGGAGGAGTGCACTGCAATGCATGCAGTTGAAATAACTACTATCTTGTTCAGGAGCAGCTGCTTTTCGTTTAGCTGGCTATGTTCTGATCCAACATATGTACCTGCGTCATGTATTATTTCTCAGGTAGTAGTTATGTTGCTAGCCTGTTTTGCAGTTTCTAGCCTTGCTATGCATTGCATCCAGTTGTGTTCTACGTACTCTCCTGAATAACGGCGATGTGCCGCCGGAAGCAAATGAATTTTTACTAGACATGGAAACGTTTTGTGTTTTGTACTACAACGGAAAGGTTTATGCATCATTTGACCGTTCACGGGAGATTTACGTATCTCTTACCGTTCGATTCTCTCGCTCAAAAACACACCACGAGCATTACAGCATACACACTGACAAAAAAAGGGGAAAAAAGGAAGTGATACACACTGATGGCTCGGTAGCACTCGCTAGAGCAGTAAAACATGCGCTAGTCTAGTGAACTAGCATGATTATTCATAGGGCGGATCTTGCACTTGGTCCTCCATTGACATTGCGCTCCATCAGTACGTACCATATGTGCGGCATCAAAAGGTGACATTATTGTATACTGACAGAAGAACACTATAGCTAATACTCCACTTTATATGCTAACCTGCATCTATACTACTAGGACATAGACTGCGTAGATGATGCCGGGGATGTAGCCCAGCAGGGTGAGCAAGAGGCAGATCCAGAACTCCACCTGCATCATATCGATCCATCCATCATACACACCAATCACTGACATGGAATGCAGCTTAACTTTTTGTTTTTTTTTGAAGCGGGACATGCAGCTTAACTGAGATGGATTAGTGACAGCAACGTAGTAGGTTGCTTACGCCGATGCCGTAGCGGAGGAAGACGCCGACCGGCGGCAGCAGGATGGCCAGCAGGATCTCCAGGAACGTCTCCGACCCCATTGCAGTCCAGTCCCGGCCTCTCCAAGCTTAATTAGTTCCTTCTCCTGATCTTTACCACCTGTGCTATGCTATGCTGCTACTGCTTGTTCTGAATTCTTGTTCTGACTGAGAAAGTGAGCTAGCAAGTGCAGCACCTGGAGATTGCTAGAGCTCGGCTCAGCTCAGATAGGACACGGGTGGATGGAGGGAAGCGGTGCCGACGTGGCGGTGCAGAGCTCCTCCGGAGTGACACGTGGCCCATGCTAGGTGGACACGTGTCAAGCTGTCCTCCTGCGCTGCAGCCAGCTGTTTGACTCCGTGGTGGTTTAGCTAGATATGTACGCGCTTCTTTTCCAGCTGTTCCCTGATCCACGATGCAGTAATTAACTCAGTGATTAGCTCTCTGCTTCCATCAGAAAATTCACAAGTGCTTTCATTTCATCTTCCTTCTTCGCTTCTGACCTTCTGTCTCTGTTGTCGACGGCTCGACGCTCTCGACAGAATCTACACATCCCTGCTTGAATATGACGCAGGGCAGAATCTTTATCTGAAGCCTGAACCCTAAAGCTAAGTGAATTCATAAAGCATTTTCCCCTTTGTGCTATTCTTGCTTCAACATCCCGGCGTCACCGCGTCAGTAGCACGCCACAGGCTTGGTTGAACATGCATGTGCAGATCTGGAGATCGTTCAAACTCGATCAACATTTGCAAAGGCACGAAGGTTTTCTGGCGACTTTAATTATGTGGAAAACACGCAGCAATATCGCTGATATATTCTCCCATACATCCAACCGTCCATCTCCCTATCTAAGGAGTTGTTTGGTTGGGCTTTTCAGCAGCTTTTCACTGAAAAAAGCTACAGCCCAACCAAACGGCCAGTTTTTCAGTAGCTTTTGTTAATGGTAGCTGTGAGTTTTGCAATACAAATTTAGCTGGTCAACAGCAGCTTTGTCAACGGTTATAGTCCAACCAATCAGACTCTAATTAACCTATTTGACGATATGCTCATGGACCTGTATGAAACGTCAAACTCAAGTACATGTGATAACTGTACTTAACGAGTCACCAAAAATCACCGTCACCACGCGTTCTCGCCGACCACGACAAGCACTGCACTGCAGGCGAATCTCTCTGCAGCAAGCCAGCGATCCTGCATTCCTGCATGGCTAGCTAGCTGCTCCATCTGGGGCAGTACTGGTTTCGTCCTGAAATTTTAATTGAATAGATTACATTGCGTAGTGTGTGCTTGGCCGGTGCAGATCGGCGATGAATGGTTGCTTTCTTGGAACTGAGGATATGCATGCCCTGTACCACCACGTTCTTTCTCTAGTCTAGGTAGGTAATTACTCTGCTGCTGCTCCATCCGTTTCAGCATACTTCGTATCATTGACCAATACGTGTGCATATTTAGGCAATTGACCAATATGTCCTAGCTACAAGTCGGATTTAAAAAAAATCATCAATTCAGCTGATAACTACTCTGTTTTCAACATCAATATAACATCTAATATTATACTTTGATAATTAATTCCTATAACACTTTGTTCCTTGATCTAACGTTATCAATTTGATTGATCTTGTAGTTGTTGGTAATGCTATCAATTCCTATAACACTTTGTTCCTTGATCTAACGTTATCAATTTGATCTTGTAGTTGTTGGTAAAAAAAAATTCATGCTGATAGTCAGACTTTAAAATGTTGGACTATTATAAATTATAAAATAATATGTATTGTTTTTTTTGAAACAGAGAAAATAATATGTATTGTGATATGGATGTAGTAATAGAGATTTCTTTTTAAAGAAGGTTAATTAGTAAATATAATTTGGTCAAAAATTTATTAATTCCATCTTCAAATACTTCAGAGGATGAAATCGTGGACATGGTAGTACTGGTAAACAATAATTACACGGAGATGCAATGGATAGGTGCTTCACAGTTCAGACTAATCCATACATGGCTGGACAAAATCCGTTCATTTGTTGTTTTACTGTCTAGTCAACCATGATGGCTCAGTCGGTGGCACGCGTGGCACCATCATCCTGCGCCACGTGAACTTCAGAGGCGCGTCGCCGTGTCGGTCTACAGATGACAAGTCACGCAGACTCATTGGTCATCCATGTCAGCGTGTACGTACGGCTGATAGTCACCTACCACAGTAGAGTACTACTGATAGTGATAGCAAAATTAATGTAGTCACAGTAGAGTAATTTACTGCTAGTAATTCCATCACCTTGCCACTTCTACCCGTTTCCAGGCAGTGACCGGAATTTCCCAATCCCCATCAGCTTGCTAGTGGAGTATACTACTGGTACTAGTTATTTCACGAACATTCTATACTACTTTTTTTTTAAAAAAATAGAGACATAAGATTTACCTCATCCATTAATTAAGAAGGAGTTAGAGTGATTTTATAGAACACTAAATATTACAACATTCTGTACTACTGTGATTTAGGCTGGTATGATGCTAACTCGTCATCGATTTGAAAGTGATAGGGTTAAAAAACCACTAGTAATTTGCGGTGAAGGTACCATCAAGGAGCGACTGTACAACCTCATTGTCACCTTAAATTATGAGCTACTCATCCTCCAGATAAGCTAATCATCTTTTATTGAAACCGGAGATGTCCGATGATCTATTAAAGAATAAGCAATCACACAAACAACATGAAGATTTATTAACGGAGTTCGTCCTGGCAGTCCTTATATGGACGTCACAAATCACATATTATTGTAATACGCTAATTATCGACATCTTCGGATACCCACGGTTTAACAGCGTCTCTTGCTAACTAGAGTTGTTTCGCTCTTGCTCGCTCACTGTTACATTATGTGGCACCTCTATTTATAAAAGACTGAGATACAAGAGTCCAATTTCTACTGTATCTATATCCTTTACACACTCCTAGCATCCTATTTCAATAATATAATTTTCTTAAGTCCAATATGTAACTGAATCGTACGTATACTCGACACATATTCAACATCTTTTAACTTGATTCCCCTTTTCTTCCTGTTTTCTCTCACATGAAAAACGCCAGCTGAGATCTATCCCAGCTTATTCTCGAGAAATTTGTCATGCATTACTCTCTGGGCTTAAGTGGAAATGACATCTTAATTTCTAGGAAATTCGTAGTCTTATCTGATCCTTATCACTAGTACCTATCAAAGATCCGCATGACAGTGAGGCTTGAGGATTTTGTTAGGCCATATACCTATTGTTTCGTAATCAGCCTTGTCCTGATTGTGGATTAAAGCGTCAATTTCTTCCTGTTTTATTAAGTCCAAAAGGCCATCCGTGTGACTCACATGTTATAAGCTTGAAAAAGATCAGGCAGATGGATATTGTTCATTAGAAAGATATCGAATAAAACTTCCACGACCATCGATAGGCCCACTTTGTCTGTTCATCCACTCTTATCATACATTCCGGCTTTTATCTCGATCATGTTAAACATGCCCATGAGAACTAACACTGCAGCTCATAAGTTATAACTGAAGTAACCAACAACAAATTCATTCCATAGCATTGGATTACTAATATTTGCTATCTTTTGCCAAGCTTGCCAAACTTGTGGTGACAAAAAAAAAGCGCCGCCATCAACTTGCCTAAGCGTTGTTTCTACGATGCCCGGAACTTGAATTGAAAAAAGAAGTCCACCTCCTCTAAACTATAGCTAGAAATGAAACATCAGTCTAATTTAGTCAATCTCGTCTAAGGCAATCGTGGCAAAACGATTAGATTGAATCATAAAACAACCTTAGTTCTTACTAAATCCCACTCAACTCGGATTTAGAGCTTGTTACAATGAAGGAGATGGCTTTGGATGCGAGAAATTTTATTGACGCATTATTTGCTTTTGGAACTCCTAAAATTTACATCTAAATATTCTCCATTCAAACATGCCCAAGTGGAATTACATATTTCTCTACCTCTTCATCTGGGACCCCCTGGATGCCAATTGTGCGTCAAGATTCAATTAAAAAAAGAGATTCAATTCAAGCAACAATAACATGTTAACATGACACTACCACAGAAAAGCTCATCGCACACGGGTAAAAAAGCTTATCGCATACGGTTTTCCAGCCCGTATGCACGGGCTGGTCAGCGATGTGGGGGGCACATCGCACACGGGTCCAGCGCCGTATGCGATGATACGCACATCGCACACGGCTTTTTAAATAGGACCGTGTGCGATGAGCGCCCACATCGCACACGATTAAGTTCTTTCCACCGTGTGCGATGGCTCGGGGACATCGCACACGGGTCCACAGTATTGACCGTGTGCGATGAAGATACACATCGCACACGCTTCAAAAATAGGACCCGTGTGCAACAAGATCCCACATCGCACACGGTCGTAGTTTCAGAACAGAGTGTGATATATGTCCGCATCGCACACGGTTATTTGGTCTTAACCGTGGGCGATGACTGCTCATCATCACACACGGGTCTATATTTGGGACCGTGTGCGATGAGTAGTCATATCACACACGGTCCAATGCTCCGATCCGTGTGCGTTGACTGGCACATCGCCCATGATTCAAGCCGCCGAGCCGTGTGTGATGCTGGGAATGCAACAGTAGCGACAATTGAAAATCTCAGGCAACAATATCATTTTACAGAATTCATCGGCCACATTCACAGAATTCATTATTCGGTCACATATATACGCAGATTTCATCCATCAGGCAAAATACACGGATTTGATCCAAACACAAATAAAACAGATATCACATATATTTCACAGCCGACATATAAGCAAATTGAATCAATTGAATATGAGTTGACCCATTCACAGCTACGTAAACAGGAGTTCACAGCCAACATTCGTACAAGTTTTGATCTGACAAGGTTGACAGCCAACAGAAAGAAAATAAATACCTCACAACGAAGAAAATAAATACCTCACAACGAATTAAGGTGATCTGAATTGTCCCTTTTCCGCTATGACATGCGTGAGGAAGAAGTAGGCAAACTGTCCTCTAATGTCGACAATATCGTTTGACTCAACGGTGCTTTGTCCATCGAACTCAAAATCTGCACGAAGTAATTAAATTCAGATTTAGGTGCATGTAGGTAAAAAGTAAAATCTTGAGTCTCACATACAATACTAACCGTGTGGAGACCAGCAGTGCCTCTTGTCTTCGAAGTTGGAACAATCCTCGTCATTTGCTTACAAACGTAAAAAGCACAAAGGTTGGTTCCTGCTGGCTGCTGGTTACACTGAAAAGTTGTTGAGGAATTACGGCATCAATTAGGGCATCATTTAGCATTACTTACCACTTAGGAGGAATGTTGTACCAATTGTTACCTCCACCAAGTCGTCGGCTCCTTGGTCCAAGACCGCCCAGTCCCCATTTGGTGAGCACCTCCCTCCACGCTTGGCGTACTCGGCGAAAGCACTATGCAAGAATTTCCTTATCTCCGAGTAGTCGTAATGTGCTGCTTGCAAGAATCAAGGTGGACGGCTTTGCTCCATTTAGGTATGATGATAATTAAGATCCAATGTCCGCTGCAAAAAAAGATATCACATCCCGTGTGGAATGATTATAATGGACGTACAGCTAATGTATAAAAACACACATACTGCTGGTTGTATGGAAGGAGAATGAACTCTTTGTTCTGTTGAGCGATCATAAACTCAACGATATAATTAAAGATCATTTGCTTATTCGCCTCGATTTGTTGCTTCGAGACCAACTGTGGGTCGAGGAAACCCACCGGTTCTTTCCAAGCCTCGCATTCGGTGATCATTTTCCTAAGCATACGAAAGAAAAGAGGTATCATTTACGAAACAAAAGAGAGTTGCCAGAATGTAGAATTCCTTGTAAAATACTTACAATGTCCAGCATCTCATGAGGGAGGCATCGAGCTCATCCAGGTTGAAGAGGAGAAACAAGTCATCGAAGTCCACCGTGGCACAATTATTTATATCATGAAGGAAATGCTCCTTCTTGAACCACACCGAAATGCTCATCTCACCGGCTTCACATAGTTTCATATAGTGGTCATGTAGCCTTCTGCATATCAAACCTGCTGTCGCCAAGTCTTGGGGGGGATAGCAATGGCTCTCCTTTGACGTACTTCCTTGCGACCTCCACCGGGGGAAACAATCGGTTCAATTCTTCGTCTGTCATGAACCCCAGCTCCTTGGCCTTGCCCTGGCCCTTGCCCTTGGCCTTGCCCTGTCCCTTGCCCGTGCCCTTCAGCGGCGCTAATCTCGTACTTCTAGTCTGCACTGGTGCGGGCGGTGACGGTAAGTCAACATCTCCTGGTGTCAGAAGCATCGGCGCTTGCTTGGGTGACCCTTGAGGTTGTGGGCATGAAGGCGGCGCAGACGGCGTGCTCATGACGGGATGTGGTGCGAAGAGCGGCTCAGATTCAGCAGGCAATGGTGGGGAAGCAGGAGGCGGTGCCGATGTGAAGGGCACAAGGAGTATGTCCTTCTTCGGCCACTGGACGAAGGACATCTCCGCCTGTCCCAAGGTCTGGAGTTCGGCATCCTGGCTTACGTGGAATAGCGAGAGGCTCTGGAAGCCAGGCTCGACTTTATCGACGGTGCACCTCGCGAACCCTGGCTGTATCGGTACACCGTGCACGGTAACTCCCTCAGCCGATGGATGAACCAATCCGGTAGCTGCCACCAACGGAAAAGCCATGTGCGCTGTTGGCACTTGTAGCTTGCACTTTGTCGGCCCCGTGATGTAATCGACAGGAGACCTGCCGGCTGTTTCCTCATGGCCTTCAACCGCATCGGGAGCTGACGCACAGCTACTCCTGCGTGCACCGGGACTTGGGTGTGCAGCAGCTTCAACCGCTTGCGATCTGTACGCCTCCTCCCACGCAGCTCTTTCTTTCGCGAGCCTTTCGTCCATCATGCCCGCAAATTGGGCGAGTATCTCTTTTTTCATCTCTTCTTTTTTCTGCTCCGCTCTCGTCCTTTTCCTCGCACGCATCTCCTCCGCGTCTTGAGGGAAGGCCTTCCTACGGGCAACATTGGTCCCGATCGCCCTACAACGACCCAAGGGCTCCTTGGTTCCCAATGCGGCCGTGAGAATGTCGTTGCACCCTTGAGGCTGAAATGAGCCTTGCGAAGCCTGGACGCTTAGCTCTTTCTGCACATAAAGACATATAATTAGTACGTACATAAGCATAATATTGTCGTAACTATAGACCGACGACTGAATGAGGTAGTCGCTCTTACCATAGTTTGGTACACTTCCTGGTCTGCTGGGTTGGGTAACACAACCTGACCCGAGGAATCGGTTGTAGACCTCGCCCTCAGGAAGTCTCTTGCCCGATATGCTGCAACATCAGGAAAAGGCACATCAGCTCCCCAAAGGCGTAGGTTCTCGTCCTCCCTGTCCCAAATCTTCCGCTTCCCATAGTATCCTTTGACCCCCATTCTATGAGGGTGTTTGTTCTTCGCGATTAGAGCCCTGCCTGCCGCACTCTTGGCTTCAAAATCCAGCGTTCGCCGCATCTTCATAAATCTGGCCCACTGCTCGGGTTGAATGTGTGGATACTTTCCGAAAGGATCCTTATTCTGCTTCATAAACTTCGTGTGCAACATGTACTTAAAATTCCTAAAAGCATCCTTTGCCTTCAAGAGTGCACATTGTTCCACCTGCGTTTTCCATTACTCCGGCACCCTGAAGTGTTGCATGATCTCTAGCACTATGGCGTCGCGCAGGTCCTTACTAACCTTTGTCCAATCCTCCAAGTGAATGGGGACCCTTTCCCTTACCACTGCCCCACACATGATTCGGAACTTCCTCTCCATTTTCTCTGGTTCCGTAGGAGCCCCGGTTCTATCGTCGATGGCCTCCACTTGCCATACTCCTTGGGGCTTTTTGCTTGGTTTTCTAATTCCTCTGGACTTCTTCACAGCTGATAGGGTTTCTGCTTGATCAGTGGTGGTCCCTTCCGGCTGTGATGAGGAGTTCTCTTCGGTCTCTCTCGGAGAGAGGTCCGGCCATTCATTACCGGACGTCATAGCTAACTAACAGGATGATAATGGCATAAATAAGAAGAAGTAAATCAAGTGCCGGCACAAATAATATCTACATGCAAATGTTTGCAAGCAGCACTGGAACACACGCGTTCATATAGCCCTATCTTGCGACTCGTTGTGAGGACACTGAGAACCCTAACCTGTCGGGGAGGGTGTTGGGGAGGCGGCGCTCGGGGACGGGGAGGCAGGCGATGGGAGATGGCGAGGCAGCGCTTGGGGACTCGACGACAGGGAGCCGGCGACCGGAGATGGCGAGGCGGCGCTTCGGGAGGCGGGAGGCGACGGAAATTCGGGAGAGGCGGCGCGCGCGAAGTCGAAATGTTTTGATGGACGGACGGGGTGACCTAGGTACTATTTGTACGGGGCTAGCTATCGCACACGGTCACATATTATGGCCCGTGTGGGATATAACATCCATCGCACACGAGTATATAATGCTAACCGTGTGCGATGTGATCACATACGGGTCACTGGTAGAACCCGTGTGCGATGTGAGTAACATCGCACACGGGTATGATTAGGTCTCCGTGTGCAATGTTTATCACATCGCACATGGATATGGATCCGTAACCGTGTGCGACACCAAGAGTCGCCCCTGTAAACCTCCGCCTCTTCGGTTTCTCAACTACACTCCTATAAACCGCCGCCTCGTCGGTTTCTCTACTTCACTCCTATAAGCCAAGCCTCTAGCCTCGTCGGTTTCTCTACTTCACTTCGTACTTCATTCCACGCCGTGCTCCATCGAACCTCTTCTTCCTTACCCCTCCAGCCACCTCCTCCATCTGGCGTAATGGCCGCTGCAGGGAGCTCTTCGGGGAAGCGGAAGCGCGACGAGTCGCCCATCCGCGAGGACCGCGTGCGGATGACCCATGCCCAGCTCCCACGCCACTGCCAAGGCACTGGAGTTTGTCGACTTTGGACACACCCAGGGCACCCTCCTCTGTGCGTACTACTCCGACCCCGTCCATTACTCCGGTGCGTACGCCGTCCGGTGTATCCTGGAGAAGAAGTTTCCGCGGCACCTCGGATTTCTCCTCGAAGCTCACCACCAGCCGGGGCGTACCCTCATCCGCTGCAGGGACCCCAAAATTGGCCTGCGCCTCCACGCGAAGTGCATCCGGTGGGGTGACGAGATGGTGAGCTTCTACATAGTTAAAAATATCTCGGCTCTCACTCCTGACCCTGTGGACGAAGATCTGCCGCTGGAGTCCGTGTAGATAGTTTGTATTTTCCTTTGCTTTCGTTATGTAATGTGTTATGTATTTTCCTTTGCTTTAGTTTGGAAATGTGTTATGTAATGTGTTGTTAAACGGTGTTGCAAATGTGTTATGTAATGTCTTGTTAAACGGTGTTGGAAATGTGTTGTTAATCTGTGTAAATGTATGCTAAATCTGCGTTCGAAATGTCTACTTTCCGCTTGTAAATGTCTTGTTAATCTGTGTGAAAATATCTTCTCCATCAGTGTTGCAAATCACAGAGAAGACGGTTAGATGACATGTGGTAGGCCACATCGCATACGGGCTGCAGCTTCTAACCGTGTGCGATGTGACCAAGACCACATCGCACACGGGCTGAGCAGTTTACCGTTTGCAACGTAAGTGACATCGCACACGGGCTATTTGCTTACAACCGTGTGTGATATGAGGATTTGATCCTCTACAGTACGACCGATTATGTATTCGACATATATGACTATCAGAATCAAAATTCCGCGATGACTCCACAAGATAATTGTGCGATCACTTTTCGAAACATAATTTGCTAACTTCAACAGATTGCATATTCAAAATGAGTACAGATTTGGCTCAAAAACAAATTTGAGTACTAGGCCAGATTCAAAATAAATCATGAATCCACTACATGATGACTTCCTTTGTACACTAGCTCGTCGGAATGATCTTGGCGTACGTAGTGGCAAGTTTCCCCTTGGTCTTGCTCGTCGATTCTTATGCGTTCTCCAATAGGTGGCAACTGATCGAACTAGTTGTATTCATCCTCGTCGACAACATTTTCAACTCCTACGATCCTCCTTTTTCCATGCATCACTACATGACAGTTCTTACGTGCGAGGTCTTTTACATAGAAAATTTGGGTAGCTTGGGAGGCTAAAATGAAGGGTTCATTCATGTAACCCAATTTGCTGAGGTTGACATAAGTATGGCCATAATTGTCGACTTTGACATGTCTGAGATCGACCCATTTGCACTTGAACAGTGGAATCCAGAATGTCACGTAGTCAAGCTCCTAAATCTCCTCTATGATCCCGTAGTAAAATTCCTTCTGTCCATCTGTATCTATGGCTTCCACTCGGACAGAGCTATTCTAAAATGTGGTCTTCTCATCTCGATCCTTCGTATAGAACGTGTACCCATTCAGGTCGTACGCTTCCCAACTATGAACTGTAAATGCTGGCCCCTTGGCCAACCACGTTAGCGTGTCATCTATCGGCCCGTCTACGATACGGTTCTGCAACCACTGGCTAAATGTAAGGTTGTGCTTGTTCAAGATCCGACTGTATGGCACATTTGGGAACTCTTGCCGTAGCTTGTTCAGGTGTTCTTCTATAGAAGGGGAAACTATGGTCATGTGCTGCAAGACCGTAAAATGGGCAATGTCAAATAGATGAGTATCCTTCCAACTGATTTCTTTTCCGACAGTCCCTTTTCCAGATAGCCTCCCCTCATGCCGAGACCTGGGCACACCAATAGGCTGTGAGTTGTGCATGTAATCGGTGCAGAACTCAACCACCTCCTCCGACGTATATCCTTCTACGATACTGGCCTCGGGCCAATACCGATTCCGAACATAGTGCTTGAGTATTCCCATGAACCGCTCGAAGGGATACATGCTGCGTAGGAACACAGGCCCGCACATCTTTATCTCGTACACAAGGTGTGTAACGAGATGCACCATGACATCGAATAACGAGGGCGGGAAGAACATCTCAAGCTGGCATAGAGTCTTCACAACCTCCTCTTGCAGATCATCCAGTGTATTGAGATCCATGACCTTCTGAGATATTGAGTTGAAGAAATCACAAAGCCTCATGATCGCCTCTTGAACTTTTGTGAGCAGAATATTTCTGATTGTCACCGGGATCATCTGTGTTATCATTACATGGCAATCGTGTGACTTCATGCCAATTAGTTTCTTGTCTTCCATTGAAACAAGACTCTTGATGTTTGCGCAATGACCAGAGGGGACTTGGACACTACACAGGAAGCCCAAGAACTCTATGATTTCCTTCTTGGATAAAGTGTAACAGGCAGGTGGGAGATACGTCTAGCCCTTATCTTTCTTTACTGGAGCTAACTCTGGTCTGATGCCCAAATTGACCATATCCATTCGTGACTTAATGCCATCTTTCGTTTTGTCTTTCATGTTCAGTAATGTACCAAGAATGCTGTCACATACGTTCTTCTCGACGTGTATGACATCGATGCAGTGACGTACATCTACATCCTTCCAGTAAGGTAAGTTCCAGAAAACTGATTTCTTCTTCCACACGCTCTTCTCACGGGGACGTTTATGTCCCTTGCCAAGCACGACATTCACATCCTTCACCATCTCACTGACCTCTTCGCCAGTAAAAGGCCTTGGTTTCGCGCCTCTTTCTGTATTGCCGTCAAATTGTTTCTTCATGTTACGGTAAGGGTGATTTCTTCTCAAGAACCTCCGATGACGCATGTATATGGTTTTGCGCGAGAACGGAAGCCAAACACTCGCGGTTTTATCTATGCACGTGACACATGCTTTGACTCCCTTTGTACTCTGCCCCGAAGCATCAGCAAGTGCTGGATAATTCTGAATGGTAAGGAGTAACAGTGCACGGAGATCAAATGACTCCTTCTTGTATGCATCCCATGCCCTTATCCCTTTCTCTTCCCACAATGTTTGTAGTTCTTCCACCAGCAGCCTGAAGTAAACGTCGATGTCATTTCCAGGTTGCTTTAGCCCTTCGATAAGCATCGACATCATGATGTACTTTGTTGGATCCGTGGCTTCCGACAGAGGGGGGGGTGAATGTCGAACTAAAAATTTCTTCTCAAGATTAGAACACAAAACTATTGATTAGCTATTGTGTTAAAATCAAGGAATGCAGCGGAAAAGCAATCGACAAATGGGTTGAGAAACGTTCAGCAAAACAAAGTCAGATCGGAAGTTCCGGTGTCAATATCGGAAGTTCCGACCTTACCGGATGTTCCGAAGTCACCCCAGTTTTGAACGCTCTGGAAAAATCGGAACTTCCGACTCCTGGATCGGAACTTCCGATATGGCCGGAGGTTCCGGTGTTACCCTGATTTTGAATGCTCGGGAAAAATCGGAACTTCCGACTCCTGGTTCGGAACTTTCGATGTGGATCGGAACTTCCGGAGTAATAAAATCGGAACTTCCGGTTTTGATGAAACAGCAGATCGTCGCTTGGTAAAACGTTCGCAGATTTTGATCCACCCAACGGAATTGAATGAAATTTTGCACAGAGGTAGACAAAGGACTTACGGAGCTGTTCCAATTGGAATCACTTCAAACGCTCATTTGTGCTGAGAGAAAACCCCAATCTACTAACAGTTGTTCCAAGTGCAAATGAGAGGAAAAACTTGCACGAAATCAAATCAATTGATTCTTAGAACTTGTGAGAGATTTTGATACTCAATCAACATAGAAACATCTCCCACGTCCTAACAATCTATTCCACCAACCAAACCTCAAGAAGCAAGAACGAAAATCCAAAGAGCCAAGAAGAGAAAAACTCACAATCACACGGGGAGACTCATGGCTTTCCTTGGAAATCTTTTTGTATTGATTTTCGTGGATTTTATAGTGTTTTTACATGCCTCTCATCTTAGGCAAAGCACTCTCTAAGTGCAGCTCTCATAATCTAATCAAAAGGGTTCAAGGGTTAAGAAACCCTAATCACCTATTTATAGTGGGGAGGGACAACCCCCTCTTCCACTCTTGGGCCTCATGCCCTAATGAGCCTAACTACTTAGCACGCATCTCAACGCGTCTAAATAGCTTAGCCACCTCTCGATTTTCCTTCCACCCTAAGCTACCAACCCTAAACCGCTTCCGGCCGCCGCCGCAGTTTCTTGGTTGAGCTTTGGTGGTTTCCGCGTTTTTACCAAAACGCCCTCGCACTGACTTGGTCTTCACACCTCGTCTCCACCTGCTTTCTTGTCGTCCGCGTACATGCTTTTAAGCCGCACGATGTCGTCGCCACCTCCTTGACCGCATCTCAGCCCTCCAAGCTATCATGCCAGTCCATATGGCCGAACCATCGCCGCACCCAACTCGCACCTGCACACAATAGACCAAGCAAAGCGTCGCGAGCACAAGTTTTCCACTTGACCCAAGTCAGTCGAGAAAAATCCTTTATCCACTCAATTTTCCTTGAGACAAATTGAGGAACTCAAACAATCAACCACAAATTCAAAACCGAATTCATGCAACCTCAAGTTCAACGCAACACAAAGTGGCAAGATATTCATCACACTGATGTACACGTCATCACATGACTCACATACTTCTTCTTCATGCACAGCCAAGGAGGAAGGTTGTACATACACAGAAGCACAGGCCAAGTGTTGTGTCTGCTACTCATGCTGCCAAATGGATTCATTACATCTGTACTCATTGCGAATCTTACATTCCTTGGGTCATCGCCGAAGGTTGGGTACTTCGCATCGATTCTTCTCCACTGGGCAGCATCAGCCGGGTGTCTCATCTTTCCATCATTCTTACGTCCCTCCGCATGCCAACGCATCAGCTTCGCTTCCTTCGGGTTTGCAAATAAACGCTTCAAATGAGGAATTACAGGCAAGTACCACACAACCTTATTAGGGACCCCCGTCTTGATCTCATCATCGGCCTTGTCTTTGTCTTTTGCAAACTTACGCTTGTATCGAGGAGCTTTGCATATCCGACATAAACTCAAATCTTTGTACTCATTACGATAAAACATACAGTCATTCTTACATGCGTGTATCTTCTGTACTTCTAGTCCCATGGGGCAAATCACCTTCTTCGCTTCGTAGATGTTTTTTGGCAACTTATTTTCATCTGGAAGCATGTCTGCAAAAAGACCCAACATCTTTGTGAAGCTCATGTCCGACCATCCGCTTTCTGCCTTCAATCTCAAGAGGTCAAGTGTTGCTGACAACTTGGAGTGCTTTGCCTTGCAGTTTGGATACAGTGGTCTCTCGGCGTCTTCCATCAAGCCCATGAATTCCCTATATTCTGCATCATCGTGGTTGCTCTCGAAATCATGAATCATTTGTTGCAGATTTGGAATAGCAGTTTCATCGCCATCGGAATCACAATCGTCACCATCTGGCTACCCATCATATGGGTTTGGCAAAGGATGATCGCCGTCTTTGTTTTCTACGTGCATGACCGACGGCTCTTCACCGTGCTTGGTCCAGCATGTATATTCCGTCTTGAAACCCCTCTGAAACAAATGCTCTTCGATCACTCTTGGGTCCTCCCACAGTCTAGAGTTTCCACATTCAACACATGGACAGAAAATCAGCCGTTCCCCCTTGTTCCTCATGTCTGCCTCCGCGAGTTTCATGAAACGAACGACGCCACTGATGTATGCTCGACTTGTACGACTCTCCGACATTCAAACTCAATCCGTCTACAGGATTTCAAACAACAGAAAAACTACATTGCATAATTTTGCTAGCACTGCATGCAGAATACCCGGATCTAAAAATTAACCGAAGGACAACTACTTGATGCTGAATATACGCGTACTCTGTCTTAATTGCTAGCAGAGCTGATCACATACAGCTAGCTGCCCCGGCAAGCCACTGCCTCCGCCGCCCCAGCTGCCGCCCGCCGCCACCGCCGCCACTCCAATTAGCCGTCGTGCGCCTCTCCCGCCGTTACAACAAGCCACCGTTCCCGCGCGCTCGAACTGGAGCATTTAGGTCGAGCTCGCTACTGGTACACAGGGGTCACTTACGACATCGCACACGGTCATCAAACAAAATCCGTCACTGATGGCGGCTACCTACGCAAACCAGAACGAGATATCACACACGGTCACTAGAAAAAAGGGTATGCGCTGTGGATCCACATCGCACACGGTTCCTATGAACTAACCGTGTGCGATGTTCAATGAGGCACATTGCACACCGCAAGTTTGAAATAACCGTGTGCGATGTGAAATGGGGCACATCGCACACGGCAAGTTTGAAGTAACCGTGTGCGATGTGAGGCACATCGCACACGGGCCTGAAATGTTGCCCTTGTGTGATGAGACTTACATACCAGACAGTGTTTTCGTTGTATGTTTCCTGACTTCATCAGTTCATTTCGCTTGCCACCTCTGAAAAATAGAATAACATCCCAGCATGCACAGGACAATATATATCACAAGCATCCACAACACAAATTAATGAATTTTTTGCATCTCAATTCCACATCTCAAATTTGGCAACTCCACATCTCAACCATATATATATGTACAACACATTCGACATCGCACAAGTTGCTAAAGAATTTTGCACATCTCAGTTTCATATGGAAAAGAACTATCTAGGGCTTGGTTCATGGGTAGAAAGTGCTAGCTAGTGTGTTTACACACTTGATTAGAAATGGACTCCTTAGAATGTGACGACGCACTCGAATGCGATATCTGTGTGCACCTCCCCTTAGGCTCGGGCTTCATCTTGACCTCTGATCGAAGCACACAATCATGTCAGTCACAATTCACAATTTAGCACGGTATAATCAGCGTATAACAAAGTACAGAGATTCGGAAGGTAATACCTAGAGGAAGACGTCTGATACGTCACGTAGTTTTCTTGTGCAGTGTAACCACAATAGAGCGTCGTCACCATTGTGACATTGCGTTTACACTGCACAAGACACTCTTTCCAAAAGAAGTGTCTTGTGCAGTGCAGCGCAGTGTCACAAACGCGACGGAAAACGACAGCCTCCATCGGCGCCAGCGCTGCTGTAAGGCGGAGGAGCGGTCGCCGGCCTCGAGGAAGAGGCGGCGACCGGATCCGGGCTCGGGGCTCGGAGAGGAGGCGGCGGTCGGATCCGGTCTCGAGGAAGAGGCGGCGACCGGATCTGGGCTCGGGGAAGAGGCGGCGGCCACAGCGCGGTGCCAAAGACTGTTAGGGTTTCCGCGTGTATAAATAGAAGAAGTTTGATATCGCACACGGGTTATCAAAACTAACTGTCATCGATAATTACAACATCGCACACGGTCATCAAATAAAATACGTCACTGATC
The DNA here is from genome assembly GCA_019208055.1 of Stipa capillata. Classification (NCBI taxonomy): domain Eukaryota; kingdom Viridiplantae; phylum Streptophyta; class Magnoliopsida; order Poales; family Poaceae; genus Stipa; species Stipa capillata. The sequence goes on from JAGXJF010003052.1 coordinate 257,497, forward strand.
TTTTTCACACACGATCTGTTCCTATGAAGCAAAGGTGTGCGATGTGACTAAAATAACTGTGTGCGATGTGAGGCACGTCACACACGGAATCTCCGAAACAACCGTGTGCGATGTGTGGAACATCGCACACGGTCCTATAAAATACCCGTGTGCGATGTTTCTCACACGGTTTCTCAGAAAAAACCGTGTGCGATGTGCCTCACATTGCACACGGACCAGTTTACCGTGGCACATCACACACGGGCCTGAAATGTTGGCCGTCTACGATGTTCACATTGCTGACGGGTTTCGGATAACCGTGTGCGATGAGGGGTCTTAAAAGACCAGTTCTGTACTAACGTGAAATTTCATATATATTGTTCTCTCTCTTTTCAAGCTAACCCGTTCATATTACTTTATTGTGTAGCCACTCCATTGCACATGCCTCTCATCTAACTCGTCATCGTTTCCAGGAGAACCTACTGAATAATCCAAGTTGCATCATTTCCTACCAATAGAGTAACCTGGGGTCCATGTGGAGAAGCTAAGGAATCATGCGATGCACATGTCTGTGCCTATTTGGGTATCTTAACATGGATTTCAAATGGTTCATATGCAAGAGAAGCAAACTAGCATTCACTCCATGGAACATCCACTTTGATCATGTGGATTCATTTTTGGCAAAACAAGGAAACAAAATTTGGCAGGGAGTTGCAACAGGCTGTCATCATAAGTTGCGCACTGTTTCCATTTTAGCATTTGTTCTACATAATTTCTAAAGCTGCCTCATTTTATTTACACAAGAAAAATATACGCCGATCATAGATCGTGGAGAAGTCTTTCACACTGAAGTTTCTTCTAGATTGTATTATATTTATTGTGTTTCTGTGTAACTGGTTCTCGAACAATCAATCGATTGATTTTGTTAAGCTCCCTCTAGATTACATTCTATTTATTGTTTTTGTGTAACTTATTCTCTAATAATCGATTTCATTGCTACCAATCATTGGAGGTTTTTTCTAAAACCACAATCTTAGATATGCATTTTACTAGAAAACCCGACAATTCTCTATCTGTTTTCAAACCGAACATGATACTCAAGGGCAATCATAGACGTCATCGTATTATTGAAAAAACTACAACCCTTTATTAACTTGAGAGACAGTAACACTCAAAACTACAACCCTTTATTAAATTGAGAGACAGTAACACTCTCAAATCAAGTTAAAAATAAACAATCTTAAATCATGTGGTTAACTTCACTTTTGCAAACCTGCTACCTAGTAGTTATCCATCCACGGAACAAAGCCATACGTAGACGTAGACTAGAGTCCCAAAGCCGTATACACGTACGAAGCTGCTGCTTTTTAGCTCTCGCTAAAAGCCAACCCAAGCGCCTCCCTCTCTCCCACGCACACACCAAGCAGCAGCAGCACAGCAGTACACTTTGGTGAAGCGGAGCAGCAGCAGCAGCAGCAGAGAGAGAGAGAGAAGCCAAGAAGCAGAGGAGGAGGAGGGAGGAAGAAGAAGAAGTCGAGAAGATGCTTCGCGGGGGCACGAGCATGCTGGGGATCGTCAACTTCGTCACCTTCCTGGTGTCGATCCCTATCCTGGGGGGCGGCATCTGGCTTGCTTCGCGGGCCAACTCCACGGACTGCATCCGCTTCCTGCAGTGGCCCATCATCATCATCGGCCTCGCCGTCATGGTCGTCTCCCTCATGGGGTTCGCCGGGGCCTGCTACCGCCAGACCTGGCTCCTCCGCCTCTACCTCTTCGCCATGTTCTTCGTCATCGTCGCGCTCCTCTTCTTCATCGTCTTCGCCTTCGCCGTCACCGACCGCGGCAACGGCCAGGTCGTCATGAACCGCCGCTTCCTCGAGTACCAGCTCTCCGACTACAACGGCTGGCTCAGGAACCGCGTCGCTGACCCGGAGTACTGGGAGACCATCAGCGCCTGCCTCCGCGACGGCCACGCCTGCGCCGGGATGAGGCGCTTCGCGCGCGATCCCAACACCGGCATGCTCGTCCCCGAGACGCCCAACATGTTCTACGGCCGCAACCTCTCGCCGATTCAGGTCATCCCCCTCTTCTTCCCCTCCCCTCCTCTCCCTCTCTCTCTCTCTCTCTCTCTCTCTCCAAAGATTCACTTCCTTCCTGTATTGTCTCTTTTTTCCATGTAATTTGGGGCAAAAAAATCCCGTCTTGGAAAAAGACTGTTTTTTGGGCGGTCCAGATGAACTAAGCAGCTACAAGTATTCATGGATTATTATTAGCAATTTCCCTGCGCCAAGCAAGTCAACAGTAGAAAAAGATTTTTCTACTTATAGAAAATTAGGGATTTTGTTGGACAGTGAAGAGGATTAATTCAGCGATTTAACTCTGCATTTTTGTTTGAGTTTTGCTAAAACTATCGAAATGTTTTTCAGCTTTCTGATTGCTTGTTGTAAAGGTCGCTTAGGATATTCCAGTTACTACTACTTGGTACCATGTGGATCTCGAGATGAACTTTGCTTGCCACTTTTACCATCAGCCCCTTTTGCTTAGCAAGTCATGACCTTTCAGAAATTGTTAATTCCGCAACCTTTCGTTTCTCCCTGATTTGGGGTGAACCAGCTAGAAGAACGAACCACTAACTTTGCAGCCTCCTCTCCGATTCCACTAGACACCTTTCTCCAAAAGCAATCTTTTTTGTCTTTAATTGGTTCGTTGAATTGCTTGACATCGCAACAAAGGAATCACGCCTAGATTATACGATGAGTGCCCGTAAGTACAGACACTTTGGGGGGGTGATTTGAGACTTTGCCAAGGATTACCATGAGGACTATGTTGGAAAAGGTGTTTTAAGGAATTTCTTTGCTCATGTGAACACCTACCTCGAAGTAGTGTCGTTTGTATGGGGGCAAGCTTGTAGTACCTTAGCAATAAGAATTGACTCAGTGGCCAATTTGATTCCTGGTCTATGTCAGTTGTTTTTTCCCCCTCAGTGGACATGCTGGTGCAAGAAACACATAGTACCCGGAGTTGACACTATTGCGGTGGTAATAAGTAGAATCTTCGTGTGTGGTGATGCTAAGGATAAGGTCGTTTTCCTAGTTTCTTTTTCCTCTTCTTTCTGGATACCAAACGACATGGAGGACCACGATATTTGTATGATTGAGGGATCAGGACGCCATTATGTGATCAAGACAGCCAAAAGCCAGATGCTAGGTGCACATTTCAGACTTGGAATTGGACCATGGAAGCCTTGCCTTGCCTTGCCTTGCTTGTCCTAACATTCTCTCTGCTGTCTTCTCTAACTGCCAGGCTGCTTGTTCTTTTCCTTTGCTACAATCTTACAGAACACATGAAAAATACACCATTGCCCTTGTGTTTTTTTTTCTTCTAGGAACTATACTAGTACATTATGGGTTGCATCTGTATTTTAATGCAGATTAGCTTGCCCATGTCTGCACAGGTCTGAATTCATGGGGATAGAGTTCAGTGCGCATGGCCACATATTTTGTGGGACATATCCTGCCCATGAAAGCATACGTCAGGATTGGTTCATTGTCCTGATAACAGGTCGGATGGCTTTGTTTTTCCTGTGCATGCACACATATGCATGTTATGGATCATCTCATACTTTCAGTTTTAAATTGAACTGGCATGGACAATTTTGCATTCAGTATAGGATATTTGGATCAACACTATTGAATATGTGTTTGTGGTTGGCATCTCTTTGTCTTCATTAAAGGTCAAAGTTTCTGCTAGTCTAGGTGATGAAAAATGGATAACTGGTCTCCGTACTGTCCCAAGTGATTTTTTGTTATGCGGAACTTCATTTTGTTAGTTAAGGGCCATAGTAGTTGTGTTCATTTCAAATTTTGATGGTGTAATGCAGATAAATTGTACTGTTTACTTAAATTATTGAACTGTACACTGAGATAACATTTTTGTAAAGAAAACTCTTTATGACATGGATATAACTTGCCTCTGTGCACAGTATGAAAGAACTTCAGCTCAAGGACTTAGTATTCAGGTTCATGAGCTACTGCAGGCTTGCCAACAAAAGTTGTAGGTTAGATCTTGCTAAATTCATTGGAATCTCCAAGCATCAACCCAAGTCAATGAACTATAATATTGCATGTACACTACTCTATTCCATACGGAAATGCATTTTGCTGTGATGTACGTCTCTGTTGTGTCCATTAATTTGAGTTATTTAAACGAATTGTGGATCTACAGGAGTGAAGTACTCGGTATCTTGTTCAGATTAGCTGTGCGATTTCTCAGGATACTAACACAATTCGCGACTGACAATTGCAGTCTGGATGCTGCAAGCCACCGTCATCATGTGCATTCACCTATATGAATGAGACATTCTGGACCAATAACCCTGGTGTCCCAACCATGATGACCGACGCTGACTGCAGCAGGTGGAGCAACGACCAACAGACGCTTTGCTTCCAGTGTGACTCATGCAAGGCAGGCGTCCTCGCCGGCATCAAGAAGAGCTGGCGCAAGGTCGCCATCATCAACATCGTCGTGCTGATCATCCTCGTCATCGTGTATGTTGCTGGCTGTGCTGCTTTCCGCAACGCCAAGAGGATGGATAATGATGAGTCGTATGGTATGGCAAGAATGACGAAATCTCAGCCGAGCAGGTTCCAGTTCTAGGCTGCGTAGTCTTAGCCTTTGGCTGTACAAAGACCAGAATGGGTGGTGTTAAGGCTTGGCCTGAATTATATTTCTTACTGAAATGTGGGATCACCTGCAGTTGGGTGGTGAAAAGGGGAGAAGTTCTTGTATCAAAAGTTCAGTATCGTTTGATTTTGTGCTTGCTTCAATGTTTAGGGTAGGTCTATTCTGTATTGGGGGTACAAGATGATGTCTGCAAAAACAAGATAAGTTACCTCATTTAGGACTGTATTATTCTGTATTGGAGATTTTGGTTTGGCATCTTCGGCCTGTTTGTTTGGCAGGTTTTTAGCTTTTGGAAGCCAAAAGTTATTTAAAGCTTTTCGAAGCCAAAAGCCAAAAGTAGGTAAATAGGTGTTTTTCTGGCTTCGAAGCCAAAGTCCAGAAACCAAAAAAAGCCTAAACAAATAGGGTCTTAGAAGATTATGTTATGATGATTGCAGGGTAGGTGTTGTCCTAACTGCTAACTCTTAAGATCATATGGCAATATGGAGGGGTGTTATGACAAATACTTGAGCTTGTAATATGATGTGTCACCAATTTTTTTTGTTTGTTTGTTGAGAAAGTGATGTGTCAGCAAATGCTCAATGCATAGCATTCTCCAGTGCAATTTGGCTATATGGGGCCTTGTCTCAGCCCACGTAAAATTATTTTGAGTGTAATGTCAAAAGCCCGTTAGCAAAACCTCCTGGGCCCAAAAATTCAGGCCTAAATCCACATCCAAAGGACTGCAATGGTCATGGACCTTTTTACGAGTCCACAGCCAAAACAAGTTCTGAAAATAAATGTTCATACTATCGAGTGGCAAAAAGCATCATCATGTAGTCCAAACAGACTCCAAATAATGCCATATGATTGAGCTCTCACTTTACCGCATTGCATGCCGAACTTTGATGAAAGGTTATCAAGTCAAATCAAACATGCATACAAGTATCATTGAATAAAATCCTTTGTGTTAGGGTTATGTGCATGAAAATGCAATGGCAGGGAGATATTCCTTATGTTTGCATCACCTCGACGCAGTATTATTGAATAAAATTCTTCCATTGTCTAAAAATTCGAACATGCATGCAAGTGAGAATGCAGGGACTTAGGTATCAAAAAAGTGAATTAACTGACTATTGGTATCTGCAAAACTTCCCCTGAACCCAATCAAACCACATGATATTTCAGGTAAAGAAACACAATGGATCAGAGAAATGAGACAGGGCACAAATCCTTGTTGAGACGGTGGTTATGTATTAGTCTATTTGGCTTTATCACAATGACATTATTTTTGACAAGAAGATGTTCTCTCATTCGAATCAGATCATCTTCAGGTGTGGAACTTTACTGAGAAGTTGAGCGTCCTTGCAGCAGTTGGAGTTTAGGAAAACTATGATGCAGAAAAGCAAGCAACCGGAGCCATTGGTAATGGAGATCTTTGCTACTTATTGGTGCATTTGCAGGAAACTGGGTGATGGCTGTCCTCCGGCCACCTGAAATGTTATTTCTTTATTTATCTTCATATTGATACGACTGGTCGCCTTAGGTGGCTGTTCTTTTTTATTATTCACTAGACAATGTACTCTTTGAAGGCTGTATGAATTTTTAATGCAGGTACCGAGAAATTAGTAAAATCTTCTTTAAAGAAGAAAAAGAAAGGAGACAGGGACTGCCCCATGTGATTAGGGGCAAGTAAGCAGTAGCTAGTTTATGAAATGGTGGCCTGGATTCTTTCTCCAGTTCAGACACAGTTCTTTGATCTTATGCTTAAACCTGATGATCCATGATGAGCATTTGTTTGTCCTCTAGTAGTGCCTGATCCATTGGGTCAAAGGCCATGAGAATTAATCTCCCTGTGAACAAGCACTGGCTCCAGTTGACATCCTGGCTGGTGATGTTCAGAAAAGGTTGGAAATTTTGGGGAAAGGTTTTGACTGAAAATAGCTTCTTTTCATGCCTGGCGTATCTAGATCATCTGGTTTGGCTAATGGTGGGCAGATTTTCAGTGTTGTAGATAGCAGGAGATTCTCGCTGGAAGGAATGTTTACAGCTGTTTTGACATTTCACTCTATATTCCAAGAGGCGCACACATTATCGTAGGCCCAACAGTTAGTCCTTGCCAACTTTTTCTAGGGTTCTTCTGCTAAAAAAATACTGGAAAAGCTGGCTGGTATTTGTTACCGACTCAAATCTAGAATGTAGATACATTTACAAATTTGACCCAGTTAAGCTACGATTAATCATGTACTTTGGCATTGGCATTGGAACCATTTGCATATTGGTCAGTGTACAAAAATCACCCACAAAGGGAGCCATATCAGCAGGTTCCATAGCATAACATCGAATCCGACCAGCTTCAAATTGATCTTCTTTTTTCCGAGGAACTACTAGGCTCTGTGTACTTGAGAATTGATAGATCTTGCAAGATAGAGTTTTAGTCTTGTTAAGTAGTACTTTCTCCCGTTCTCTAAAAGTGGTCGTTTTGGATATGAACAGATTCAAACTCTCTCAAAACTTTGCATATCAATGTTCTTATAAATATTTAGATTAGATACTTGAAAATCATATGATTAAATTGGTCTAAAAAAATACTTGCACAATAAATGGTTTTATTGGGTTTTACAAATATACTATAATAAAAATTGGTGGTTAAAATTTTGTTTCGACGACTATATCATCGTCTAGGACGATAACTTTTATGGATATGAAAGGAGTAGTAATAGATGCTCTACTTCTTTGAGAATGACATGCATATGGTGTCAATGTCATGATGCGATGCGATTTTGACTAACATCACAGAAGAGAATCAACCACACATCCTTTTCGATCACAACAGCTGCAGCTAGCAAGAACACAACTCTGTCTCGATTACGACTTCAGCTTACATTATCAAATCGATTGTTAACTTGTTGGAACTTCAACATGCTGGAATTTTATTCTAGTATTGTGATTCCTCCCTCCATCTTGAAACGCCAACAAATTAATCACTTTAACCCTTTGGTTAACTCCATCTCCATCCAAACTTAATTACACCCATGAATTATGCATACACGTAGTAAGTAGTAGTTCACTGATTATTTCGTGGAATTAGTGAGCACCTCGCGGCGAGTGCAATGGCAGCTTGCGCGCGCTCATGTCCAGAGTGGCTCGTCGGCCCAGCCGACGGGGCTGGCCTGCATGATGCCGCCGGAGGAGGCGCCGTCGACGACGTAGAGGGCGTCCACGGGCGCGGCGCCGGGGGAGGCGCCGGCGAGCTGCGAGCCGCCGACGGCGGCGCAGTAGGTGGCGGTGTGCGGCCCGGCGAGCTGTCCGCCGGTGGCCATCTCCATGCAGAGGAGCGCGACGAGGTGCGCGTGGTGAGCGCGGGCGCCGGCGAGCTCGGCCTGCGCACGCGCGAGCTGCGCCTTGAGGCCGTCGACCTGCCTCTGGAGCTGGCAGATGGCGCCGGCGCAGCCGTAGACGGGGTCCCGGATCCGCGCCCCCGCCTCGTACACCAGGCTGCTCACCGCGTCCGCCCGGTGCTCCTCCGGCAACTCCTGCACGCAGGAACGAACGAACACATCGATCAGTCAGCGATCCGATTCATGGACGCTCGCGCCATTGATTCAGATATAAGAGAGGATCACACATGCGAATTTCACCTGAAGGAGCTTGATGATGTTGCTGGCCCCGAAGACGCGGTGCGCGGTGGCGAACTTGTGGGGCTCGGTGGGCGGGAAGTAGGGCGCCAGCACGCAGCGGTCGACGCACCGGCGGCGGAGGATCTTGCACGCCGCGCACGGGCTCAACACCACCGCCGTTGCGGGCGCCGGCTGCGGCGATGTCGGGGCCGGCGAGTGCAGCGCCGGCGTGTCGCCTGACGACTCCATCTAGCTGTCAGCTAGCTAGTACGCTTTGGTTCGCGCTTGGTTAATTAACTCGGAGCCAAGCTAAGATAGTTGCCAAGTTTTTGTGTCAATTTGTGTGCTATATATATACGTAGGGTGTGGGTTTTCTGATATAAACATAACAATTGACTGATGGGGGGCCCACTTGTCATACTCTTGGTCCGCCCCTGTTATGTGGTATAAAATTGATACTATTGGATTTATAGTTAAAAATATTTTTTTACGGTATCAATCTTATATTACATAATCCAGGTATTGTTGAACTAATTGTTAATCAAATATAAATTTTTAAAATGTGGGAGTAAATTACTTATGACCGTCATTAATTAGTCCATATAGTAGTATTTGTCATGCATGTTGCAGCTAAGTGGAAGATTATAAGCCATCTAATTCTTTTGTTTACAGACAACTATTGTCTAAATGCATCTCCTTATGATCTAAAGATGACACTAAAAACAACTAAATATAATGAAGACAAAACATTTTAGCTAGTAGGGTTACCAGTACATAACCAGCCCTGCGGATGTGCCGAGATCCACTACCTTGTATAACCCCTGTACTGACGGGCGCAAAACAGCCACCACTAATGGGTTTTGTGCCCGTCAGTGAGCTCCTGTCAGTGAAGAGAAAAAAACCACTGACGGGCGCGGCGCCCGTCAGTGGAGATACACCCAGGACCTAAAAAAAAGGCAACAGGCCCAGCCTGAGCCCCCCGAGCCCACACCCGCCGCCGCCAGGCCTAGCCCGCTAGGCCCGCACTGCCACCACGTTCCCGCCGCTGCCGCTGCTCGGACATCATACCCATCCCGGCCACCGCGTGCCTCCGTGTTGCTGGCCGCGCGCACCATTCCGCCCCCCGCCTTGCTGGCCCCGCGCCGCCGGCCTCCTGCCGCCCGCTGCGCGCACCGCCGTGAGCCACACCGAAGCCGTCGACACGCGAGCACCGCACCGGAGCCGCCGACGCGCGAGCTGCCGACACACGAGCTCCGCGCGCGGCCGCCGCCACAGATTCTCTGGCCGCTAGATCTGGGGAAGTGGAGGTCGCGGGCGGTGCCGCCCGGACGCGCTGGATTCGGGGAAGCGGAGGTCGGGGTGCGGCCGGAGGGGAGGCCGGCGATCCGGTGTCGGGATGGGTCGTCCGTGGTGGAGGGAGGAAGCGGTCGCCGGCGCCGGCGTCGGCGAGGAGGGAAGAGGGAGCGGCGGTGGCTGGGAGTTGGCGTGGAGGAGAGAGGAGAGAGGGGGAAGGGGATCGGAGAGGCTGGGGGTTGGCGTGGAGGAGAGAAGAGAGAGGGGAAAGGGGATCGGAGGGGCTGGGGGTTGGTGTAGTTAGGTTAGGGTTAGATAGGTATTTATACGGAAGGGGATTGCGGGCTTTGGGTGGGCTTTTAGCGGGCCAAAAGAACTGCTGACGGGCCGACTTTCTTGCCTGTCAGTGGTAGAACAGCACCACTAACGGGCAGAGTTTCAAGCCCGTCAGTGGTATTTTTTTTACCCAAAATTAGCACAGCTGAAGTCTCCACTGATGGTCCTATTAATCCGCCCGTCAGTGGTGTCGTTACCACTGACGGTCCGTCTTGTGCCCGTCAGTAATTACGTTCAGGAAAGAGTCAATCTGCAGTAGTGATCGCGATGTGTCACGTCCATCCTCGAGAGATGCCCTCTCCCGATCGCCACAATTCTTACGTATTGATATGATTATCTTTCGTTTCCTAGAGTTGAATTTTCATGAAGTTCGAAGTTTTTAAATTCAGTCGATCTTTCTTTTCTCACTTCGCGGTTTGAAACTCTCCCATAGAAGTTTTGGATCTTCGTCTTGAATTTTCTTCAGCTGTGAGTATTTGAATTTCCAGTTACAAGGGGGAAGGAGGAGGAAGGAATAGTGGTGGGAAGGATTGCCACGTGGCATGTCCACTGAGCTCGCTCGTGATATTAGGTTGCAAGAGCGTCCGTACGATAGTCATCACGTAAAATAGGTTTTTATGCTCGTCTCAAGCCGGAGCCTCGCGCTTGAAACCATCTGTTGGTGAAGAGATCATGGCCACGTTTTAGCAAAAAATTCGACGTAATGCGTCAAAAACCTGCGTTTTTCTCCCGAAAGAAAAAGGACGAAGATACGTCTTACTCCCTGATGCGCATTTGCGTGCATTCCGAACGGGCTTGAATTAATGGGGGATTTGATAAAATGCCCCGTTTTGTTTGGTGCGTTTGATGAAATGCCCCGTTTGTGTCAATGACTGGTGGTCCCGGACCCCACCAGTCATTCTGGGGGGGCATTTCATCAAGTGGCAAAGTAAGTCAGGGTATTTTATCAAAAACTTCTGAATTAATATTGTTGCCCTGAAGAACCCATACCAATGCATGGGTGACACCATGTTGACGTACGCATGCATGCACGTCCCGGTAGTTCACTTCTTCACAGAGCCGGAAGAGCCAGAGCTGATGATGCTACATTTGATCTTCGCATGAAAATAGAAAACGGATTTGCTAACCTACAACCGAAATCCTATACATACCATGCCTAAAAATCTTAATTTTCTCTTTACCACCAGTAAATAGCATATTTCTTACGTGCCACTAAATAAGATGATTTAGTTTCTTATATGTCACTCCGTTAACTTTTCGTTTGAGGAGCTCTGTTATCTCACAGATAAGTTGTCAATTTTTTCAAAAATTACCTAATTACTCCTAATGAAGAAATTTTAACTAGAAGAAAAACTATGATATTTTCTACAAGTATGTTGTCAGATACCTATTTTTGGCACCAAAGACTTGGTGGTATATAGTGTGTACTTAGGTTTTCATATAAGGAATTGTATTAGATAAGAGTAAAATAGTTTTTTTACATACTTAACGGAGCTAAAATACCTTATTCAATGGCATGTATGAATTAAGTCAATTTATTAATGGTATAGAAGAAATATGACTCTTGAAGTGACATATAGAAATTTTCTCTTTTTCATTTCGTCAACACTCGATTTCTTCACCCAGGCTTAGAGGGCTGGTGAGAGGCTACGGATGGTTAGGATGGGATGCAATGGCGGAGGTAGGGGAGACTGGCAGGATCCAGGGTTCTCCCCATCATCCCATAAATGTATATATATGACCATTATAGTCTTTCTATTTCAAATTTTTTTAATAAAAATTATCATAATTTGGTCCCTCTTATCAATTTTGGTGTATTATGTAGTTTATTTGGTCCCTCTTGTCTTTTATTCCTTGCTCCGCCACTGATGGGGGAATTTGGGGTAAGAAGAGGGTGATTAACTAGGGATGAAGATCGAAGACAGTCCTTACCGTTGAATCGGGATCCTAGGGTAGAAACTTAGTATTTGAAAAAGAAAAGGAAGATAGCATGTGTTGCACGTAGTACGCAATCATCGCGACGCCATGATCGAAGCGTACGTGTTCTCTGGCGTGCCGTGACGGCCAGCACGCCCTGCCCTGATCTGCACTGCACCGTGCGCGGCCGCGTCGCCCACCATCGCCATGACCGGCCGGGAAACGGGCCAAGAAGACAAGAACTAACTGATTTCGCCTTTGCATGCATTATGCACGTCTCTCTCTCTCCTTTGTGATAGCAACAAGCAACATATACCAACAACAACAAAAAATTAATATTAAAGTATTAGATAGTAAAGCATTTTTGAATTTTGATCATCAATATAAAAAATTACCATCATCAACAACAACAAATTGATATTAGTAGATCATTTATGAAATATACTTTTATAATATATAATTATTTTTATTTAAAGTAACACAATTTAAATAATTTAATGATTAAATTGTTGCTTTAGAAACTATGTCGATATCTAATATCACATATTTTAAATTAAATGGGAATATACACACGAACAACATGCATATATATAGCTCTAGCAAAACTATGTCGATATCTAATATCACTTATATTTTAAATTAAATGGGAATATACACACGAACAACATGCATATATATAGCTCTAGCAGTGGCCATGGAAATCAATCGGCATTTTCTCGAGCATGCATGTAAGGTACGGTAGGTGTAGTGGAGTTTCGATCCCTCGCGTATGGATCGATCCTTGATCCAGTTTCCAATTCGTATCTCTGGTTTTTCTAAAGTTCACATGATTGTATATCCCGATGCCGTGTGGACTCTACTTTTGCTAGCTAGCACTAACAATGATATAATTGGCCTTTACACGCTCATCATCGTTGTTACCCGAATCATGAACCAAATCCTTCTATTACCACCTTTATTCCAGTCAAACCACCTAACATATGTCGAGTAAATGCAATTATCACTGCCGACATATAATTCCAGCCGGCCGCCATGCATGCGTAAAGGTGAGACTCGGGCCGGGTATTTCCAGGCTTGCCCGTGGCCCGGTCGGCCCGGCACGGTGCACGGAACGGCACGGCACGGTGGCCCGTGTCGGGCCGTGCCAGCGATTGGGGCACGCTGGGCAGCACGGCCCGGCCGACACTCCCGCCCCTAAATTCTCCCCTCCCACCAAAACTCCCCCCAAAATTCCTCCTATCTCCTCCAATTCCTCAATTCCCCAATTCCGCCCCCGCCCATCCCACCCTCCGGCACTCCCGCTCCCGCGGTCCCGTCCACCCGCTCGGCCGCTAGGGCTTCGGCGGTCCGGCCAAAGAAACCTCGCACGGCCTCCGCTCCCCGCCGCCACCCTTGCCCGCCGGCCGCCGCGCGCGCCGCGACCCAACGCCCTTGCCGTAGCCATCTCGCCCCCTCCGCTCCCCGCCGCCACCCTCGCCCGCCGCCACCCACGCTCGCCGCCCTCCGCGCGCGCCGTCGACCCAGCGCCCTCTCCGCTGCACCCCGCCCCCTTCGCTCCCTGCCGCCACCCGCGGCGCCACCTCCTCCCGCCGGCCCGGCACTCGGCGGCTCGGGGTTGGGGGCTTCGGCGGCGTCACCGTGGCGGGCTCGTGCCGGCACGGCCCGGCGATGGCACGGCCGGCCAACGTGCCGTGCTTGGGCCACGGCCGCGGCTCTCCGTGCCAGCACGGCACGGCACGGCGGGTTCGGCGGGTCGTGCCGGCACGGCCAATCTTGGGCACGAGGCACGCCGGGCTCGTGCCGGGCCGGCACGGCACGGCCCAAGTCCCACCTTTATGCATGCATGCTAGCTCCTCGTGGATAGAATAACTAGGCACAGTGAGTGTGCATAGCTATGGCTGATCCGGGCCGTCCATCGACGTATGGATGGATAGATCATAGACATTTTTCCAGAAAGCCATGCATGGCTAGCTGCATGCATGCCTGCACATATACTACTACTGTATATATCGGAATTGTGAGACGAATTATAATGGGGGTGGCTGGAACGCACTTTGTGAAGTCCCAGTTGAGCCCAACCTGGAACGTCAAATACACACGCACCGCAGATTACACAGACGACTAGTGCATGCAAGAGGAGAAAGAAATTTATCAGCGGATGATGAGATGCTGCGTACGTGCGATAGTTAGGTATAGTGATCCACCATGCATGCACAAAAAAGGACTCGACTCTTCTGCATGCATGGCTAATTAGTGTGAACTGGGTTGTATATAACAGAATATAGCTAGGCATTAAGCAGTGCACATTTCTTTTCTGCTTTCTTCTTATTAATCCAGTCATTCTTTCTTGACTGCTTCTTCTTCTAGAGATCTCATGCACATGCAGTGCATGACGCCTTTTTTTCCCCTCTTCTTTCGCGCGGAGCAAACTAGTAATGGGAGTGTACCGAACTCTCCCAGTTCGGCGCAGACGCGTACACCTACCCAGCCAGACCCAGCCGGCAGCTTGGCTACATACATTTCTGCATAGGAATAGAGTGCCCATTTAACATATTTGGCAGTTTGACTGTTTTTCTTTTTTGTCAAGAGTCTTTTTGTCAACGGTCTCTTTTTACCCTAGAATCTAATATTACTTTTCTTTTGCATAATTTCTTTCTTTCTTTTCCTTTCTCTTCTCTTCCAAATCCCTCCGACGTTGCCGCCACTATCTAGCTCACCCCCGCACGCCGACGCCCTAGCTCGCCGGTGCCGCCACCACCGCCCTCTGGCACCAGCCCACACCAGTCCCGTCTCCCTCGCAGCCGGTAGTGCTACCCCGCTGCCTCGCTGCCCCGCCCAAACCAACTGCTAGTTCGCCGTTCCTTGTTGGGCATTCCTCTAATCCTAAGGGGCATCAGTTCTTCTCTAGCGCTGACAGACACCCCTACCCTAAAACCCTAACTCCGAGCACCTCGCTCTTAGCCCTAACCACTTCGGCGAGGGTCTCTCCGCTCTGCTCTGCCCCTATCACCATTGCGCGTCGATAGCGGCTCCACCCCGAGCTCTCGTGAGCTTTAGCCACCACCGGACAGGGAGAGAAAGAAGAAAAATTTTGTGAAAAAATTTAAGTGTTAATAAATTAGAAAACAGGCAGTTGTTGATTAACATTTCCGTAGGAATAATTAGGCCATCGAGACCTATCATTTTGTAAAGTTGATTAGATTAGGTACCAGTACTTGCGTTGTAGTGTACTATTGCTTAGTTTGCCGAATCTAGTTAGTTACGGAAAATTTTACTAATTCAGCGTGATTTTGCTGTTACATCCAAGTAAAAGGCTCTTTTAACTATTCCATCTGTCTAGAAATATAAGATGTATTTTAATTGATTAAGATAAAATTTTGATCAATAATTACTCTATAAATATATAATTTACGTGACATAAAATTTATATCATTAGATTCGTATTTAAATGTACGTATCTATGATTATAATTTTATATCACATAAAATGTATATTGATATAGTAATTATTGGTCAAAGTCTTGTCTTAACCAATCAAAATATGCCTTACATTTCTGGACAGAGAGAGTAACTACAACTGTACCTGAAAAGAGAAACAAGTAAGCGCTCTTAAAATACCATCGCAATGTCAAATACAGTACATCCATGTTTCGTATTTCAACGCGGTACTTGATGGCGGTTGCATGATACACATTCATGGTGCATGCATATTCCATCTCAAGAGGAGAAAGCAATACGTGCATATATTCTTAGAAATGTGCCGTGAATTATAGTGTCTCAAGAAAAACAATAGGGACGTCTACAGAATTTGCTCAAAAAAGGGACGTGTACAGAAATAGAAAGAAAGTAGAGAGTGCGTATTTAGGCTTGGGACAACAATGCTGGCCCAATAACGAAAGTTTGGGCCCTGCTATAACATGGTTGGCGAGAGAACGAAAACAATGGTATATGGGCCTAATAAAGCCCAAACAAGACGTACTTGGGGTCAAAGGAAATGCAGAACGAAGGGAGTAAGTTCGTTACCAGGATTCCAAATCTTGAATTGCATCATCACACTCAACAGTGACATGAACCTGAACTCTCACTGACATAAGTTGCAGCCATACATAGTCCTCTTTTTTTTTAACTGCAATCCTGCATCTGCTGCTGCTGAGAGCAGAGAAATCTTTCCTTTCAGGTAAACGAATGCCCACTGCTCCTCATCGGATGTCCAGGAGTATCATGGTAGTTAATGGCAGTATGATCAGTAATAAGTACCGGTTATTTATTGCACTATCCAGTTCAGGGGATGCAAGACTGTACGGTTCTTGGCTCCCAGTTTAATCACAGGCCATTGGCTGGATGCACCTGCATGTGCCATTTGTCCTCCTGGCCAAGTGGCCATGCATAGTTTATGCAGGCCATGCACACACGGGACGCAGCTCCTCTAACTTCCCTGAAGGTAAGTCACGGGTGAAAGCATCCACCGACGTCCAACCATCCAGGGATGCTACTTTCCTTTAACATGCCTAACCTGTTTGCCTGTTGTTTTCTAGTCTCTCCTTCACAAAGGAGCATCACTAGTAGACTTCAGAAAAGAAAAGGGCAGCTGCATTACGAAGGCAGCCAATTAATACTGCAATGAACTTAACTATACTCTAATATAAGATCTATATCAAGTTTACAATAATTTTAATAATCTGCGACAACTCTAATGAAATTCAACGAAACATTAGGTTTCCTGTTTTCTCAACGAAGTCAGTACAATGAACGAAAAGCTAAAGTAGCCAATTTGTGAAACATAATACCAAGCTATATAATCACAATATATCTGAAGCATATATGCCTTCAACACTTGAGGCCTGCATTGTCAATAATATTAGGTCATATTTAGTTGGACTTTTCAGCAGCTTTTTACTGGAAAAACCTGCTGTCCAACCAAACCGCTAGCTTTGGAGTAACTTTTGTCAATAGTGTCTATGGACTTTGCAGTGCAAATTCAACTGTTTGAAAAAACTGCCTTTTTCTAGCTTTTTGCAATCTACTGAAGCTTCAGGGCTCATTTCTCAAAATATTGTAGATGGTTTATATTAACCTAAAGCTATATGTTCACTTTCTTACAGTCACAACAGATTTTCCAGACAGCCAGCCAACAACAACCACAACCCAACCAAACGGACCCTTACTTATGCTAAGATCACAAAGGAGAGAAGCTCCCTTGGATGGTTGGATAACGGTGGATGTTGCAAGTAGTCACCCATGACTTACCTTCATGTAAGTTAGAGGAGCTACGTCTGCGTACACACGGTAATTTGGTTGGGGTGGCTCAGCAGCACCATCTTTTGAATGATTTAGATGGATGATTTTGGCTAGCATTGTCCCTGACAAATCTTTGCAACGCCATTTCCGAACTTAAGCTCTCGCTTGGTAGAAGGTTAAATATAGTCAGTCTTCCGATCAAGCATTCTGGGCTCCGTTTAGTAAAATCGGTCAATTCGAAGGTGCTACATTTTAAACCAAACATGTCATATATATATACTAGTATAACCAGATATATGTACTATGTTCGTTATGAAATATATTTTCATAACTATTTATTCTAAATTAAAGAATTAAGTTGTTATAAAAATTTATAATTAAAATATAGCTTTAGAGGCTATGTCAAATATTTAAAGTCACATGTATTTTCTACAGAGAGGGGGAGCAGTAATATTCTACGACGGTCCTGGGTGTTGCGAGCAAATCATTACCGGTGGCTTCGTCGCAGCTAGCTAATTGTTGTCTTGTGCTGACGGCTTTCTCCGCAATCTTGAGTAGCTCTAAGTTTTTACAGTCCCCGGGCAGCATGCATCGATCACCACCAGCTTTGCGCAATCTGCCCGCGATTGGCACGTGTAGCTTTTTCTAAGACGTGGTGACCATATCTTGTTTCGCGTGTTTGGCTCTGCTTTTAACGACATCTGGGTGTAGCTTAACTACAACTAAAGATCCGGAGCTATAACTAATTTAAGAAAAAAAATATTTTTTCTCTCGATTTTGCAAAAGTCTAAATTAGTCTCTCAACTCTAATATTGGACGTCTTATATCACTCAAAAATCAAAATCTTATAGATTTAATTTCTCGTCCTACTAAAAGCGGTTTTGAAGATGACTTGGTGATTGTTTTACACATATCTAAACCTATTCAGCACAAAAAATTTTAAAAAAGGAAAAATCAAAAGAAATTAGAAAAAGTTAGAAATATTCTCATATTTTTCAGTAACTTTTTTGAATATTCTCGGTTTTCTTATTTTCTCTTGAAATTTTCTCTTTCCTATTTTCTGATTTTTCTTGTAAATTTTTATTTTAAAAATATGTTTTTAATAATTTTTTTAGTTTCTTAGAAAAACATATCTAATTTTTCATTTTTCGAAATTTCTGAAATCTAGTTTGTTTTTGTTTCTCTCCCAATTATATGAGTTTTCTGAAAGAAACTTTAAATTTTCTGATTTTTTTATTTTTTTAATTATTTTTCTTTTTTTTGACTGGGTTGTCCGCGTGCGAAACCGTTGTCATATCATCTCAAAACAACCGCTATGTTATCGTTGAAACTCCGTCATGTCATCATGAAAACCGCTTTCAAAGGGGTAATGGATTAAATCTAGACAATTTTAACACTTAAGGGATTAAAATATCTGATATTAAAGATAAAAGATCGAATTTAGACTTTTATAACAGTGGAGGGGCAGAGAACAAACTTTTTTCTTAATTTAACTGCCTCAACGGTGCATGTACTACTAGTATATTACTCCACAAACTTGGACTGTTATTTTCTCTTATACTAACACATTGTCATTAATATTGGCACCACTTTTATTTATCACAAAATCTATACGTAGTCATGCTAATTTCTGGTAAGAAGTTTACGGAGTTTGGATTTTGCAACTTATAAATGAACGGGAGGAGTATACCACAACTCTTCACGTGTCTGCCTCCCAGTTATACAATTCCTGATGACTGCACTTTGTATGGCATCATGGAAACACGTTATCTGAAAGCCGATCGATCACGCATCTTATTATATTTTTCGTCTGTTTCGTCGCATCCCCTTGGTGCACTTGCTGCTGTGTGGTTGTCTTGACACCAGTTCATGTTTCTTTTGAGCCTTGGAGCCGAGTAATATAATCTTGGCAGTTCAAGTTGGTAGCTCGTCATTTTCCAGCATATAAATATCGACAGATTCTTGTTCCTTCTTTCTTCTGAACCACGCGAGGGCGATAATGACACTGGTGGTTCTGTTCTGTTTTATTTTCTCCATCTGATTTCTGGCAGTATCTTTTTAGAAGGTGGTGTTCAAGACAATTCATGATTGTAACCTGAAGAAATGCGTGTACAAATAAATGTTCAATCAATCCAACAATGCATGGGCCTGTAGCAACCTTAGATGCTAGTGATATACGTAACTCAATTACTCTCTTCAATAATCTTGGAAAGCTAGGTATGACACATGTCATACATGCGCATGGCAGCAGCATGTACTTGTGGCGAGCCATGAATGATTCATCAAGCGCAGAAAATTTTCCAGTTTCTTACGATAATCTGAGACGTTTTGTTTCCTGCGAAATTTCCCAAGAACTTCTAATAGAATTTATTCGTTCCAAACGTGTCTCTAACCAAAGGCCTATTAGCTAGATCAGACCATGAGAGGTAGAAGGGGAACTAGACAACGAGAAGAGGAAGATGAAGCTGTTGTAGTACACTATAGCACGGCAGGACTGAGCAGTCTATTACGTAGCAAGCATGCACGAGAGGAAGGGAGAAAAAGCGAGAGATGAAACAAGGCGAGACAGCTAGCTAGCTAGTACGGCCAAGAGAGTTTGGTGCACCCCTCCTCCTCCTCCTCCTCTTCTTCTTCTCCGATCGATGTGGACGTCTCTTTTGCATGTGGCACTTTGTCAATCTGGACTGCGTAGCTAATCTGGACGTTTGACTGATCGCAACATCTCAATACCTAAGTTCTCCGCCAGCTTGGTATTATGGCGGCTTTTCAAAAGAACAAATTCATCGGCTTCCCAGCTTAGAGTAGTAGTACTAGAGCATTTGGAATCCACCGACGCAAGTGAATGAGGCTCGTCGCCTTCCTGGCTGAACATCCATTGTCTGAAAGTGACCGAAGCCCAACGCCGGTGGACAAAACGTGTATCCGAGTCCAACAGCATTGGAAGTTAGTACTCCTTCGGTTTAGTGGCGGAGCCACCCCGGCGACCCAGGCGGCTGCCCGGATCGGCCGGCGAAACTCCATTGGAGCTATAGCACGGAATGGAGAATTGATCGGTAACTTTTAGAGGCAAACGCCCGTTGACATGATCAGAGTTAGATTTTGCCCAGGCTCTACGAACGAGCTGGCTCCGCCACTGCTTCAGTCCCCGATCGAATAATTCTCCTAGGGTAATGTTGGTGTACAAGATTGCGAATCCGCCATCCGTCTAGGTTCGAGTCTGACTTCTACCATAGTTTTGAAAGTACAGAAGAATAAGTTGTATGGATCCATCCTATCTAGAAAAAGATATATGGTTTTCGAAGCTTAATTTGAATGATGTAACGAAAGGTATAAAGTTAGCGAATCTCCGTGGGTAAACGTATGGCATGCTTCTAACAGACATTTATATAATACAGTGTCATCCATACAAAGTATTTATTTTATTTCTCCAAGCGATTATAAGAGGGTATTTATGTCATTTTTCGTCTCATGGATTTCTCAGCTCCATCACCTTATTAATTTTGTTCAAAATTAAGATATACCTCCATTAATCCATGGAGAGCCATCCAGTGGTCAATCTTTGAAAACTTTGACCATTAGTGAAAGCATGTGGATCGAAAATACGAAAGTAAATGACATCTGTTTGTCCTAAAAACGCCAAAATTCTTTTATAATATGTATTATTTGTTACTTTTATAGCATGTGAATTGAATATCGTAGTATCTTTTTTGCGAGAAATAGCCAAAGTCATGACATTAGAGACCATCGAAAATATCAACACGACATACATTTATATATGGTCCGTGAGGTACTAGTGTTTTTATACACGGAAGTATATATATACAGTAACAGTAGTTAGAAAAATGAATCTCATAGATGCATATTGCAAAATTGGGACTAAAAATCATGTACGGAGAATTACTTACGGATGGATGTCACTCCGTATACATGTTGGTTTCATAAGTAGGTTGGTCCAACGACTGTAGGCTTAAAAGGAAATATCTTTGCCTAATTACTACAGCTCAGCTCTTACCACATGTGTTCATCAACTAGTAGTACTAGCTGTTATAGCAATGTAGGATCCAAGGATGCAGTGGAAGTCACAGCATTTACCATGAGTGTCAAAAGAAATGTTCCAAGCCTCCATTCCTCAATTATTACGAGGCTGCCATGTTAGGTTTACTGTAATTTTCTTTACTCTACTTGATTAGCCACCTAGCCGATCGACCTACACGAGCTTCTTATAGTTAAAAGCTCAGCACCATTGCAAATAGATACATATCAGAGAAACATCGTCAAAAGTGAGGATGACAAGTGGAGGCTGAGCTGGGCACGTGTTGGTTATATAGCCAATGTGACTAACCAATATGCCTAGGTGGAGAACAAATATTCAATTTCCAAACAAAAACAGAGAACAAATTTCCTCAACTACTTGAGGAACATTTGACCTCTACATCATGACAATATACTAAGTATTTAGCTCGTAATACCTAGAAATGTAGGAGAAGGTGGTAGGACATATTTAATTTCCAAAAGAAAAAAAAGAGAACAAACATTCCTCAGCTATTTGAGGTAATTTGTCCTCTACATCATAACATATATACTAAGTACTTAGCCCTTGAAACCTAGAAATGTAGGAGAAGGTGGTAGGACACAATCACATGGGCTCATCAAAATTGACCTCTCCCCAGAAAGAAAGAAAAAGGATCACAATTGATAAGGAGAGGTGATCTGTCTTAATCCCAGCACATTCTCCCCTCCTTCCCTCACAAAATAATATCAATTTCTTTTGGGCTTGATTAGTTGTTGATTGTATGTTTAGTGCATGCATTAGTCTGATAGTAAACTTATGCCCGTACCCCTCACTTCTATTTTTTCTTGGCAAAAACTCTCGGATCGGCTAGTACAAGGTTATAGGCCAGGTCTGCAAGACTGCAATGCATCTTGAGTACTGGAGTTCAGTTCCTGCATGTGGCTTTGATGCTGCAAATTGTACTGCTGCCATCTGTCATTGACACTTGCTGGGGAGCTGACAAGTGGAGCCCACATATTGAACCGCCTGTCCTATTATTACGTGGTAACTGCACATGGAATCTGATCTTGCTCTTGATGAAGCTGATGCATGGATTGCTAGTATCAATAGTAAAATACCATGTAAGCTAAAGATGGGGTGCTTTCGGTTGGAAAATACATGGAAAACAAGCGTCTGCGGAGTTTCCGTAAAATTTCTAGCGTGTGTAGTAGACACACTGACTGAGGATTTTATACACACGGTAGCACATACATCCATTATTTTCAAAAATTTAAATAATCACATATGTAAATCTTGAAAAAATCTGAAAAAATACATACATGTATATTATAAAATGAAGTATACACAGTTAAATTTTAATTAAAAAGACCTATTTGTGACCTATGTAAAAAAAAACACATGAGATAAACATAAACAGTAGTGTATGAAAAAGGAAACACATTTGTTTTTTTTTCATAGGTCATAAATGAACATAGTTTTTTTTTATAAAGATGTAACTTTGTATACTTCATTTTATATATACATGTATGATATTTTTAGATCTTTTTAAAACTTAGATATGTGATTTTTGAATTTTTAAAAATAATAGGTACAGGTGCCACCAGCTCAGCTCCTTAGACACACGTACTTCCTGAGTTTCTGTACACTGTATAAGAAAACTATGCAAGTTCCTGAACTCTTTTTTTTTCTTCTAGAGGAAGTTCTTCAGCTCTTGATGCCATGCAAATGCCAAACACAGTGATAGATTACTAGCCCAGGTGCTCATGCCAGCATCAGACTTTTCTTTTCAGAAGCCTGGACCCCTGGACTGGTCACCATTCTGTCACATACTTTTTCACACCAAACTTTTCGGCAGTTTTTTGTGCATCTGCAACACACACACAAACACAAGCACACAACAATGCTAGTAACATTGCAAAAATCTGCACCTTTGAATTCCTCCAAAAAAAAATTCCTTGTACAAAAGAAATCTTTACCTTTGATGTCACTTCCATTCTCGCTTTTCTAGTTAGGTTCCATGTTCCAATCCCAACCAACTCAGACATGGCCTCTCCTCCTTCCCCCTTCCTCCAGCTCAAAAATGGCTTCCTTTGGCTTCAAGGAAGGGAGGATTAGTAAAGGATTAGGTTTAGAGGTGTATTAAAAGGGAGGGCAAGCAAAAGCTGCAGCTCACCTAATATTCTTCTGGGCTACTGGATCAGGGCGTGACACTTTTAAATTGCCAATCCAATAGGCTTGCAAATCATCTGCTGTTAAAAAAATGGAATATACTACTACTCCATTGGAAGCACATAGAATGGCAGTAGTAGTAGCAGTACTATAATTGAATTGAAGTGCCTCAAAGGCTGTTAAAAATTTGGAGGCTTTGGAGTTATGAGGTTTCGGTTCTTGGCTGCTTGCTCTGATTTTGTGGGTGTTTGCTTCTTCACTCAAAACCAGCCATAGAACCAGTAGGAAACCCCAGTCCAACCCAACATGCTTGAAATTGAATAGTACCATCAGTTTTGAGAAGTACTTGCTTTTACAGGTTCTACAGCTTTACTCACACAAAATGGTCACCAGATCCATCACTAGCGTAAACAGCGATAATTTTCCACCGGAAACCAACTGATCCGCGTGAAATTCCTGCGTTCCATGGTTTCATTTCACGTTAGTTTTCCGTGTCGGTAGGGCATTGGATCCCTCTAACCTTCAAAGGCAAAGCATGTCTGAAATGTACCCTGAAGGCCTAAACGCTGAAAGAGATCAATCATGCAATGGCCAGTAAAAAGCTTCTCAAGCTGCTGTTGAGGGACAAGCCAGTTCCACTACACTGTCACTCCTCCCGCCCTCTTTAAACACCACCGTCACCAACCATCCCCAACACCAGCACCGTTTTCACTTCAGCAATCACCTCAGGAAGAATTCACCACAAGACCTTCCCCGCCCCTCTCCGCTCCTTCCATCCTGACCCTCTCCTCCACTCCCTTCCACATGCACACTTCTCCGCCATTTCCACCCCCCAATCTTGATTGATGGTGATCTAGTAGTAGTACCCCCACATTAATACCCGCTCTTCAATTCTTTCCTCTTCCACATTGATTTAAGGAAACTTCTTTCACCACCCCAACATTTCTCACTCCTCCCTCCTGTCTCCAGTCGCCTCGTTCTTGAGCTTCGTTGGTTCCTGTCCGTCTTGATCTGGGGAGCTCCGTCGGTGGGTCTTGATCTGGGGAGCTCCATTTGTGGGGGTGTCTTGATCTGAAAGGTTGGATTTTTTTGTGTTGCTTCGCCGGATTCGTGTTGGCTGTCATGGGGACGGGGGCGGTGGCGCCGGAGCGGCCGAAGCAGCGGCGGAGCGGCCACCTGTGGAAGAAGGCGCTGCTCCACTTCTCGCTCTGCTTCGTCATGGGATTCTTCACCGGCTTCGCGCCCTCGTCCTCCTCTTCTTGGAGGGCGAACAACGGCGAGCCGCCGCACCGTCCGGGCAACCAGCTGGCCGCCTCCCGCGTCGCCGTCAACAGCAACAACCAGCACGTCAATCTGGTGCCGTCCCTCGCCGGACGGCGCGGCCGCGGGGGATGCCGGCGGGGGCGGCGCGACGGTGGACGTGGACGACGACGAGGAGAGCGGGCCGCGGCGGCTGCTGATTGTGGTGACCACGACGCGGTCGGGGGCAGGGGAGCGGCGGCGGCGGCGGCCGGAGCTTCTGCTGCTCGCGCACACGCTGCGGCTGGTGCGCCCCCCGGTGGTCTGGGTGGTGGTGGAGCCGGCCGCGGACGCGCCGGCGACTGCGGAGGTGCTGCGGGGCACCGGGGTCATGTACCGGCACCTGGCGTTCCGGCCGGAGGAGAACTTCACCACCGCCGGCGCCGAGGCGCACGCGCAGCGCAACGCCGCGCTCGCCCACGTCGAGAAGCACCGACTCTCCGGCGTCGTGCACTTCGCCGACGCCGCCGGCGTCTACGACACTCAGTTCTTCGATGAGATCCGCCAGATCGAGTGAGTACTCCATCCATGGCCTCCAACTTGGTCTACCTCAACCTTGTCGCTTTCTTGCTTCTCATGATTGCTTGATTAATTGGTCCTTCTTGGTGAAACCTTTCTAGATTGCAAATTAGAATGTGCCAATCCGCATGCTTCTTGATTGGTTTGTTTTTTGGTTGATTTCAAAGCACAAAGATTGAAACTTTACCTGTTTTCCCCATTCAATTCGAGCTCTACTTGATCCCCATTTCTTGTTTGCATATTGTTTTTTCAGGGTGTTGAATCTAAATGAAAAATGCTTCAAATTTCAATTCTAGGTCATGAATTTTACTAATTCTTTTAGGTGTCCACAGACTAGGGTTCCTCTTAACTAACCTCCATTTCTCAATTTAGTAAAAATTGCTCAGCTAAAAAAGGTTTTATTAGCCGTATAGTTTGGTGCGAGTATAATTGAAGGCACAAGCTGTCATTAGTGCCCGAATAAGGGTTAGAATTGAATAATTGACTCCTTACATCATGAACATTTCAAATGCTGAGAATACAAGGAGTCAATTATTGGATCTAGCTTTACCTCTTTCGTTATTCCCTTCCCTCCAACAAACCAGTATGCTTCTTTTGCAGATTTTGCAGATTCTGAAATTTTGATCTTTTTTGCTTTTGCTTACCCCCCAACGACCAAATTATGTTGCAACCACTCCACGAAGTAGTTTAATTAAGACTTTCAACGTGGCTCATAGTCATGAGCAAAGCAAAGCTATAAAAAACAGCAATAATGATTAGTATACTTAATAGTAGCACTAACTAGCTGTTTGCTCACTGACAAGGGGGCCAGTCCTGGTGCCACCTAACAAAATGCATATTGAATGAACCTATAGCATGAATGAATGTTGAGATGTTGATACTCCTAGAATAGGTTGCAAAATGCAGGAAGAAGTTGGCTAAAATATTGGAGGTAAAAAATAGTAACCGTTAGGCCATGACCGTTGAACTTCATTAAAAAGAAGGTCCCATATGTTGCTTTCTATGACCCCATGAATGACCGTTTGATATGCACAACAAAGTTTGCTCATCGTTTTGGTGCAAATTTTCAACAATGGTGTGACCACCAGCTGTTCATGGAGATTGCACATGAGGAATTGGTGCTTGAATTCTTGCAAAGAAGCAAGAAAAAGAAAACGATTTTTAGGCGGCACTTGTTGTCAAACATTGGTTTCTTGACCAGAAAACCTTCATAATCATTCAATTCCATCATAGCTGTACTCCAATATTATGATGCTGGCACCTACCAGCAGCCACAGAATATGACTAGTATGTCAAAGTTTGTTTGCTCTCAGCCTCTTAAATTCCAGGTCAAAAAGACCGTCTTTGTTCGATCTTAGTTTGGATTTACTTCAACATTTGACCTCCTCCTTTAACTTTTGCTTATCCAGTAGAACGATGTTTACCGATGCTATTAGAACTATAAGATGCTATGGGATGAAAAGTAAATCTTTCAAGCTGGCCTGTCAAAAAGAAATACATAACACTGAAAATTTGACTTGCCTTTCTTTTTTACTTTTCCTATATAAGCAATCTATCTTTGATGAATACTTACTTTCATAAATAAAGAAAATAAAATCCTTGTCCAGTATGTGCTATCAATACTACTCATGTCATGTGAGAGCATGGTGGTAATATTCCCAGGAAGAACAAGCTTTTTACTTGAGGGGAACATGATGAGGTAAAAGCATTATTTTTTTCCCAAGCAAACTTTTGCTGCATCACCACTCCAATCCACACTGTTTTCCTCTTTTCATTCTTGTACATTTCTCGTGATGCGTGCACATCAGCACATGTGGCCCCTGATGCTTTTCTGGGCGCTGCAGCACAAGCACAACAGAGCTATTTTAGCACCACACCCCATATATTCTTCCTCCATATGACCTGGCGTGCGAGTCCCAGAATTTACCAGTTACCACAAATGAAGTAGTGTAGAATAGGTGGGCATGTGTTTTTGACCACGGTTAAAACTCTCCTCCTTGTTTAACTTGGGATTAGAGTTAAGAGTTCTCTTAATCCTATGTAACTAAAATAGTAAAACTCGTGTACGGTTTGCCGAAGTATCCAGAGAAGAGGACTTAAGCTGAGTTGAGTGCATTATTCACAGTAGTGTTTGACCATACATTGTAAAAATGTGTGCTGAATAAAGTTCGCATTCCTTGTCAACGATTACCTCATCCCATAGTTTGTTTGATCTAGCTTGTCAAGGCATTTCGAACTTTGGAACTGTAATGGATATGGATCTATTCAATTCACTATTTGTCACTCCTCCGCATGTGTGGGCAAGTGGGTGTAGTCTATTCCCACGTATGGTGAGACAGCTGCATGCAATAACTCACTCACCTTGTATTGTGTGTTCCCTGCCTAGTGTCTAGTGATGGAGATGAGTGAGAGGAAATTCTAGAATACTAGCTTTTGGGATGATACTGTCAACGAGGCAGCATGTGGAAGATGTCTTAATGGAGTTATGGTGTGACATGTCCTCCTCCTCCTTAAAATATGTTAGTTTGAAAGAAGCCTCTAATTTTCAAATCAAATTCAGTTGGTCCATGCATGTTTAGTGTCGGTGGTGCCTAATTCTAGTCAACGATTAGTGGTACTATGCAATCCTTTAGTCTTCTACTGACCAATCAAGATGAAGTAGATATAATCACGTCTAACTCTTCAGTTACATGCTTGCTGGTGAATATTGCATAATGCTTACTGAACTGCATGTTTGATGTTCTTTGTAATGGTTGGAAACGTGCAGGTCGTTTGGCACATGGCCAGTGGCAACGATGTCCGCGGGCGAGAAGAAAGTCGTGGTTGAGGGCCCACTTTGCAGTGCCTCAAAGGTAGTCGGTTGGTTCTCAAGGAACTTCAATGATGGTACCACCCGTGCAGTGACATATAACACGGAGGCTGACTTGAATCCTGCTGGTGCTGCTGGCACGCGAGCCCACACGATTGATGTATCAGGGTTTGCGTTCAACAGTTCTATTTTGTGGGACCCTGAACGGTGGGGCCGACCAACGTCATTACCGGACACTTCACAGGTTAGTCCGTCCTCAGTAATGCT
The DNA here is from genome assembly GCA_019208055.1 of Stipa capillata. NCBI lineage: Eukaryota > Viridiplantae > Streptophyta > Magnoliopsida > Poales > Poaceae > Stipa > Stipa capillata. The sequence goes on from JAGXJF010003052.1 coordinate 285,616, forward strand.
CAACCTGCTTTTTATGCTTTCTTAATGTTAGAAAACAGGCCATTTAATCTTACATTAACTTTGTTCTCGTTATTACTGAAAGTATTAAACCAAGCCTTGATCTCTGATTGGACCACAGTTGTTGGTCAGGCTACACACTGCATTTAAGTAACAGAACCACACATTCTGCAACGCTTAGTTAGATCATGACACTCTAAAAAAAATAAACAAGTGAAACTTGAAGAAGATTTGATTAATTGAGGGACTGAGTCTGAGAGTAAAGTAGTTTCAGTTGTCCATTTCCCGATCTCATGATAGCCAAATAACAAACCTCCTAAAATGGTGGATCCACTAGGATCCTCGAGAGTGTGAGAGTGCATGTTCAGCTTAAAAGTTAAAAGAGATTCAAATAATTTCAGCTTGAATTGAATTATTTTTATCTTTCTGTTTACTCGAAATTGCACAAGTCAATCTGATAAACAAATCTCATTCTTTCAATTGGTGGAAGGGCACTTGCAATTCTGACAGACTGGTGCAAATAGTTTAGTACTCTTATGGATTTTTCACTTTTTATTTTGCAATTAACTCAGAAGTTTCTTTACACAAGCAACAAAAATGCATACTGACCATGTCAAGGGTTTAAGCTAATGTATTGCCAGTCAATCATGAGCATGTTTCACTAGTTCCTAACGAGAGTAAGATTGTTACATTAGAGAAATCATCTTGACTCGCGGAAAACTATCCAGTTAAAAATGACTGTCAAATTCATCCTCGTAGTACTACGGTACTTTCGAAGGTAATAAATATTGAATTTAGCCGAATGGTTAACCAATGATGCATGTTACGGTTTCTTCTTCTCCCTCCTGAGATATTATCCTATTTGAATTGACTGCTCTACTTGCACAATTATCAACTTTCCTTTCTGAGCTGACTGCCCTAGTGTTGCGCAATTATCAACGTCCCTTTCAACGAAACATGGCAGAGAACAGATGGCAACTATATGCCCCACCATCACTCTCATGCACTCCTTTCTTAAATTTGTGATTTTGATTTCGTTTATCTCACCGACTCACCTATTCGTCACATCATCCTTGATCTGCATCCCACTAACCAAAATACTGATTGCTAACTGAAACAAGATAATGAACCACTTCGATCTCTCACTCCATTTGTGTCACCCTGCCAGCTAGTTGCACCAGAAAGATCCTAATTTCTAACCACCGCGATGCATTGGGACAATCGTGTAGAAACCTAGTGTTACAATGTGATACCGCATGGGTAGGCTTTAATCTGAACTGTGAGCTGATGCAGATGGCACTATATTATTCCTCCACGTGTCATGTGCAGGAAGCTAATAACAGTTCCTTGATGGAGACACCTAGTATATCATTTCGCTTAGCATTCCTACCACAACCTATCAATGCTACTCTTCTCTAGGTCACTCGAACTGCTTCTCCCAACTAATTATGGACATACTTCCTCTTCATGATGTGGTTGCAGGATTCCATCAAGTTTGTGCAAGAGGTAGTATTGGAAGACAGGACTAAGTTAAAGGGGATCCCCTCTGATTGCTCCCAGATCATGGTGTGGCAGTATACTGTGCCTAGCCCCATTCCTCTCAAAACTTCTGCCCCAAAATCTCATCATAGAAGGTAGGGAGAGAACAGGAGGAAATCTTCTCCAGGAAAATGTGGGGAGTTTGATGTAAATGTGGCGAAAACAAAAGAAAAGGAAGGCAAAAAAAAGGAAGAAGGTTGCTTACACTGAGTTTTCCCCCTTTCTTTCTCTCTAATTTTTGGTTTCTGTTTTTATTTTGGGGGTCATGAATTATCCTCAGGAAATCTCCCCCCAAGCAATAGTATTTATTCAGATTTACTTGTGATTCTTTAACCTGCTCCTCTTCTCTTCCGGGTAATATGTTTGCAAATTCCCCTTGTGGGGTGCAATAATACGCTGTGTAGAAGTGTGGAAAAAAAAATCTGGCAGTAACATGAGGAATAGTATGGCTACCCAGCAATTTGAGCCCCAGAAAGCAAACACATGCAAAACAAAACTGTAATATGGTTTCAGGTGTCTTTGTTATTACTGCATTGTTGTTTCTCTCCCATTTTGGCACTGTGCATGACAAGCAAACATCTTCCCTAGAAGTGATTGTCCTCGTTTATACAAATCGAATTTTAGTCCCCGTTTGGAACGCCCGAATGTCCGTAATTCCTGCAGAAATTGATATATTTCATAGCAAAGTCTATGTTCAAATTTGTGTATTGTAAACGGGCCTTATATATGGTGGAGATCATAACAAGCAACAGCGATAGCATGCAGCATGGGGGAGGATTTTTGCCTGTGGGATCTGCATGCGCTGCAGCGATGAACTGACACTGAATGCGTCACGTCGTGGAGATGCAACCTGCAGCTTGTCCAGATCTGGTAGCCGTGGTACCATACCACAGGCTGCTCGTGGAATAAGTTGCAGAGTTCACTTGCAATTGCAGGCGACAAACTTTCATGCGTCGGCAGGCAGTCAAGTCCCTACGTACATACCTGACTGACGTGCTGCGGTGCATCGAGATTCACGCAGACCTGTCCTTGCTCATAGTGATCGTGGAACATAATTAAGCACCCTTCCGGTGAACAGAAACTCTTTTGTTTTTCTTCGAAAACGGGTAAAAGCTTTGCCGTCGATATTACAGGGCTCGTAGGGCCATTGCCAGAAGGCAGAAAAAACAATAGATCCTAAGCGCCGTCTGAAACTTGCGCTAGGTGCTTCGTCCTTATTTTTGGCCATTAGGACAGGTGGCATGTCCAGAACTGAACATAACTCAAGGATTTGACATTATCTGTACTCAATCTATTCCATGTCATCCTTCTTACCGAACATAGTCTGTACCATCCTATTGCAAAAGCAAACGCCAAACTAAAACCATCCCATCATGTCCATCTCATGATTCAGGGACCGTCCCATTCCATCTTACTCCTACTTCATAGTTCATATCCCCAATCAAACACTACTTTAATTTAGGGAACTGTCTGATTTCTTCTCTCTTGGCTGGTACGTACATCTTGATCTGTTGACTATGTCTTAGAGATTTGTGTAGGCAAGGACGGTGGCTGCTTTGATAAGCTTGATGGCCATTTCGGGTTGGGGTTCACCAAGGTGGCAAGATAAGGCTTCTAGGAGATTTCCGAGGGGATGTACTAGCACAATGGCGGGAGGTGATGACGATGACGTAACTGGGATACCTCCAGACATGATAGCCAACAATGGGCGGTCGGCTGGAGGGACGGGTGGGTCGGGCAGCGGTGGATGGAGGCGCGCGACAAGTACCAGTGGTAGGAAGAAGAGGAAGACTTAACCTAGAAGATGACGACCATCTTTTGTTCTCTTGCCTAACCTTACTTTTGGCCGAGGTGAGCAAGGACTTTCTTGGTTTGGAGGTCCTCCACCTGCAAGGATTGCTTTTTGTTTAATTGGATCGAATACAAACATGATCTAGAAAAAATTTTGAACTCCGACGAATTCGGTCGAGTTTTTTCAAGTCACAGGAACCAAACATGCCCAACGACACGTGAACCGAGGCATTTCCAAACAACAAGGCCCATGCCAATGTGTACTGGGCCAACATTTGTAGTACTGTTACATTCTTGCTGGATCCCTGTGATGCATTGTTGAGCCCACGCAGGCTTGCCTCGGCCCAAATAAAAAGAACAGAAATTGAGTTGTGCTTGCAGCCAAATTTTTTTGGAGGTGAAATTGCAATGCAGTCACGTGCATATAGATCAGGTTCCATTTATTTGTGGTCCAAAGAGTAAGAACCCCGAAAAGAATTGAACAAGTTCACGAGCATGATCCCATATATACATACACTCGCATGTAAATCTTCATGCATGCATGATACGTGCCTTGATGTGCAAATGCGCGTGAGCTCCATATATGCACATTACTGTTCATGCATATATACACGTACTGCTGCATGCATTCATGTATCATGTATAGATAAGACCGTGACAGTAGAGACATCCTCAACATAGAGTATTGTCGCTAACGAGAGGGAGAGCGCGCGAGAGATTTTCCACGGCACACATGTTAACTTTAAGAATTGAAATGGGTAAATATTCACTTCTCGGCCACCAGTCCATCCGCAAAAAGCTAGAGATTTTGTGTTGTTCATAAGAAAAATTAGGAAACAGATATAAATCGAATTTCAAAAAGAAAAAAGAAGATAAAAAAGAACAATAAGGTAAGTTGTGCCTTCCTTCTCGAGGGAGAAAGAGAAAGGCAGATTAGCATCCATCAAGTAGTCACCCCAAGCAACCACCAAGCTGAACTTTATCAAAGGAGAAAACGGCTTCCTACCTATAAATACGAGTACACAACACACGCGTTTACAATGCTTAATCTCCTCTTCTCGTCCCTTAATTTTCTACTATGAAGGATTAATGGCACTACTACTCCAATGAACACCAATATATAGTGCATATAGCCATGATGGGAAAATATCACATGGAAATCACCCTTTCGGTGAAAAATCCGTGAATACCACCTGTACAAGTTTTGAAAAATTATCAGAAAATATCATATACTTGTCAGGTGATGTTCTATAGTCTATAAAATTTCAAGTTCAAACTCAATCATGTTTGGAAGCTAGAGAAAAAAAAGTGAATTAAAATGAATAGTGAATTTTTACTGTTCACATTATTCATTTCTCTGTTTCTATTTGTTGTACCTCCCAACTGCGATTGAGTCCGATCTTAAAATTTCGGATGTTTATAGAATATCGCGTCACTAACATGTGTTTTCTGGGAATTTTTTGAAACTTCTATACATGGTTTTCATAGAGTTTTTACCGAAAAGATGGTTTTTCACGGGATATTTTTCCCATCAAAGATATATCTCACTATGTTAGAATTGGGAGGATGTACAACCCCGGAACTATTGTTCAAATTCATTTTTTGGCTCAGTTTTCGTATTGATATTATATCATTGCAAAATTCTTACCCAGTAAAAAACCAGCACCATTTCATGGGTGCGGTGGGACGCTAGCTATCCGCAAGTGGCGTTCGATAATACGCCCAAGTAGTATGCATCATTGGAGACGAGATGCTAACACTGCTCCGTGATCACGGGGCCATTACGTTAGAGGCCCTGGACAACTTGCCTGACAAAAAACGTAGTGCCCAAAAGTAACTACAAAATGTAACCATTTTTGTCTGACCTGGCAAGTCTAAAGATATTGGTTTGGTTGTAAACAACCGGCGACTAGAAGGCACGGATCGTCCGGCACTCAAACGGACGGCGATGGATGCAGCAAACCAAACAGGCCTGAGAACGTAACTCTGATACTATATATATGTAATCGTAGTTTCTGGGGAAGATTAATTAAAGATGATCGAGACATATCATATGAATAATATGATGCAGACGCGCGCGTTAGGCTGTCGCTCTGAAAATCGTGACCTTTTTTAATCTCTGATGGGAAACACAACGAAAGGCACTCACTTGTATATCAGTGTGTATCATTAGTGTCTCTTTGACCATGATTACTAGTGCTTGACCTGTAATGTGTCAGATCATTTGAAAATTAGCTATCAATTTTGGTACAGCTAGCTAGTTAAGTATTCACATCTGGTTGATAACAACATGATAAACCTCAGGTTGATATCACTCCACACGCATATATGTACTTCTACCCAGCTAACTTTCATAGGTATGTATATCTATCTTGGCCTTGGTAAATTTTTAATTTAAATTTTATAATATATGGCAGCTACTTTAGCTGAGGAAATATGTAATTTCAGCAGCCTTTCCTCAAAATAATATCAATAATAATTTCAGCAGCTTGTATTTGGATTTATTTGCATTATTTTAGGACCCACTGAATCGAGAGAATTATTCGATGTGTACCTATAGCTGGAGAACTTATGATATGAGAACTAGGATTTAAATAGTATTTTTTTGCCAGCTCATGCATATGGGAGCCAAACAGAAACAAGAAAGAGGGATATATACAGTTATGATGAGTTGGCATAATGTTGAAATATGATGGACCAAATAATTTCCTGCCACTTAGGCATAGTATGATAATATTTTTATTTTGTCCATTAGCACTGGCCATTTAAAAAAAACTTGAGGGGCCAAGCTGCACAGTACTATGATCGTTGTTGTCCTTGCACACAATTATCAACTGATTAACACCACTATACTGTAATTTATTGGCCTACGGTACATCGCATATATAATTTGAGGTTAGGAATTTATATGCTGATACATAGCAAATTAAGTGTTTGTGCGTATGCATGCACCACTATATATAAGTGTTTGTGCGTTGCAGAATTCAGTTTTAGAACTGAATATATCTGTAACTGATTAATGTTGACACTACTTGTTATTATCTTATCATGCAGGTCCCTAATGCCAGGTTGTGCAATATGTTTCTGGTAATCTGGAAATATAAACACCCAGTTTTCATAATTCTTTTTCACCAGTATTTTGGATCACTTGCAATGAGCTAATTATCTTCAGTGCCTCATCTAGCTGATCCAATCAAAATTTAGGTTTTAACAACCAATTCCCCAAAACAGACAAGCACTCAATTCCAAAATATAAAGAATATCAATTGGAGATTCCAGTTCTTTTCCCTCCTCTTCTGTCTCCAAGCTGTCCAAACCAAAGTCCAAAGCTCCCTTGCTAATGAGAGAGAGAGAGAGAGAGAGAGAGAGAGAGTATTGCAACAAGCACCAATCTAATGCACACCAAAAAGCCCTTCTCCAGTTCTCTCTCATCACTCTTCTCACTCCCAGCTACTACAACGGAGCAAACCTCTCTCTCTCTCTCTCTCTGCTGTGCCCTCCCGTCAGTCCTACCTCCAACTAAAAATCCTCAGCTCCACCACTCCCTCCTCCAGCTCCCACCACCTTCCACATGATTGCATCCTTGCAGATTCCTGCAAGAATTCAGCTGTCCTCTCACGCCCACCTGACACCTTCCTGTTAGTTTGTTGCTCACAACCGGAAGGGATTATCTGCTCGCCTTCTCTTTACTTCCGCAGAAAGATTTCCTGTACTAAAGCTGCAACCTTTGTATGTGCGCCTGTCTTCTCGTTGCGGCATCCCGAGGGATAGATCTGGGGAGAGTTTGAGCTGCAGATCTGATTGGTGATTGTTTCTTGGCTAAGAATTTGGGAGCCATGGGGAAGAAGGGAAAGTGGTTTGGCGCCGTCAAGAAGGTGTTCAGCCCTGAATCCAAGGAGAAGAAGGAGGAGGTAATTAATCATGGTTCTGGGGATTCTCTTGCGTGAAGTTTTTTGTTTTGGATTTTGATTTGGTTGTTGTAATTTGTAGTCGGGTTTGATCAGGATTTACAATTTCGTCCCTGGATTGTAAAAAGGTTCAGTTTATTGATTCCTCGGTGATTTTTTTAGGCAAAACTTCACTGTTTCTCTTCCAACTGGCATCCCATACCATTAGTTCTTAGTTTTGATCACCGCAGCAATTTATTTAGTGCGATTTCTTAGTTTTGATGACCTGTCCACTAGCTATTGCACAGAGATTTATAATTTCTAGACTTTTCACTCATGGTCATGGTTCCAATTGGCCTGTCATGTTTGGAAAGTGAAAGAATTTTCTTTTTCTCATTTGCCATTCAGTAATTTGAATAGGATTTCTGTCAAGATAGCACAATTCCTTTTGCAATTAGATTGTCGAGCAACTCTACATATCTTATCAAAGTATGGCATTTCCTCAGCAATTGTGTTGTCATACTACAATATGAATTGCATTGTGATCACTACCCAAACTTTGCCCTTGAAATGGACAGAAACTGAGGAAGAAATTGGCTGCGAGCAACCCGAGTCCACTGGATCTAACCCCTTCTGCTTCCTTGGAAGTCAATGTTTCGGTGCCGGCTCCTCCTGCTGTTGCATCTCCTCACCAAACTGAGGAGGTTAAGGTCCCTGAAGCTGAGCAGGAGCAGAGCAAACATGTTACTGTGGAGGCAGCCCCTGCTGTTCCTGCGCAGACGTCGGTATTGCCACCTGGTGTATCAAGGGAAGAGCTTGCTGCAATCAAGATCCAGACCGCCTTCCGAGGTTACCTGGTAATGTGAAATCAGCTCTTGAAACTAGCTATTTGATGCCATTTGGTACTATGCAATGCACGCCCATTTCTTGAAATATTTAGAGAACTCATTGTGAGAGTTAAACTACTTCACTGCTGCCTGCAGTCGTAACTACGTATGTCTGAAAATATTATAAAGGTGACTACATAAAGGTTTGATTCTGCTGGCCACTGATCAGGTCTTTCCAATTCTTGAAGCTAGAAGAACAAAATTTTTGTTTATGATCTTTTCTCCGTGTTGACATGACTGAACATGCAAGCAAATGATTGTCGGTGGCCATCCTGAAAAATTTCTCTTATCCAATTCTAAGTTTTAGGTATTGCAAGTTGCAATTGGTAGGTGGTCTTTAGCTGTTAGTTTGAAGTGGGACCTCTTAACTGAAATATCTTAGCTATTTGCAACTCCTATATTCATTTCAGAAATTTGTGTGGTAAAATCAACATTTATGGTTCAGAGCAAGTATTCTTGCCAAGTGGAATTATCTCTTTTGAAGCAGTTATTCTCCCTGTCTGAATTTTCTCTCTCTATTTGTCTATCTGTTTTTGTATATGTTTGTCGAGAGGGCCTACAAATTAATCTTGCCAAATATTACAAAACAATTCATGCATATCTGGCAGTTGGTGGCAGCCACCTTGCATTACTCACTTTGATTCTTCAATCATTTTTTGATGCTGATGGCTTTGTCTGTCTTGCTTATTTGTGTAGCCTTAAGGTAGCATGTCTTTGAACTCGACTTTGCTAGCAGCATATTCTGTTCCTTGGAAAATGCGATGCCAAATTTTATTGTGACTTACTGGATAAGTTTTTTACTAGTACAATACATATACTGACAATCTTTCCATCATTGTAATAACACAGGCAAGGAGGGCATTACGGGCCTTGCGGGGCCTTGTTAGGTTGAAGTCACTGGTTGAGGGTAATTCAGTTAAGCGTCAAGCTGCAAGCACTCTGCGCTGCATGCAGACTCTAGCGCGGGTGCAGTCACAGATACGTTCAAGGAGGCTGAAAATGTCTGAGGAGAACCAGGCCCTCCAGCGCCAGCTCCTACTGAAACAGGAATTGGAGAGTTTGAGGGTAGGCACTATTTCATGTGCCACTATTGTCCATTAAACTTCCTAGGACATTACTGTTTTCAGTTATCGTGCAAAAGAGTTTTGCTTGATGAAAACTCCAATATCCAGAAGTATCGCTTTCTCTTTTGCTCTAAATCTCTCGGATAATCACAAAGTTTTATTGAGAGCATTAAACACACTCCATTTTTTATACCAGGTGGGGGAGCACTGGGATGACAGCACCCAATCCAAGGAGCAAATCGAGGCAAGTCTAGTAAGCAGGCAAGAGGCTGCCGTAAGAAGAGAGAGAGCGCTCGCATACGCATTTTCCCATCAGGTAGGCATCGTGATTCTTGAGAACAGATGCCAATCTACGATTCATCCATTTGACAACAGCATGCTTAAAATGTTTCAAAAATTTGCACTTTCCAGTGGAAGAGCAGTTCAAGGTCCTCCAACCCAATGTTTGTAGACCCAAACAACCCACACTGGGGCTGGAGCTGGCTGGAGCGCTGGATGGCAGGCAAGCCTTGGGAGGGCCGCACTGCGACTGACAAGGAAAGCAACATTGACCGCGGATCAGTGAAGAGCATAAGTTTGAACCTTGGAGAGGGTGAGATAACAAAAGCCTTCAACCGCCGGGGCTCCAAGCCAGACAAGTCATCACCGACAACTCCAAAGCTGACCCGCCCAGCCTCCCGGCTATCCCCTTCAACACCCTCTGCTAAAGTGACACCAATCCTTGGGAAGAAGAAATCTGCTACACCAAAGAATGGGCTTTCGCAGGTGGACGACGATGTGAGGAGTGTGTTGAGTGTGCAGTCTGAGCGACCAAGGAGGCACAGTATAGCCACCTCAACGGCGCGGGACGACGAGAGCCTTGCAAGCTCCCCATCAGTCCCGAGCTACATGGCTGCCACAAAATCTGCAAGGGCCAAGTCCCGCGTCCAGGGCTCTGCATTGACCGATGGTGCAGAGACACCTGAGAAAGGAGGGTCCGTTGGGGCGGTCAAGAAAAGGCTGTCCTTCCCAGCCGGAACGGCGTCCCCCTCGCCAATGAGGCGGCATTCTGGCCCTCCCAAGGTGGAGAGCGTGGTGAAGGACATTGCTGAGCCACCACAGCCAGAGGCCTTGGTGATCAATGGTTGAAACAAGTGATTCCATCTGACAAGTGGCAAGAGGGGGCAGTGGATTATGCAGATATATATATATATATATTCCATCCGTGAAGAAAGGTTTAAAGTTAAAATCAGATGTATGAATTTATTGGCGTTTATTTTTTCCATCCAACTATGACCACATTATTTGCTGTAGGAGAAGATTCTCAGTGTCTGTCAGTCAGTCAGTCCATTTCATTTGTTGCTTGTGTAAAACTATATCCGTTTGTCACGAGAACCTTTGATGTTTGTATGTAAACAGGTATTCTTCTATTTATGCGAGCAATATATTTCTTGCATGTCTTCTGAAGTTCCCAATGAACTTGTCAATGTATCATAAAAATAAAAAAAACTGGTCAATTTAGCACACTAGCGCCAGACCCTAGCTACGTTCTGCAGTAAAGGCCCAATGGGTCGCCTCTTGCCGCGCTGATTTGGCCCACCGAGACAAATTAGCTCGCTACGGGCCGGGCGCTCCTTCCTTTACAAGCCCACGCCCTCCCTCTCCGCTGCACGCTCGACGATGCGGCGGCAGGCAGGAAGGTAGGCGCACGCGTTGGGTACAGGACGACGGCGGCGGCGGCGAAGGCTCGATGGCCGCTCCCCGAGGCTGTTTTCTGTCTCGTCTCTGCTCTCTTCCTTTGATGATTCTAATAGGTGGAGTTTATCATCCACAGGCTCCCAACATTATTTCTCTTCGATTGTTATTTTTTTTTGCTTTTGTTAAGAAACAACTCGTCCTCTACATCATTATCTATATTGTAGATAAAACGGTCATCATCATCTTTGTCTAGCTCATAATCACTGAACTCTTCACGTGGCTTAACATCTGAATCAGAAACTTCATCATCCAAGTCAATAATTTGCCTCTCCCTCGTCCCCTTTCTTTGATTATACTTTTGTCTTCTTCTTTGGCACACAACCCTATTATAGAAATCTGGTAACTTCTCTTTTGAATTGATCCGAACATGTACCATCTTCCTTGGACTAGTAACAGTGGGCAGCTGTTGTATCATCAATGAGTACATTATCCCACTTATTGCTTCCAATCATGTTAACATGATCAATGTAAAGAACCAGTGTCCTGTTCTGCAGTACATGGGCTATCGTACTGTTTGTATCAGCATCACGTAACATCTGTACCTATCCATCCACCACAAATTTACTAGGCAAGCACCAATAAACTCTAAGCAAATCATTCTTCTCATAACCAAGTTGTTCTACAAAGTTACCAATCCATGGTAAACACCAACTGTCTACCTCACAATTATCAAATCATCCACTTTCTCATCCAGAAACACTCTATTTTGCCCAACACCACAGAAAAAAGCCATCGTGATGGATCTCAACAATGAACTCTTCATCAAATTGGCCTACAACGCAATGTAGTGAGCAAAAATACTAAGTTTTCTCGCGGGAATTCCAAACTACAACAGACCAAACCTTAAATCAAACATTGCATCGGTTCAATCACCCAAATCACGCCAACATCGACTAAACCACGGAGTAACCCAGCTAAATAGTGCTCCCAAACGCGGTCTGATGATTGATGCCTAAACCCACTAAATCAAAGGAGCTAAGCCATGACGAAAAACTCACTGTAATTGGGAGGGTCACCGCTAGGTTTGTACCATCGTGGTGCCATCGCCGGCTTGCCAGTGTTGAATCGTTGTGGGTGACACCACACCGATCACCTTGCTGCCGCTGTCTCTGATCGCCTAGAGGTCATCGATAGTGGAGAGACTGAATTGGAGATGGTGGCTTTTGTCAAACCACATGAGCCGGGCGCCTCTTCAGCTATCCTCACGTGCAAAGAACGTGTGATCCAACCATGTCAGTGCCATGCTGGCACGTATTTGCCTTGCTAGATGTTTTTTGACCTAATTGAATCACTTAAACCAATTTAAGGTGATAGACGTGTGTTTTGTGAGTTTATGGACTAAAGTGTTTCCACACGACTAGTTTATCGACTAATAGTGTATTTTTCTCTTTTTCATTTGTAGTTACTGAAACAGGACAAAAAACTGGCCAAGTCTTTGGTTCATCAGTTCAACCACCGGTTCACATCGGCAAGTAACAAATATTTGATGATTTCTGGCTATTTGTTAGACTTGGAAAATACAATTATCTTGTTTTACGGATTAACATCATGCGTACACTGAGAACTAGCAAAAAATTTGTTCGGACTCAACAATGAATCAACAGCTAGCTGTTCATGCTGTCATGCATGACCTTGTAGAAGAATCAACGAATCAATCACAATTCACAGCAACCAAATCGATTGGCCGAGGCAACTAGCATTCTAGCAAGCATTTCACCACCAAACCAACGCAAACAACAGCGCCTCGACGGTCTCCTGCGCCCGGCCAGGCGAGAAACGGCGCAAGTCGAAGTGGACGATAGCTCAAGTAAAGGGTGCATCACGCGCTGCGGTCACGTCAGACCTACTCGCGACTGCCGCAATTTTTCGTGAAACAAAAGCCGTCTAAAACCGCAGGGTTGCGCGCGCCTGGATCACCGGGTTTTTTTGCCGTCGAATTGCATGGGCGGTCTTTGAATTTCACAGGCTAATCAAGTTGGGTTTGGTTCAAACGTTATACCCCCTTCGTCCAGAAATATAAGGTGTATTTTGATTTATTAAAACAAAAAATTTGACTAATAGTTACTCTGTTACTATTTTTTTATGTGATACAAAATTATAATAAATAAGTACTTTTGAATATGAATGTAATGATATCAATAACATGTCATATAAATCACATATTAATAAACTGATGGTCAAAATCTTGTCTTAACCAAATAAAATACGCCTTACGTTTTTGGACGGAGAGAGTAGTAACTAATCTTCTCTTAAGAGCAAAATCGTGGTTACCCATGCCAGCGGTGCTTCCAACCACCTCACGTGCGATATGACACGCTTTCTCTATGAAGCGGCCCCAGCAGCTCATCCTACCACTTCTCCTTTTTCCTTCTGTGCATAAAAATTTCTCCACCACAGTACAATCGCGAGCTCTTCCTCCTTCCGGTGCTTCTCCTTTTCTTTTCTTCCACCACGAGAGCCTCACAGCATCGGTCTCTCCTTTCATGAGGAATTGAAGCCACGGCTCCATCCTGACTGATCTTGCATACGTCCTCGCCTTTCGAGCGTCATGGTCACCGTTGCGCGGCTACAGTGGGTTAGGATTTTGCTACGATGGGTTAAGATTTCGGCTGTCACGGTGGATAGCACTGCCATAGCCTCCCCTCTCCTTCCTCTTTGTTGCTATGTAGGACGCTACCCACGTCCCTTCATGCAGCAAGAGGTGGGATGAGTTTGGGGATTATTTTTGTTTCTATAGTTGAAATCCATGGTTTAAATGTTAAAAGCTTCGGTATTCATATGTTGTAAAATATGGCCAAAATGGCCCTTTTTGATGACCATTTTCACAAGTGGTTCCTTTCGGGAACTAATTCGTCTTTTGTTCCCAGGTTCGGTGCGGCACCGACTCCGATAGTTACAATGACGGTTGATTTCGCTAAAACCGACTGTGAAGTGGGGTCTAATATTTCATGTTTCGTAGTAGTGGAAATAACATAGCGCGTGCGGAGGTCATTGACTGTTGATGGATGTCAAGCAAAAACGAGGGAGGAAACATTGTACTATAGAAAGTGCTATATATTTGTAGTCTGATTTTTCTTTTTGTGAGATGAGTTTTAATTGAATGAGGAAATATTTACGTCATACAAAAAATATTTTCATTGCACCAAGTTTGTTATATAAAAACACTATGTTGCATTTGTTTAAAATTTTGTTAAATATTTTTAAAAATTATTATCGTGCAACGGAAATTCCACGCAGCGTCCAATTTACGATCCCTAATTCTGCCCTTGTACTAGTATTAAATTTTCCGTATTGATTGTTTTTTAAAAGTTTCGGCTTCTGGTCTCTTCCGGCCTTCATTCCGGGGTCTTGTTTTATTTAGTTGCCCCCGGATGGGATACGAGGTCCTGCATCCCTCGGTCTCAGCATCCTCCACAGCAGTGGCGGACCCAGGAATTTGTAAATGGGTGGTCCAAATTGATACCCTAATCTTTATAACAGCGCAAATCCGACATATAAATAGAAAAATTTACCAAAATTACAATGCATATAGATTAATAAGGTCTCGCAGCATTATAAGTTCAACAAGTAAGATAAACATATCTTGGTTTAAATCAAGTATCTTTCAACAATTTGGTTTATTTTAGCCCAGACTACGCGAGTCAATCTGTTGCATGCAACATCAGACTAAGGTGAAATTTGGAATCCTATCAAGAGCTCTTTCGAGAACTAGCATACAATTCAAATGCTTATAAAAAATATTAAACATTGTGTTTAATTACCGGGAATATGTTCCAAGATCTGTTCTACTATGTCTGAGCAGGCAATCTCAGTCGGTTTTGGGGGAATTTGGATGCTAGTCCACAATTACACAGGACTTCAGCTATTTCACATGGAATTGCAATTTTCTGAAACTTTCAAGTGGAGAGAGGCAATAAGTTACAGGAAACTTCATTGAGAAAAAAAGTAGTATCAAGCTAACTACATCCTTGCCCAGCAACTCTGATTTCCCATACTTCCATGGCATCATATCGTGCATTCCTTTAATTCTTGCAACTGAGACATTTTATTGATATACTGATTACTCATCCTCCTCTTCTCCTCCCAAACTCATCCAATGCCATCTCGTCAGAACCAATTCGCGTGATACATCACAAAACAACCCGAGCAGATTCCACCAAACATCCTACAACCCGAACCTACCAGGCAAAACTGGAAGGCAACCAAGAAATCTAGTAGGGCGCCACGAGACCAGGAGGTGTCCAGGTTCAAGAAAGAAGGAGGAGAGGAGGCGGCGGCCGTACCTCGCGGGGAGAAAGAGAGATTGGGATGGCGGCGCGCCGCCGTTGCCGCTGCCGCTGCGGTGGCGTGAGACGGTGAGAGAGATGGAGCAGCGACCCACACCCCAGCCAGTCCACCGCCTGCGCCCACCGCCCCACCCCCACCCGCACCAGTCGCCGGTCGCCCTCCACGCTCCGCGGCTCACTGGTCACTGCCGCCGCTGCTCGCCCGCTTGCTCGCCCACCAGTCGCCACCCGCCGCCGGCTCGCCCTCCGCGGCTCCGCCCGACCGCCCGTCGCCCCGTCCGCCGACCGCCGTCCCTGCCGTCAACCCGTCGTTGCCGGCTTGCCGCCGCTCGCTCGCCACCTGCCGGCCAGTTGCCGCCGGGCGCCGGCCCGCCGCTCGTCCGCCGGCTCGCCCTCCGCCCGACCGCCTGTTCGCCGACCTGCTGCCGCCCCTGCTGCCGCCGCTCGCCGACCTGCCGTGCCGGCTGCCCGCTGCCGTCACCGTCGCCGTCGCCACCCGGGCACCCGGCACCCCGCCGCCGCTCGCTCGCCTAGCCGCCTAGGGTTCGTCGCCTCGTCGGGGTCTCACCGTCTCGGGGAATCGGGTCTCGGACTCTCGGGCAGTCCCTGGTGGCCTGGTCTCGGGGGATATGTCACTGGGCTTTTTTATTTTTTCCTAATATTCATGGGCTGGGCTGCAATACTTTTGGGTGGTCCAAGCCCCACCCGGACCACCCTCTAGGTCCGCCCCTGCTCCACAGCGGCGCAGCCTCCGTCCTTTCTCTTCCAACTTCCGACGACCATATCGCCGGTATGTTCGCGAGGTCGAGCCCCGTCCTCCTCGCTCCCTCCCCACCCCTCTCTTTTCCACGCGTTACCTATATGCGTCAGGCGCCAGCGAAACCCTAACTAGATGCGCCGGTTTGGCATTGTGATTGACGTTAGATTTCTCTATTTCAGCCAATGCCAATGCAAACAGTTCACAGAACTGAGGCAGTGGAAACTGTTCATCATGAAGATAAAGGCACAGATGGATCAACAATAGATGGATCCCCTGCAGACAAGGTGGATCCATGGAACCCCCCCCGATGTCATTTATCATGGTATTCCTCAGACAACGGACGAAGCCTCCTATGTCAAAACGTTTAACAAGGTAAAGTAACTAGCCCTCTCATATGATATCCCACTCTCTTTTTCTTATAGTTCTCCTATTTGTAGCGGTTCTTGACTGACACTTCTGCTCTTTTAGTTTGTACTGGAAACTTATGGTGTGAGGAGAGCCACTGCAATACTTAACTGGGACCGTACACCTGAGGTTCTCTATTCCTTTCATTTAGTATAGTTGATATATCGTTTGGTTGTCTTAATACCAGTAATTTCGAAGTTGTTCCTGCTGTATCTTTTTATTATGCTGGAACGGTATAATTTCATTTACATGTAGATGCGTCTGTAGCAAGTTTTTCTCTCTGTCATGCTTTGTTAGTTGGATATTTGAATTGATTGCCCTTTACCCTATTTCAATACATGAATGGATCAATGTAGCATGTGTTTGCTAAATTTACTGAGATACGCGACCGTTTGGAGACCATCCTCCGAAAGGACAGTGTTCCGTGCTTCCTCCGCCTCTTCAAGCGCCATTTGGACGGCATGACGCACGGTTTTATCATCACCCGGCAAACATTGAACTACATTATTGCAAGCAATGCCCTGCGTTGTGCCAAGGTTGTCTTGGAAGGGTAAGGCGCGTAGGCTCAACTGGTACCGCGCCAACCCCAACTACATGTTCTGCTTGGGGTACTTCCCCATGCACCAAGCTGCTGAGGCTTTCTCCGTCGACATGATTGAGTTGCTGTTGCGCTACAATGCATCGGCCAATCGACGCACCTCGGGCGAAGAAATCATCGAGGGCCTCCTCCCACTCCATGTTGCCGTCGAGAACATTTGCATGCATAAGTATCTGGAGGACAATCTATTAGTTGACCAGAAGTACAATCAGGATAATGTTGACCTCGTCTACAAGATCATCCATCTTCTTTGCCTGCCTCAGATGGTTTGTAAATTCCTCTCTACTCCAATTTCTACTTTGATTACATAACAAGAATAAAGAAGATGATCTCATATTAGGTATCTCAATCCACTGCTATAACAATTTGTGAACTTGCATTTCAGAATTGTTTCCCTGTGTTAATTTGTATTTATGTATGCCCATTTCTTAGGGAACAGGTTTTCATTTTTAGTTAAGAGGAAATGAGTCAAGTTTCTATGTAGTTACAATTTTCTTTACTAATTTGGTATTTTTATTCTCCTTTGTTGCCGATATTTCACAAATATTGTGACATCCGAAAAATTTGCAAAACTGGCTTCAATCGCCACGGGTACTGGCGATTAGGGACAAATCATCACGGCTCATGGCAATTTCAAACTATCACCAGGCCATGTGTCAATTAAATATGGAATCGGGGGTTGACGTGGCGACTGCATAGTAATCGCCACCGGTCGTGGCGATTTTTGCTAACCGCCACTCAAAATCGCCACGAGCCACGGCGATTTCTCCTAGGGCTGTCCCCCCCTCCCCCGGCCCGATCAGCCAGGACGATTTCTTCTAGGGCTGTCCCCCTTCGCGCCCGACCAGGCAGGACCATTTATAATGGAATCGCCAGACGCCATGGCGATTTGTCGACCACCCCCTTCTGCTATTTAAACTGGGCGAGCAGTCGCTCCTACCACGTAGCTAATTTTTCCTGAGTTCTTCACAAAAATTGTTGGTATCTCGGAGTAGATTGTTTAGATTTGGGAGGAGAAGAAGAAGTAGTTCGCGGATGGATAGCAACGATAGAGGTAAGTCTTGTAATATTTTTCCTCCTCATATGCGTTGAAATATTAGATGTATAATTTCTGTTTTGTGGAATAATAATTTTGCGTGGAAATTACTAGATGCCAGTGATGTTGTCAGGAACCGGAGAATGGACTACGAACTTCTTACTGGTGCGAGTAGGAGGAGGTGGAGTTGTAGAATTATGTGTTCGCAGATCTTTGAGGAGGTTCATACACGTGCTCTTGTAGAGGTGTTAACGAGAAGGGGTTTCCTTGGAATTACGTACAAGCAGGTGTGCAAGCGTTTGAGAGAGTTCCACAAGACGTGGGAGAGGGTGAACGAGCTTAGAAAACTACCTGGGGCGAAGTACACAAGAGGCGAATTCTGCGAAGGGACGATAAGTATCCCGTAATCTCAGTACAATAAGCACATAAGGGTTAGAACAATTCCTTTGTTCTTAGCTTGTAAGCATTTCATTCACCATTTTCGTTTGATACATCACATTATCGGTTTGTAGGCACATCCAGAGGATGTAGGCTTGCTGAACTGCGAGATCCAAAACTTCGGGCATGCAGACATATTCTGGGGAGACCCATTTGCTAATAGAAGACACTTAATGAAAACAACATATGAAGAAGAGGAATGCATAATTGCTGGACTCCCCCCTTTGACAAAACATGGACGCACATCTAAAAAAGATGTTCGATCATCAAAGGATAAAGGCACATGCAGTTCATCGAAAAAGGCGTTAAATGAGTGCTCGTCGAGTGACGAGGGCTTCTCGAAGCTGTTTTGCTTCAAAGCCCCCGCTCAAGGGATAAAGGCGGCAAACGATAGCGAAGATGATTTCATGTAGTCGTATTAGATGTGGTAGCAAATAATTGGTTCACTACCTCAGAAAATACTTGTGCTGCACGATCATCACTGACGGGCAAGATGTTGCCTGTCACTGATGATAAATACCACTGACGGGCGGTAAAAACGACCGTCAGTAAAACCGAGTACGAAGCCGGGAGGGATTATACTTACTGACGGGCGTGATATCTGCCCATCAATAAAAGTAGGAGGGAGGTGCATTTTCGGGCTCACCACTGACATGGACCTCCACCGACGGGCGCAGCATCCCCGCCCGTCAGCGAAGGTTCTACTTCCACTAACGGGTACCTCAGAGCCCGTCAGTGAAAGTTGCTTTCCGGATAGCGTCGTAGGGCACAGTTTTCACTGACGGGTGCCTTTGGGTGCCCGTCAGCGATATGTCTGCATATAAAACAGAGGAGGCGCCCGCAGCTGGCCAGTGTGCTCGCGCGCCTCACACGGCCAGCTGCGAGCGCCTCCACTTGCGCCGCCCCAGAGTGCTGCTCCTCCTCCAATTGGTACTATCCCTTCTCCCCTCCTCCCCCTCTCCCTCCTAGATGTAAGAGTTCTAGATCTAGAACTCTCTTGACCCTCCCTCCACCAATTTCCCTTCTCTTTCCCCCTCCTCTCCTCCCTCCCTTCTCCTTTTTGATGTATCTAGATATAGATCTCTCTGAAACTTCACTATTCTCCTCCCTCCCTCGTCCTTCTAGATGTATCTAGATCTAGATCTCTCTTAAACTTCCCTCTTCTCCACCATTTTTCCCCTCTCTCTTCCTACCCTCTTTGGAAGGCTCTCTCTCTTAAATTTTATGTTTATTTTATTAATTTGAACTATAATCAATTAGTTTCTTGTTGTAGGGATCGATGGATCGAAGTTGGATGTACGGCGAAAGAGCAACACGGAGTTTCGTCGATACTTTGAATGAGTTTCTAAATGCGGCCGAGGAAGATCGGGAGAAAAAGGGTGCGAACAAGATGTGTTGTCCGTGTTGTGTATGCAAGAACACGATAATGGTCAGGGAGAGAGGCATATTACAGCTACACTTGTTGACTAGAGGTTTCATGGAAGGTTATACACGTTCGACAAGTCATGGTGAGGAAACAGAAATTTTATCTAGTCCTAAATGTTTAGAAGAAGAGGCCATACATGAAGACGCAGAAGAAGATGAAGACCATATTTCTGAATGTAGGGATGACTTGATGAGAGAGGCGGAAAACAATTGGCTGAAATGTTGAGGGACAGTCACATGGTGGACCAGGTGGTCGAAGACCCCGAGGATGAAAGAGAGGTCACAAAGTTGCGAAACTGACGGAAGACTCGACAAAATCGCTGTATCGCAGGTGCGATCCTGAGCACACATGTCTATCAGTCACGGTAGAACTTCTAAGGATCAAGGTAGCCTACAACTGTCCGGACGCAAGCTTCGATGAGACACTGGCTTACCTTGCGACGGTTTTTCTAAAGGAGAACGTGTTGCCTATGAGCACCGAGGAAGCCAAGAAGGTGATCTGCCCCCTTGGATTGGATGTAGAGAGACTCCATGCTTCTCGGAATGACTACATTATGCACAAATGTCCGGTGTGCAACACATCTCGATATAAGCGGGGCAGAAACCAAGACGATGACGAGGAAGAAGTGACGAGTGGTGCCCCTGCAAAGGTTGTATGGTACCTTCCAGTCCTCTCTCGTTTGAAGCGTTTATTCGATAACAAGAAGGAGGCAAAGCTACTGCGTTGGCACGAAGAGGGGTGAAGAAAGGACGGGGTGTTGAGACACCTAGCTGATGCTTGTCAGTGGAGGGCAATCAACTGATTGGCATGAAGTCTCATGACTGCCACGTGATGATCACACAGATACTGCCTATCGCAATTAGAGGTATCATGGAGCCAGTTGTCCGCAAGACGATCACAGATCTTTGTAACTTCTTCAACACTATCTGTCAGAAGTCAATCACGGTGCAACGCTATCTGAAACTGAAGGCCGAGATCACTGTCATACTATATGAACTTGAGATGTATTTGCCTCCAGCATTCTTCGATGTCATGGTACATCTCATGATCCATATCGTCCCGGAGATACTGGACCTTGGTCCTGTGTTTTTGCACAACATGTACTCGTTTGAAAGGTAAAATGGGGTTATCAAGCGCTACGTTCGTAACATAGCGCATCCGGAAGGTAGCATCATCCAAGGCTATGCTACCGAAGAGGGCGTCGAGTTCTGCACGGATTACATGCATGATCAAAAACCTATAGGTGTTCCAGTTTCGTGGCACACAGGCAGGCTCGACGGTAAAGGTGCAATCGGGCATAAAAATTTACATGTGTATCGATCGAAAAGATCAGATGACTACAATAGAGCACATTTCGTGGTGCTACAACACTTGGCTGTGGTATGGCCTTATATTCAGATCCACATGAAACAGTTGCGTGAAGCGAATCCGAAAAAGGGCACAGTTTGCGCTCACGAAAGAACATAACGCAAAGTTCTCCGGGTGGCTAAAGGATTACTAGTATGAAAGGGAGCCGATAAATGGAGAAAAAGAAACCGTCTGAATGTTGTCACAAGAACCCGATAGCAAAGTCGTGACGTGGCAATCGTATGATATCAACGGATACACATTCTATACCGAGGCTCAAGACCGGTGCAGTACGTACCAGAACTGCGGTGTAACGCAGGAGTCTAGAACTGGTCATCAGGGCAAGAAGTGCAGGTACTACGGCGTGATCGAAGAGATCTGGGAACTTGACTACACCTTGACCAAGATCCCGATGTTTCATGTCAGATGGGCGAAAGACGTCAGAATCGAAGATATGAACACCAGTACCATGGTTATACCTCCACCGATCCCTATGGAGTCGCGATAAGTCAAATCAATCAGTCCCAAAGATGAGCCATGAGTATTAGCCAAACAACTCGCCCAAGTCCTCTACATAACCGACCCAAAGAATAAGAAGCGTGTTGTCGTGAGGAAAGGGAAAATGAGTATTGTCGGAGTCGATGGTGTAGTTGACGAAGAGGACTACGACCAATTCGACGATCTGGACACAGAAGAAGAAGATGTGGACGATCGAACGAGTAAAAGGCATAAAGGTACTCAGGATGTGTGTCCTTACATAAGACGCAGTCACGCTGAAGGACTGACGTATACCAGCAAGAAGATCAAAACTACTACCGAGAAGCGTGTCGAAGACGACGAAACCTAGCTTCTCTTGTTTTGCACTATAGAAGATTAGTAAATGCCATATGTCTTATAAAGTTTTGCTGTTTACCCTCATTTTGTGTATGTTCAGAGTTTTCAGTTTGTAATGGTACATGCACGTATGGCTGTTATCTCCAGCTCGATGATCTTCGTTTGTTAAACAAGAATTGATCAGAGAATTTGAGGGTTTTAGAAACAAGGTAAATAAATATTTATTACAAAGCTTGTTACTTTGTGTGAAGTTTTACTCTCTCTTTTAAGAAATGAGCTAAGAAATACTACATTCATTTAAAAATAGATAATGTTTTTAGAAAACATGCCTCCAACTTTTCTAATTTTGACTACTAATAGGTTAAAAAATATTAAGATCGGTGAGACATGAGTAATATCATTAGAAATGGCTTCCATGACGTTCTAGGAGCGTCTAGCAGGGCTCTGCCATTTAGTCTCGCGGTCTCGTATGTGCTTGCATGGGAGACGAAGCAAAAACCATGCGCGCACGCAAGAAAGGCCTGTCTCCAACGCACGTAAGAAAGAGAAAATAAATATGCAAAAGACATATTCACCATATGGAAAAAGATAAAAGAATCTAGTACTATACACCCTATACCCTATAAAGATAAATTCACCATATACAACCTATATATCAAAACCTAAAATAACTTTCACTGATCGGCAACCTAATAAGTGCCCGTCAGCCCTAAATCAAACACTGACGGGCAACCCTTTATCGCCTGTCAGTGGAAGTAAATAAGGGTCCTGTGTCACTGAACTTTCACTGACGGGTACGTTTCTGGCCGAAGATAGAACTCGAACACTGGGAGGAGTTCGTTGCTGACAAAAAGAGTGACGCATTCAAGGAGAAGAGCCGCCGGGGGAAGGAGCTGCGCTCGAAGAACAAATTCCCCCACCACCTTGGCAGCCGAGCTGTTCCAGGGAAGAGACCGATCTGGGCCAAAGAGGATGCCGCGCTGATAGCGGCTGGCAAACCGGTTCCCTTTGCTGATATCGAGCAGGCCCAGATTTGGATGAGGGCGCACACAGTTTATGACCCAGCTACTGGGTCACCAATTATCACGGACCCCGAGCTTCAAGCGGTTTCTGAACATTTGGTATAATCTAAACCTAGTGTCTTCTTGAAATATATTATTGTGCTTCCAATATGCTAACGGCCCGTACCTTGTGCCGTTCCCCTTGCAGAGGCAGCTGTTCCAGCAGCCTGTGAGCTCCCAGGAATCCGTGCAGAGTGAGAGGTGGGAAGACCATCTCTCGAAGGCTCTAGGAACGAGAGAGAAGACAGGGCGTGTCCGAGGGATCGGGAGCGGGGCTATATGGGACGAAGTCTTTCCTCAAGACCGCGAGGCTGCCTGTCAGAGGAGGAGAGGAAGGCAAACATCTCTTCTGCAAGAGATGATAAGGGCAGCCCAGGAGGCTGGCAAGCTGGCGGCGCAAGAATTTTTAGAGTCCAGAGGCTACGACGCCCGCGATGCATCTCGTCTGCCAGCCCGCGATGCATCTCGTCTGCCTGTGCATCCTCATGGACATCAGGGCTCCTATCCTGCTGGATGGAGTAGCTGTGCCTCAGCCTCCGACGCTGCCCCCGAGTCACCAAGTCCCGTCAAAGACATCGCTGTAAGCTTCCTCGTCACCATGGATCACTTGTATGAGGGCTCTAATTCACAGCATAGTGCGGATAACAATGGGTACCTTTATTATGCAGGGGCCTACAAAATGCTACCTCACTATCCCTTTGCCGGCGTGAAGAAGACGGTTGCACATGGCCTAGTATTCCCAACAGTAGGGTGCGCGACATGCCACAACGTTGCTATACCTTCCCACATGGCGAGGGTGCAGGTGGACCGCGTCGTCGCCGAGTTCAGTGACATCGCAGTCCCTGTCGCCCCTGAAGAGGATGTCACGAAGCTAGGAGACTGCAAGGGGTACTATATCCTTTGGCCGAAGAGCCAGATAATTATCCCCGGGGTGTCCTCTCCTAGTACGTCAACCATCCCCTCTCCATCAACCGGAGCCGGCCCGTCTCCGTTCGGCCTGTGCAGTATGCCGGTTTCATTCGATGATCGGGACGACGATCCTGCCGGGCAGCAGCACACGACAATCCTTCTGTCCCAGGAGGAGGAGCAACCCAAGACGGACCCACCGCCTCGTGAAAAGCGCTCCAAGCATCGCCATGACCCAAGGCAGCAGGAAAGAAGGTCTTATCTCCAAGCACGCTCAATGCCGCAGTGGGCGAAGCGTTGACGGGAGGCAAGAGGGCCTCCTCTCCAGAGCTGAAGAGGAAAAGAAAAAGACCACACAGACGGGGCGGCACCGCTACGAAGGAGGCAAGCAAGGAGAGCAATAAAAAGGCATTATTCTTCCAGACATCTGCCGAAACTGTCAAGAAGCCTCGACGATTAGTGTACGAGGCAGGTGAGCCCTTGCTCCCAGATGATGAGGTGCAGAGGTTGCCCGCACAGATGAAAATTCTCCATGACATGATCATGATGAGGTCACGGAATCGGGATGATTATGAGCTACACTTTAAGGTCGAGGTGCCAAAAGATTTCAGTTTCTTCCTGAACAGACAGCATGACACTTTCGACATCAATTTTGAAGATATTTTTAATTTGTTCAACCTCTTCCGGCTCGACACCATGCTCGTCAGGCTGTGGGTGCTTTACCAAGCCCAAGAGTCTAGGCGTCTGCCCAACTGCGCTTTTGGAATGATGGATCCGGTCGTCATGAACGAGTACTATGTACGAGAAGTGAAGCCGGTCTTAATAAATTTCGTCACTGAGTCATTGATATACCATAAGGACAAGGACTACGTACTCATGCCCTACAACCCCCCGTAAGTTACTTACTACCGTCCCTAGTTTGCTTTTCTTAAGCACGTATCCCGTCTGTTTATATTCCTTCATTACCTTTTACGCAGCGACCACTGGATCCTCATTGTCATCCACAAGCCTTCCAGAATGATATACTATTTTGATTCCCAAAGAAGTGCAAGTGGGACTACTCTGAAATTAAGGAAGTTCTGGAAGCCGTCTTTTGGGAATACAACTTGCGAGGGGGAGGAGCAGAAAGCAAGAGCAAGAAGCTGATCCACAAATTCAACTTCCCTTGCAGGCAACAGCCAGAAAATAGCGTTACATGTGGGTACTATGTCTGCGCTCACATAGACGCGTTCGTCATATCCCACAAACCCGCAATGGAGCCAGGATCAATTCAATAACTTCATACACGACCTGACCGATGATAAGTACGACTGGAGGAAGGACTTTGCCCGCATCCAGAAGACCTTCGCGTACGTTATCAACAACGAAGTCATCCGGCCAAGCGGCGATTTCTACGCGGGAGTCCAATTACCCGCTTACCGCTGCACTGGAAGTACTAGCCAAGCGTCATAGACGTAGATTAGTAGGGCTAGTGAGAAGAAACATTGTTAAATTCATTTGTTTGTCGTTTTAATTCGTTGTAAACTTGCTTTTATGTGTGTACTTAATATTTGTGATATTAATTGCTATATGTGCTTAATATTTGTGATATTAAATGCTATATATGCTTATTTTTTGTCATATTAATTGCTATATATGATATTCAGATATGCTTAATATTTGATTAATATTTGTCTATATATGCTATATGTTTTGTTAAAAAAATTATAAAATACTTCCACTGACGGGCACAGTTTGTTTACCCGTCAGTGAAAACAGTTATCACTGATGGGCGGAGGTCCAGCGCCCGTCAGTGAACATGCTGTCAGGATGTTGCCCGGGTAGCGCTACAAGCATTTTCACTGACGGTCATGATGGGCCCGTCAGTGAAAGTGTATATCTATTGACGGGCTTATCGCCCGTCAGTGAAAGTGGAACTTCCACTGACAGGACGTTAATGACGGGCCCAGAAACCCGTCAGCGATAGCCTTTAAGAGCCCGTCAGTGAAAGTGTATCATGAGGTAGTGGTCGTTGTACCGATGATATGTGTAGGCAACTATTATGTGGCAGTATAACGTGGCTCTGTAACCTATGCTTATGTAATCGGATTTAGATGTTAATTTGTAAGTATAATATGGTTCGTCCATCACTATGTAGTAACTCGTGCCATTGTCTTAGGAGAAGTGGTGTGCAATCATTTTGTCTTTAGATTTAATTTTAAAGATTGGAAGGTACCATCTCGATCATTGAATTTCCATTTTAGAATAAAACACTCTGCATGGACTCTGCACATGTATTCTTCTCACAACATTTCTGGAGGAAATAACCATGAGGGGAGGCCTGCACATAGCACGTCTGGTGGAGATAAGGATCCGGAGATGCGTACACAAAGCGCGTCTGGAGGAAATAAGGATCATGACGTACAAGCGCAGGCGTCTCTTCCAGGACAACTAGTGGCCTGATCGTGGTTGACTATATATGCGTTGTTTACCTTTTATGTAGGTAAGAGGTTACGAGGCTGAGCTCTGGAGGTCTTTGGTAGACAGTCATCAGTGGCACGGCACCACCCTTCTCGGTTTTGGAATTCTAGGGGCGTGTCGCTGGATGCCTTCGGGTTTTTTGGTATTTCGTAGGGCGTCATCTATAAGCTCGAAGCCAGCCATACCTATTTAGGTGATAAAAAAATACATCCACGGTATATGAAGTGCACGAAGTAAATATAACACGAATAGATGAAATACATGAAGTCAAGAGTCCACGAAGTACATATAATACAGATACATGAAATATATTAAGTACATGGAGTGAACGTAGTACATATAACACTGATAGATGAAATAAGTAAATATGACACGCCGTTCAGAGGCACTAGAAAATTACATAATACAAATAGTGCGACATAGACTACTGATGGCCTGAACCAGAGGCACCACTAGCCGCCTTCTCCTCCCTTCTTTTCTGGTCTTCTTTCATCTTCGGACATGTCTTCACCCGGTGGCCAAATTTCTTGCAATAGCTGCATTGTTTGGTTGGCCCACCAGCCTCCGCCTCGTCCATTGTGTTATGAATATGGCTAGTCCGGCGTCATCCCACGGTAGCTCGGAGGAGGCTGAAATTGGGGGACATAGAACCGTTCGCCTAGAGGTACCTGGGTGAAATTATCCACCACATGGAAACCATACAGCTCGCCTGTCCAGGTATCGCGGACAGCCTCCTTTGTGAAGTAGTACGATATAAATGACCTCGTGTCCATCTTTGTCTTGGCAGCCGCACATTGCACGTGAGAGCAAGGCTTGTGAAGAAGCATGAGCTTGTTGCACGTACACGTAGCAGAGATATTCGGTTGGACATGGAAAGTAACCTCATGAGTAATCTCCTGCATGGAAACCCCAAATCCACTCTTCTGCTTCAAACATACTCGAACCTACGTTGCACATTACCCGTGCGTCTGGCCTTGTGCGTTTGCCCCTTCTTGGCCTTCTCCTCAATAAACAACATAGTCTTTGCACAGTAAGGTGTTCCACCGAATTTTTTCATATGCAGCACAGCCTTTGCACGCCTCTCCTGAAAGTACCTCATTGTGCCGTGAAGTGAACCCTCCACGATGACCACCAGGGGTAAACCGCATACCCCCCTGAGAACGAAATTGTAAACCTCAGCAAGATTGCTAGTCATGATCCCGTACCTAGCACCGTCTGTGTCATGGAGGAGGGACCACTGCTCAAGTGGTTCCTTACTTATCCAATCCGAGAAGCACTTCACCCTGTTCGAAGCCTTCCTCCTAGTGTTTGGATCGTCAACTCCCAAAAAGTCACAAAGCCTGTGTGTTACCTTCCCAGGGTTACGTTCTCTAACCTCCTTCTTCGTGAACTCATCGAGTTTGCTCTAGTACTCGTCAAACTTCCTAGACTGGTTCTGTTTGCATAACGTTTTGAAGAGATTCATCAACTGCTTGTTCTTGAATTGGCGATAGAATTGGCCGCTAGGTGGCACGTGTACCACCTACTCCATATGTCGTACCAACTGGAATCTTTTGACAAATCTTCCCCTTTCCGAGTCTTCGCTACTCCTTGCTGAAGATCCCTGCAACTTTTCTGCACTCGAAATGTCCTCTATGTCGACATCGCCGAAAGCTTCACCGCCTCTTTCACCTCTTTCTTCGTGCCATAGTATGCGCCTTGGACAATCTCGTTCGGTTTGTACGAATACCTATCATCACTTGCGCCCTCAAGATTCATTCTGGTGGACATGTCAAGATTCCACGTACTAGGAATCGGATCGTCCCCTCCTTCATCCTCATCTTCGTCCTCTTTGCTGCTACTGTCTTCGACATTCCTCTGTTCCTCTCTAGCAACGGCATCATCATGCTCCATGTTCTGCACTAGTTCCTGACGTATCTCCCCCTCGTCCACCGAACTGCTGAGGTATTCAGTACCTCCTGTCGCGGAAGGTCCAGCGGAAGTTCCACCGGCTTCCACTACAGGGCCTTCTTCGCCAATAACTTCTTCTACCGCTGCGCTGTTCTGTCCAACTCCATTGCCTTCGCCTCCGCCTTCTTTAGATGACACCTCCTTAGCTACTTCGTAGACCAACAGATAATGTGAACCTTGCGTGCCTTACTTGCCCTCAACCAAGCTCGCCAGTCCTTTGTCAGATCTAGCGCGAAAAGATTCCACCGGACATGCTTGCAAGACTTGCTAAAATACGCCTGCAAGGTTACACTTGCGACCTCCGGATCAAGACCAAAGACCCGTGTGAACCATTCTTTAATGGCATTGATATGGTATTTGTCTGGATCTTGTATAGTTAATCTCGTTTGTGGGAAGCTACTAAGATTGACGGAACCAGACTCATCCATACGGATGGTGCCAATACCATAGTAAACTACAAATTCGACTAGTTCTGACATTTCTGCCATCCAAAACATAATATTTTAGTCTATACAGTCTAAGATCATGCCATGCGCCCAAAATTGTTCTACTCGATTTCTAAATATAGTTCAAGTATTATAAAGTATTATTAAACTAAATGGAAAATATAAATGTTCAGCCTCTAAATCGATGTCGACTTGCTGCTTGTAAATCGATGTCGACTTCCTACATCATCTACCTAAGCTACCATTTGTTCTGAATTAATCATCTATCTATTCTACCGTACGTTTCTATTTAAAATGCTACTTTATTTCTAAAAATTATGAGATCTAAATACTCCGAATAAATCTACCCTAAATTTACCCCTAATTCTAGATCTATTATTATATCTACTACTACAAATATAGAATTACTACAATAAACGGTGAAAGATTCAAAAAATTACCTCCAAATCGCTGCATAAACACCTCTCTATCTCCTCTTTTTTTCCTCCTCTTCTCTCTTTCTTTTTCTCCTCTTTTTCTCCCTCCTCCCCTCTCTTTTCTTCCTCTCTTTTCATCCTCCTCTCTCTTTTCTTCCTCTTTTTCTTCCTCTCCCTTTCTCTTCCTCCCTACCCGAAACTCTCCTCCTCTTCTCCTCTCCTCTCTTCTCTTCACCCCTCTCTTCCCAGCACCGGCCGCCGCGCGGTTTATATACCCAGGGGGTTATCGCCAGCGCTCGTGGCGATTACGGCTGCTATCGCCACGGCTCGTGCCAATTACGCCACGTGGCCTGGCGGTTGCCAAGGAGCGCGGGGCATTAACTCCTTATCGCCACCGCTCCTGGCGATTTCTCCTTATCGCCACATGTCGTGACGATAGCCGCCAGATTCGTCGGTGGTTCTGGCGATTAGAACCTATCGCCATGAGCCGTGGTGATTTGTCCCTAATCGCCAGTACCCGTGGCGATTGAAGCCAGTTTTGCAAATTTTCCGGATGTCGTAATATTTGTGAAATATCTGAATAAAAAATTATTATTTCAAAAAGAAAACTCCCATCAGGACTCGTATTATGGATTCCACGGTTTCACTAAATATGGAGTTACATGGATTAGCGAGTGGTAAAAAGAGCAAGGCACATAAGCAGTTGATGGAGAAGGATACATTTTTAAACCGTTATGCAGGGATGCTTGTTGTTATAATGGACCGAGCTGGTGAAGCTCTTGATGCATATATTCAGACTTCATTTTTATTACGTAACGGCTTTATTACGTAACGGCTTTAATGCCTTTGATATCTGTTTTTTTCTTCTCTTTCACTGAATCTTAAGATTTGAATATGCTGATGGATTCCCTTTCAGAAATTACCACATTTATATTATGAAAAATATATAGTACTCATATAACAATTCCCATGCCAACAAAGAGGAAAAGAACAAAATATCTACTTCATCTACCTGCTGCCCTCCTGTTATAATAGCTCACATGTTTTTTTTATCAAATCTTTTTTCAATGAAACACATTCATCCAATGGACCTCTGTACAATGGCTTGGATTTCCTTTATTGAGAAACCTTTCTGCAGCAATATATCTTCAAATTGTACCAGTTAAGTACTTGCTGTACTGCTAGTTATAAACTGATTCGTGTGGAGGAAGCCATAAAACACTGTAAACGGATTTCCGTTTGGTAATTGTTACTTGTTACTGATCTCCAAACATTGGAAGGTCGAAGATTCAATCAGATCTCATATTTAGGACCAACTAAGCAATTTCATGGTATTGATAAATGAACAAAAAGCAGCACAATTTATATTCATACAGAAATGAGGGGAATGGAACCTAAACACCGAGTCTAGCAATTAAAATGTTCAAAATATCTACTTCATCTACCTTCGGCTCTCCTGTTATCATAGCTTATATGGTTTATTCAAGTGAAACACATTCGTCCAAGGGACCTCAGTACAACGGCTTGGATTCCCTTTTATTGTGAAACCTTTCTACATCAGTGTATCTTCCAATGATACCAGTTAAGTACTTGCTGTACTGCTAGTTATAATCTGATTCGTGTGGAGGAAGCCATAAAACACTGTAAACTGATTTCCGTTTGGTAATTGTTACTTGTTACTGATCTCCAAAGATTGCTAGCGTTTAAATTTGATATATTTAATTGTAAGGCTAGGTTCAGCATGGTACCTATGGCTCCAAGAAAAAGACACTTAACCAACTATAAATTAGTCTAATTGGATTGGATGCTCAGTTTGGATAAGCTATTCGATAAATAATTGAATAAACAAAATTCTGGTAACTTAGTTTTCAGCCAGTCAGTGTGGTAGACTAGCTTGAAGCTATTCTGTTCAAAACATGTTGAATTGAGTACGGCACTTAGGTCAATTCTCACCATTAACATATCATCTTGTATGTCCAGGTTTACATTAGTATTTTACTATTTTAAATGTTGCGTGGCCGAATCGTAGGAGTGAAGTGGTTTTATAGTGATGCCATAATAGAGGTTATATAGTGAGGGGCAACATGCTCGATTACATCTGCAAAAATACAAAGATAATATATTTTGCCTGAAAGTATCCAAAATATTAATATGGTAACCAACTTGGCTACGTCATAAGCACAAAATGACATTAATCAATATCATCTTCTAATAAGGATGCTGAACAAAAATTTAGTTCCTATTTATTGTCCATGCAGAGGATTCAAGCTTCCAATTTGTTTGCCTTTTCTCCTTTAATAGCATAACTTGTGTCAGGACTATTGACGTCAAGTATCAGAGGAAGAACTCAAAACAGAAAATGTTTTAACATGTGACAAATGGCTTCTGGCTCATAAGAAACCTGGAATATTTATGTGCAGAAATGCCGCTACATACTATATCAGTTGCAGCATGTTGTAGTGCTGCTATGGCTCCACAATTATATGGGAAAACTAGAGATCCCTACTGCTGTACCTATAATGGGCTGTGGTTATTGCTCGGATGGCTTCAGTATGTGGGTTCTGTCTGAGATCTTGAACCCTCGTGGATGATTGGCACATAAGTCTTGTTTCTTGGCTGTGACTGAGATTTACTGTATACCTTAAGCTGGCTGTTTTTCCTGAAGCATTCTTCAGTTCAATTCAAGTGCTCAATCATGTGGCATTTCAGACATGTAACCCACGAAAGATCATCTGTACTACTGTGTTTTGATTACAAATCTTCTAAAAAACTCACAAATTTCACTTGAGTAATGTTAATTGGTAGTAGTATATTATGTGTTATGGGCATTTGTGGTATTGTAGTGGTAATCCATTGTATAGTCACTTGTAATCCTATATGCCCTTTGCACCTTATGTTTAGTCTTTCTCAGAACTTTATCAAGTAGAGCCAACAAAAGAAGAAGGCAGAACTAATCATCTTTATTACTGTTGGGAAGGGGGCTCCCGCGCTACCCGGTTTTGACCTTTTTTTCCGTATTTAGGGGAAATCGATGGACCACATGGCCCGACAACAGTGAGTTCATGGCAACGTTGAGTCTATGACGATGCCAACTCCATGACAGCGCCAAGCCCATGACGACACCGAGTCCGTGACAGTGCCTGGTTCGTGACGGCAGCAAGTTCGTGACGACCGGAAGGTTGGGGCGACAAGAAGACCATTGCCCGGCATGACGAGCAGGGCCCGCGGAATATGCCTAGAATATTCCTAGAGGAAAAGACTGGTTCGTCCTCAAGGGCACTAGTGCATCTAGGGGCAAGATTGTAAATAGCCTGAGGGCATTTTTGTAATCTCCTCTACCCCTCTGTTTTCCCTATAAATAGTGGGGCACCCCTTTCATTCAGGGGGCTCCCAAAATTTTGAAATAAGAGTTTATTTGCTCCTCCTCTCCTCAACTTCAAAGCTCACAGCGGGTGTGAACGTTTTCGCGTTGAGTGACCCACGTGCGCGACCGCGGTGTCTCCGCGACGTAGTTCCCCGCGCAACCCTCGTAGGCCCGCGAAGCTGTGCGGGGGTGCCACAAGTTCACTGTCTAGCCTCGTTGCTACGATAGTTGACGCCGTCTGTGGGAATCCAGCAAGAAGCCGTGTGACGAAGAGCGCAGCCGCCACTAGGAGCGCGAGGATGCCACCATCAACCCGCAAGACGATCGAGCCATGCTGCCTAAGAAGCAAGGAGAAATGAAGCGGAAGGCCATGACCACCGTCACGACGGGCACGAGAGCGACAACCAGAAGGACGGCATGCACCGAGGTGCATGCAGCTGATGCCGCGCCCAATCCCTCCACCGACGCGCAGGTCGTCGGCTCAGAAGTCTTTGCCCAGGTCGCCAACAACGAAGTAGAAATTGGGGCAGGTCCAAGCAAACCTTGCGGGAGGTGGTTGCACGCGTAAGACCTACCACCTCGCCTGGAACCTCGGAAGCGGAAGCACTACGGACAGAAATTCGACGAAAACACGAAGCGGCTCTCGCCACCCTACGCGAGACGGATGCTTTGCTAGACGGGGAGGAAGATGCCCAGGAGTACGCCGCGCCGACCACGTGTGCAGTGAGGCACGAAGTCATCAACATCGCCGATGACCGAAGCCCCCTCAGCCTCGGGCTCGAAGCGAAGCTGTGGCCACACAAGTTCCGTCTCGTGGACCTCCAGAGCTACGGAGGTGACACCGATCCGGCCGAGTTCACTCGTGTGTATGAGGCCGCAGTGTCTGCGGCAGGAGGAAATGAGGCCACCATGGCAAAGAGTCTACTCCTCAAGCTCTCCGGGATAGCGAGGTCATGGTACCTCACGCTTTCCGCCAGCTCGGTGTATTCCTAGGAGTAGCTCCGCTAGCTACTACACTCGCGCTTCCAGGGAAACAAGACCAAGGCCGTGACAGCGGCAGACCTCTACGTGCTGGTCCAAGGACCACGAGAGACCATTCAAGCATTTCACAAGCGCTTCGCCAATGTGCAATGTCAGATACGCAGCATCACCGATGAAAGTGTGTGCTCCGTCACGCGAAGGTCCGTCTGGAACCCAGCCTTGTGTGCCAAGCTGGACCGAAGCCCTCCAGCCACCATCCAAAAATTGTACGACACCATGGAGAGGTACGTGCTTCAAGAAGAAGGGGAACTCTGACTGTGAAACAAGGCACTAGCGGCCGCCAGGCACCCCAAAGCAGCTCATGATGATCCTCAGCCATGCCACTACAGCATGCACCAAGTGGACGGGTACGACGAGCGACCCCCCGCTCACCCCAGGCATGACGACAATCGTGACCAAGATTGAGGCCGGGAATGCCACGAGGACCATGACCTCATGCATCGGGGCCTCCACGGAGGCGAGTGAGACCACGATCGTGGCAGAGGATGTAACAACTGAGGCCGCCAGAGCCATCAGCATGCAGCGGGAATCAACAACTAGGCGAGAAGATTTTGCGAGCTGCACCAGTCATACAACCACTCCATCGCCGAGTGTGACATGATCCGGAGGACCCACGAGCAACTTCGCCCAAGACCGATGGGTGACGCTCGGCACCCAACACGAGCAATTGCTCCAAGAGAGCCCCACCTCCAGCTGCCACAGCTGCCACCTCTTCCCCCTGGCGCGGCTCCCGTACAAGCGATCAATCCGCGCCACGTCATCCACACCATCGTAGGGGGCAATGCGCATACCTTCCCGTCCAAGTGCCAAAGACACGCGTATGCCTACCAGATAAGCCACATCGCCTCTTTTTTGCCCACCGAGCTCCTCGCTTGGGCGTCCACACCCGTGACCTTCGGGCCTGAAGATGCCATAGGAATCACACTCCCACATCATGACGCGCTCATTATAACTGCTACAATTTCAGACGCAGAAGTACATCACGTCTTTGTCGACGGGGGGAGCTCCGCGGACATCATGTTCTCGTCGACCTTCAAAGAAATGGGCATACCATCATCATTCCTCCGAGCCCCTGGCATCCCCTTGCTGGTTTTTAGAGGCGAGCCGATCGCAGCCATGGGATGCATCGAGCTCCTCGTCACATTCTGCTCAGGTGGTTGCTCCCGCACCGAAAACATCACCTTCGACGTTGTTGACCTGCCATATCAGTACAACGTCATCATGGGGCGGGTGTCCTTCAACATGTTTGGCGCTATACCTCACCACGCAGACCTGTGCGTGAAGATTCCAGCATCACAAGGCGTCATCACGGTGCATGGAGATCAAAACCTGTCCCGAAGTATCGACGAACGAGCACAAGCCGTCGACTGCTACGTCCATAACGTGCAACTAGAAGGGGGCTTGACGGGGCCAGGGGCTCACTCCCTGCCGGGCGTAGGACGATGGACCCCAAACCCAAAGCCGGATGGGGAGACGCGTGCCATACCCCTGCGCGACGATGCGCCGGATAAAACCGTGCTCCTCGGGGCGGATCTTACCCCGGGAGTGTCTGAGGAGGTCCTCAAGGTCCTGCGGGACAACGCAGACATCTTCGTCTGGGAACACAAGGATCTCCCGGGCATCCCACGGGTGATCATAGAGCACAAGTTGTACGTCCGCCCAGACGCCCGCCCCGTGAAGCAAAGGATGAGGAAGATGTGCGCCGAACGCCAGCAGGCGGCCCGCGAGTAGGTCAGCGAGCTCCTGAAGGCCGGAGTCATCCGAGAAGTCTTGCACTCCGAGTGGCTCACCAACCTTGTACTTGTTAAGAAAGCCAACAGCAAGTGGCGCATGTGCGTTGACTACACCAGCCTCAACAAGGCATGTCCGAAGGACGAATTCCCGCTCCCGCGCATCGACCAACTTGTCGACGCCATGTCTGGCTACGAGCTCATGAGCTTCCTGGATGCATTCTCAGGGTACCACCAAGTCTAGATGGCCAAGGATGACAAGGAAAGGACAAGCTTCATCACGCCATCCAGGACCTTCTGATACGTACGCATGGTGTTTGGCTTGAAGAACGCCAGAGCATCCTTTGTCCGCTTGGTGCAGAAGGCGCTTCTCGCCCAAGTGGGGCGCAACATCGAGGCCTATGTGGATGACATAATCATCAAGAGCACCATCGCATGCTCTCATGCGCAGGACTTGGAAGAAACATTCAGCAATCTCCGCACGGCGGGGATGAAACTCAACCCTGAAAAGTGTGTATTTGGGGTGCAGGCAGGTAAACTGCTAGGTTTTCTGGTGTCCAAAAGGGGAATCGAGGCCAACCCAACCAAGATCAAAGCCGTATTGGACATGCCCCCTCCCCAAAACATAAAGGAGGTGCAAAAGCTCACTGGGTGCCTTGCCGCGCTCGGAAGGTTTGTGTCCCGGTCTGCCGAGAAGGGACTCCCGTTCTTCAAGGCCCTTAGAGGCTCGTCCAGCTTCGAGTGGGGTTCTGACAGCCAGTGAGCGTTCGATGAACTCAAGGCATACTTGACTTCACCTCCCCTACTACAAAGCCCAACCCCAGGAGAGGGCCTGCTCCTATACTTGGCCGCGACACCGGGGGCCGTGAGTGTGGTGCTGGTTAAGGAAAAAGACCGCATATAGCACCCGGTCTATTACATGTCTGAGTCACTTCAAGGCATGAGGGTGCGCTATACCGAGCTAGAGAAGCTTGCTTACGCTCTCCTTATGGCATCAAGGAAGTTTCGGCATTACTTCTAGGCACACTCCATCTAAGTACCATCCTCATACCCCATCAGCAAGATGCTTCGCAACAAGGAGGCCTCAGGGCGTATCGGGAAGTGGGTGACAGAGCTTGCGCAATTCACCATCAAGTTCCTCCCTTGCACGGTGATCAATTCACAAACACTCGCGGACTTCGTAGTAGAATAGGTCGCTTCTGAGCGCCCAGCACCCCCAGGGCACGCTGAGCCGGTGTGGACCGTCTGCGTGGATGGCTCGTGGTGCACCGAGGGCACAGGCGCAGGGGTAGCCCTCGAGTCACCGGATGGAGCATGAACTTCATTCGCCGCCCGACTAGATTTCAAGGCTACCAACAATATTGCCAAATACGAGGCTCTACTACTCGGCTTGCGCAAGGCGTGGGCCACGGGGACCTAGTGGGTGTTGGTCAAGAGCGACTCCCAGCTCATTGCAGGACACGTCGACAAGAGCTATCAAGCAAAAGAGCCGGAAATGATCAAGTACTTAGCCATGGTGCGGGCGATGGAGAAGTACTTCTCGGGCTTCACTGTTCGTCCCATCCCACGGTGCGAGAATGTGGAGGCAGACATGCTGGCCCGAGCGGCAAGTACTTCCGTATGCATGCCACCTGGCACCTTCTATGAAGTACTCACGGCCCCTATGACGAAAGGGCTACCGGAGGTGAATGTCATAACCCCACAGGACTGGAGGAGACCCATCATGCGGTACCTCGTCGATGAGACCGAGCCTAAAGATCACGTCGAGGCTCGCTGGCTCAAGGCGCGTGCAATGGACTTCGTCATCCACCAAGGCTCTCTGTACAAGCGCGGTGTGTGCACACCGTTTCTCAAGTGTATCTCGAAGGAGGAAGGAGCCGAGTTGGTGCGTGATATACACGAGGGACTGTGCGGATCCCACCTCGCTCCACACGCCCTAGTCTCCAAGGCCTTTCGTCAGGGCTTCTATTGTCCAACAGCGCTACATGATGCACAAAACATGGTGAAGCTATGTCCAGCATGCCAATGGATGGGACGAGGCACAAACCTCCCGGTGCACAATCTATAGCCCATCCCACTGTGACAGAGTGGCACGACAGAAGCATTGCAGCGGTCCATATGATACAAACATAATTTACAAACTCGAAATACAACATAAGTCTTACAACACATTCCCAAAAGTACGGGGAATTTAAAACCGTTATTGTTTGGTTACAGCAAAAGTCAAAAGTCTTATCTACACCTGATTACTCTTACGACCTACTACTCTACTCGGCGTTGTCTTCGTCGCGGAACTCGACGTAGTAGTCGATGCCTTCGTCCTCCCTCGTTGTTGCCTGCTCCTCTGGAACTTCATCGTCGATCTCGATGTAGACCACCTCCTCCTCCGTCGTCGGCTCACAGTCTACTCAAAGGAATTAGATAGAGGGATGAGTACAAAAGGTACTCAACAAGTCCAAGAATAGCAAAGAGGTGTTTAATGCACTAGCTACTGAGAACGGCAATGTTCTCTCAAAAGAAATGCAGTTTTAAAGATAAGGGAGTCAAGTTTTAATTAAAGAGACTAATGATCTCCTGTCTCACAAGCTGCTAGGATTCCCGATGAATCCCTTTCTTGCCGGGTTCGCAGTTCCAACCGGGAACACGGAGTGACAATGTCATGATTCAATACACTCTGCAGAGGTGCACATCTGTACCCACAAGCGATCAGTAGTCATGGAGTTCATGTCGTCACATGCACACTAGACCGGCAAATCACAGAGCCGTTTCACCGCCCGCTCGGTTATACCCCGCGTCGCAGTCCCGCCCAAACTGGTCAAGGACTACCGGTCTCCAATCATAATTCTAATGTGAGTAGCTCGACGGCCCAATCACATTCTCAAGTAGTAAGCAGCCCGCGGCCATACTACCTTCTCGGTATCGATCCCAATACTGAGGCCTTGTGTTCCCGGGGGGAGGGGGGTATAGACCTAGGATAAAGGATACTTTAGCTCAGCCCTGCCCATACAGGGTATGTGGTATGCGCGATCACTATGGCCCTTAAGCACAATCGATCATTGGTTGCATTAACCTTATATGAGACTTTCCCGTGTGATGAAATCCACCTTCCCAACTATGCCAAACTGCACCCTTACCAGGATTTCACCACCCGCCATGCGATCACCCAAGAACCGGCGATCCAAAACAAAACAACAATTGCTTGATCTTTAGAAAATAGGTTTTTGTGCATGTTATAGACAAGAGGGAAGTTTTGGAAAACGTTTCAACGGACATGAACAAGAAACTGGACTTGCCTGGTAACGGATAGGTAGTGGAGTTCGACGGTCCTGACTGCTGAACTCCGGCTTCTGATAAAAGCAATAAAGATAACAAAGTCCAATAAGGACTTATTCGAAAGATTCAAAGTTATGAATGCGACTATTATGGCAATATATGCATGCGATGATGCAGGTATTAAGATGGTCCTTAAAATCTTTAGACTTAAAACTTTCTAACATTTCTTCAAAAATTTAAGATTTCTTAAGAATAATCCGGGCGTTTAAGAGTTCAAACCTCATGCTACTTTTTCGCATGACAATGCTTAATCAATTTCGTTTTCGATTTCCTTTACTTGAAGTTTAACACCTTCACTAGATTTTATTTTAGTTGACATAAAATGTAAGTAAAAACTCCAAGAGAATTAATTTAAGCTTCACTCTCTTTTAAAGAACAAAGTGTATTATACAATGTAAAATGATTCATAACTTAATTAGTTTTAAGTTTTCTTTTATGAAGAACCTTTTTAAAGCTAAACAATTGGTCTCAACTTCTAAACCACTCCCTGATCCATCTATATACCTATTATTTCTCTTTTTCAACTTCCTCCCATTCCTATTTTAAAGAGATTAGAAATTTACATGTATATATATATATATATATATTTGATATGCTCCTTCTTCTCATTTTTTTCATTCCTATTTCCTTTTCCATTTTCCATTTTTATTTTACTTTTTCTTATATTCTTTTTTTCCTTTATCTCTTCTTTTCCCCGTCTCTTTCTCCACCTCTATCTGCTGCCTTGCCTTTTTTTTCCATCTCCCATCCGGTGCTCCCGTGCTTCCTCTAAACGCCGCCGCCTTGCGCCGATCCTTGGCGCCGCCCCGCTCGGCGCCGCCTGCCCGACGCTCCGCTGCTGTCTCCCATGGGCTCGGACACCGCCGCCTCGAGCCCAAGGCTCGACCTCGCCCCGCCGGTCGCCTCACCGCGCCGCCTGAGGCCGTCCCCCATCGCCACCTCACTTCGGCCGCTCTTCGGTCGCCGCCCGGATGACCGCGACCCCGGCGTTGTAGCTCCTGGCGTTGCCGGTGCTCCGCTGGGGCTCGCCCCCGTCGGTGGCGCCCGCTGAGCTCGGCCGTTGTCCTCCCTTCAACCGGTAAGCCTTCCTTTCTTCCCCAACTCTCTACTCTTCTAATCCCCATTTTCCTCAACCTAGGGTTTCACCATTTTGGCCCAGCTGTGATGCTTTGTTCCAGTGGTTCATGTATTTTGATTTGGCTCAATCCAATTGAGCATTAGCTGGCTCAATTCGATGCTAAGATTGGCAATTGATATTTCAATTGTTTGCCCCACTGATGGAATAGATACTACTCTCGAATCCATCATTTTCTAAGATGGTGAACACTGAGGAGAATGGTTTAAGTTTTGATTACAAGATTTTACTCCCTACCAAGACAGATTTAACCATGTTCTTAGTGTTTTCTTGCTGGTCTCATACGCTCATGTATGTATACCTACTATTCTAGTAACTAAAGAACAGATGCAATACACATTTGATCTTAGCCTCCTTATATTTCCTTCTTATCTATATACATGTTGGTTTTCTTAAACCAAAAGAACAGATGCTATACTGTTGCCTATACATATTGCCTTGGCTTATTATGATGTTTTCTGAGAAGGAATTTAAGAGAGGTATTTGGGGAATCTGATAAGAACAGATTGCTATTCA
Organism: Stipa capillata; assembly: GCA_019208055.1. Lineage (NCBI taxonomy): Eukaryota > Viridiplantae > Streptophyta > Magnoliopsida > Poales > Poaceae > Stipa > Stipa capillata. The sequence goes on from JAGXJF010003052.1 coordinate 326,006, forward strand.
TGAAAGGTATTTCTGAAAACTGACAAGAACAGAACACACTACCCTGCCGCCTACGAAAACTCTGTGATGAACTCTTAGCTGAGGATTTGTTTGGGACATTTCTTTAATGCCAAATGATAAGAACAGGTTCTACAATGCCTCTCTCAATCCTATGATGCAACAATGGTTCTGAGGGTCCTATTACTTGCTAAAATGCATGTGTACGCATATAAGGTTGAATGCTTTCCAAGGTTTTTACCTTGTGCTGGATGGAACAGCAGTAAACCAGCTTCTGCAGTCTGCTGAGGTTGCTCCTAAGCTGGTCGATTCTTGCCTCCTATCCTTTGCTTCAGCTACTGCTCCTCTCCTCCTGAACTCCCCCTTCTCCTACCTCTGGGTTCTTTTAGACCTCCTGGGGCTTGGCTTCTCGATTGCTCTAATGGCTGACCATTATTGGTACTGGAGTGCTGGTTCTAGGTGAGTTCTAGTGCTGCTACGGTGGTACTAGCTCTATTCGGCTGCCTCTGTACTATTCCTACCGAGCCTTCTCTAAGGTTCTCAAGTGTATATTTTTGGCCACCTCATGCTTGGTTTTTGCCATTTCGGCTGCTACAGCTTCTTTGCTTGATTTACAAGCTATTGGATAGGCTTAGCTGATATTTGCTTGGGCCTGACTTACTTGCTAAGCTATTCAACCTGAAATGGTTTTTGTTGGCTGCCTGGGAGCTCACTCGATGGCTGCTGCCCTGTTCATACTTGTTGCCTCGGTTCACATTGCATGGAATGATTGGTAGATGTATTATTTGATGGATTGCTGCCTTGGGCTAAGGAAATTTGACTATGGTCAAAGATGTGTGGCTAGAGAATATTTATTTAATGAGTGGTTGCCTTACTCCCTCTGTTGCCTCAATTCAGATTATATGGAATGGCTGCCTTATCTTTTTATTTGGTTCGCAAAACCATTTCTTTTTCAAGGTAAAAACTCATGGAGGCAATATAGTATAGAATAAAATAAAACTTATTTTACTACTCTTCTTACCTCTCTTATCCTTAATATAAAATACTAGGTTTCGTCCGATGAGGGTCTTAGCCAAAGTGGCCCTTGGACAATTTTCAAAACAAAATGCTTTACAAAACTATTTTCGAAAACTAAAATTATCTTAGGTCGTCGGCACTATTTTGCCCCCGCAGCTAACCCTGCGGACGTCGGCGGAACTGTGCCGATAGGACCACCCGTATTTCAAAATATAGGTTTTAAGAACCTTTTGCCTCCTATAGCAACGGCACGATTCCCAACGGTTTCGAGTACCCATACTCGCTGACCTGGGATGACCGCCTACATTCCCGAAGGACTTCCCCCTTCGGCTCTCGGTGCTTCGCGACTTGAAGACTTTGAAGACCCGAAGGTTCAAGAATTAGGTTAGATGATGTATAGGTAGAATATTGATCATGTACTTTTCCATTTCTTCTTCTTTATTCTCTTGTAACAATGTTGTATCATTAACATTTGTATCATGCATTTGAATTAATAAAGTTTCTATTTAAATTCCATTTGCATTCTATCTTGCATGAATCCTAAATGCCATGTATGCGATGAATGCGAATGCACAACAATTTTCCTCCCCCTCTCGACTAACTCTCGACGTAGCTCGATAGGTTCGAAACAACTCAGCAGCGCGAGTTGCTCCACGAGTTCCACCTCACGCCTCTCTCGACTACGCCAGAATTAGGGTTCTCACATCCTACCCCCCTTAAAAGAATTTCGTCCTCGAAATTAAAGATGTGGTACCTGAATAAGGATGGGTAGTCTCTACGCAAATCTTCCTCTTTCTCCCACGTTGCTTCTCGGACGGCCACCGCGTCTCCCCGAGTGGCCACGGGGGGTCTTGAGTAAACGGGACCATGGTAGATGCGACACGGTCGCCGCGATGGGTCCCGTCGCTGTCTCCTAGCCAGTCAGTTCTAGCAACCGTGAGCTAGGCAGGCGTAGAAGTCACTCGATCTATGGCACTCCTACGAGAAAGATCAAACAAGTGTGGAAACAAGAAAAGTCACCTTGTGTAACACACCGCGCCTAGCAGCGAAGGCATGTACAAGCACAACATCATCATAGCCTATGCAAACACAACCTCGTCAAACATGAGAAAAGGAGAGAGTGGCGATGAGAGTGCAGCACATAGGGGTGTGGCATTGACGAGTCCACATCGCTCAGCACAACTTAGGCAGGCATAGCGAAATGCAAGAAAAAGAAAGGGACACCCGCGTACACGATGACATGCGTCTCTCACATCAACTACCAGGGAAATGATGGCAGTTCATTTACGGGACACAAAACAGCCTAAGAAAAACTGCAGCTATCCATCTACCGACTCTACAATGCGTTCATTTCATACAATATACATCCACCGACTCTACGCCATACTCGTTCCATACAATGAAAAATATGTACACGTGCGGTGGTAGTCCATTGTTCTACGCATGCACTCGCCTCATGTAGAAGGTCGACGCAAACAATAAAAACATGAAGATGCACTGTTGCGACCCGGCACCCACGCACCATCCACGCACGATGCATAAAAAAGTGCGGTAGTAGTTCATCACACATCCAGTTCATCTCATACAGAAGATCTCAGACACGCGTGAGAACCCCCTCACGCCGCAGCTCGATGTCCCATACATCATGCGCACCACAGCAAGAAGACGATGCAAACAAGATTATACGTGAGCCAGAATGGTCACCCTTGGAGCGTAGAAACCACGGTGTGGAGCTCCCGAAGCAGTGGACGCCACTACAACTCGTGCTGTAGACGCAGTGGCAGCCGCCGGCCTCAAGGCGAAACAGCGGCGCGGCGAGGAGCCTCCGCGGCGACTCGGTGTAGGGCTGCAGTAGTGTCACTCCTGATCTATAAAGGAGAGAGGGAGGCGCGCGAGAGCCACGGCGGCGTCCCAGTCAAGTGGAGGCAGACAGCGGAGCGGGAGCGGCGCTACTCGGAGCAGTCAGAGGCGGTGGCCCTTGGCGATGGCCCCCCAAGGTGGCGGCGGCTTCCCAAGGCGGCCGGCGTCCTTGGGTGGCGGCGGCCGAGCTGACCACCCCCCCAAGGCGGTGGCGGCTTCCCAAGAAAGCTGACGGCCCGGGGTGGCTCGGCGACGGGGGCACAGTAGCAAGCGGGTGGCGCGCGGGGGGAGCGGCAGCGGCGCGGCGCTGGGGGAGAGTGGCGGCGGATGCGGGGTTGGGGTGGGGGGCAGCGCCAGGGGGAGTATATCGCCCCTGCCCCCAACCGACGTAAGTAGATGGCCAGTGGCCCATTAGGGCAGGCAGCCGGCACGAGAGAAAAAAAGAGGAAAGAAAAAAAAGAAGTGAAGGAGAAAGAGAAAAAGAAAGGAGAGAAAAAAAGAGAGGAAAGAAAAAAAGAAGGGAAGGAGAAAGAGAAAAAGAAAGAAGAGAAAAGAAAAGGAAAAAGAAGAAAAAAATGAGGAAGAGAAATTTCACTAAAGTCCCCGGTTTAACGCGGGTTGGATCCCGAAGATTTTCGCTAAGTCCCCTGGTCTTAGCTCGAGATCCCTGGCGTTCACGTTCCGCGACCCCGGAAACAACGCAACAACCAGAGCTCGTCAGTCCGGTCAGCGCGCCGACCCGCCAGAAGCTACTCCTAAGAGATAGCCAGCACTGAATCGTGCTTGTTCTCCGAGTACCTGAGTCTTCAGGTCTCTTCGTTTTGCTTGTGGAAGTCTTTTTCGCCTTGCAGCAGGTCGACTTCAGATCTCTTCACAAACTACTGAGCCAACCCACACAAGCTTGGGAGGTCACCAGCAAATCCTACACCCGTCTAGGAGTAGACACTCCAAGAGTAATAGAATCAGCAACAACAACTCTTGGAGGAACCAGTGCTCTTTGCTCAAAGCTCTAACTCTCTTGAACTAACTCTTAGGAAGTTTGGCTTCTGTTCAGGAGGTGAGAGGTTTGCAACGGTCGAAAGTGATTCGCAAAGGTTGAGCAAGGTTGAGGTCGAAGACCTCCCTGGTCCCTTATATGTAGAGCCCACAGGCATCTAACCGTTACACTCATGCCACGTAGGATTAAGTGAGTCACCAGTGACAGGCACCGGTGACACAGCTAATCACAACACACAATGGTAACCGGCTCAGGCAGACCAACACCTGTATCACCGGAGGCTGACATAGGTGAACCCCTAACTAACGTAGCCTCACTACTCTGCCCGGTCCTGGCACACTACATGCCCTCAGCGCACACAACTAACTCTGATGGCTAATAAGGAGAGAACCTCCAACAGTTTTATGACTCAGCAGACAAACTATCGCAGTGCAGATCCCTTAGCATTTTTAAGCTCTCCCCTGGCACAGAGATGTACCTGAGTCATAGAGCGGTTGTTCACCTGTGACACAGCTGTGTCGCACAGGTAGCTTTGGCTCTAGGGTTTTAGGGAGCTAGCACAGCAGTGTGCTAGCACTACCTAGTTTCGCACTTGTGCAAAAACTGTTGTTACAGGGCCACTAACTTCAAAGCATCAGTGCCACTGTCTAACACTCTGAGCATTGAGCAAACGAACCTCCAAAAATCATTGCTACTTCATCTCTCTTGATAGTACAGGTGTTTGCTAAGGACTCAAGAAAACTAGCAAACCTAGGCTTTAGCTTCCACCAACTGTAGTCATGGCCCTTGACGCATCAAACCACTATCACCTTGCTTGCAACTCCTTGCACAGCACCGGCTTCTTCACAACTATGGCACAGCTGCCTAGCGCAGTTATCGCCTTGTCCTGGAAAACCACTTTTGTACTTTTAGGTGTTCATCCTTTCTTGGATGAAACCTCTTGATAGAACCTACTCATCCTGCTTACACTCATTGTAAACTTTAGATTCCAGTTTGGGTTGCCGTTAACCATCAAAACCATTTAGGGGCCTAGATGCTCTTTCAATCTTCCACTTTTTGGTGGTTTGTGGCAACCCATTCAACATTATCATGTAAAGATATGAATGAGTAGTACATGTACAGGTTGTTAGCATATACTTCCCCTGAAGCTATGCATAAAAGATTTGCTTTTAGAATACAAAGGCACAGAATTGAATTGTAACCACGAGTAGTATTTTCTCACAACTTGCACTTCCTCAGTTCAGAGCAATGAATGAATCATGAGTGATAGACTGAACTGAACTGATAATGTTGCAGTTTTTAGTTTTTCTTTTAAAATATGTTCTGAGTATTCATTAATCATGTGTTATGATCAGAGCAAGCATAGTGTTATGATCAGAGCAAAAACATATATATATGTGAAGCAGAATGTGTGTGAGGAATCAGAGCATGAATCATATCAGAGCAAAGAAAACATCCACACATATCAACACATGATTAAGACAGAGTAACATAGCTCAGAACATAAAGTAATCTGCATCATTTTAGAAAAGACTTAGTGTGCTCAAGACGTAAGAGATCAGAATAGGAAGAACAAGTCTTGATACACAGCAAAACTCCACTCCCCCTATATCCAAAACACAAAACACCCCTCATAACTATGCTTCCCCTGCTTCTCTCCCCCTTACTTCTCTCCCCCTTTGACACTAAAACACCAGAAAGGGGTAAGGGTGAAGAAACATCAGGTTGACTTGGACCTCAAGAGCTGAAGAACCTCTGAGAGTTGAGACTACATTTAATCAACCTTGGTGTGCAGACTGGTCACTTCTCGGAGCTTGAGATTCTCTTTGCGCAGAGCAGCAACTTGAACAGGCATGATCTTGTTCTAGTATGCTCTGGCAGCTGCTTGAGATATCATGGAGGAAGAGAGAGTGCCATCATTAGTGACCTGTGTCACAGATACCAGGTCAGCTGGGTCAGCTGCAGGAGAATCAGCTGTGACACCGGTGGGCACTTGGCGGTGAGAGCCATGGGTTGGAAAGGCTGGAGCTTGAGAGGTTGATGGACTAGTTGTGTCACCGGGGGGTGGCACATGTGAATCACTTGTCTCACCAAAGAGTGCTGGCACAGCCATCTCATCTGGGTGATCATCAGCTTGACGTCTGAGCTGGGTTTTGACTATCTTCACTGTGATACCAAAGGTTGACTCCAAAAGACCTGTTCTCTGGAGGATCATATACATGATGTATGACCCATACCTCAGTTTAGCCTTCTTATCTTTCTGAACAGTATCTATTTCATGAAAGATGTATCGAGCCACATCAAAATGTTGATTCTTAGCAATATGCACTAACACTTGCCATACTGGATTGTACACTACATGTGTGTTGCCTCCCTTAGGCTTAATGGTGACATTGAGGATCTTCACAAGATGCTTTGCAGTGATGGTGATGCCCTTGAAATAAACATGATCACCTGGAGCATTGGCAGAGAATTGGAAGTTCCTTGGATAGAACTTTCTTCTCTCATCATTTGAGACTGGCTCTAATTTGAATAGGTTAGGCATTCCAAGCTCCACAGGTGCATTGAACAAGCTATTGAACTCTGGAGCAATAATGGATAGCAATTGGCCCCTGGTTCTCCAGAGCATGACATCTTGATTGTCTGTTTTACCCACACAGTGGCATAGAATTTCTTGATGATCTCTGGATCATAGCCTTGTTTTAGGTTGCATAAGAACTCAAGACCTGTGGCTTGAATTAGAGATGGTACGGTCCTTAGTCTTGGATCACTCAGGGCAGACCAGTCAATGGACTTGCAATCTAAATATGCTTTGGAGGATAGGATCTCATGATATACCCCCTTTTGACGATCATTGTGAAATCTAGGGTCTGAGCAATCTGGTTCCAAGAACTCCTTATCCTCACTAAAATATGGGTAGGTAGTCCTCATCTTGATGAAAGCGCTAGGGCTCATTGAGGCAACCTTGCTCTTTGATTTTCTTGGATCACACTTGGGGAGCTTTTTAGCTGTAGCTCTTGGAATGAAATTCATTTGATTTGTTTCTGTCCTCAGGGCATGAGAGAACATATAATGATACTTGGATTCAAGGTCCACTTCACCCTCTGAGTGACTGGGAGAGCTTTCTTCTTGTTCTGCCTCCTGTCGGAGTATTATTCCGGCAATACTGAATATGGGGCGGCGTGAGCACAGCAAATCAGGTTGGGTGCACACAGGAGACAGGATTTAGACAGGTTCAGGCCCTCACGGAGAGGTAATACCCTACATCCTGTGTTTGGTGGCTAGTATAGCTTGAATCCCGAGTGCCGCAAGCCCTCGAGAACCGATCTCAAGGTTGCTTGAACTAGGAAACAATGGAGATTGTCTATATCTAAAAGCTTACCGATTGGAGGTCCCCTACTAGGCCTTATATAGGCGACCAGGGTAGGGTTACAAGAATCCGAATCGGGCAACAAATTAGTTAACTAATTAGTTACAACAGAATCCGGGTATGCCGGGCAAATATTAATCCGTGTCTTGTACTCCACGTTGATGAGGCGCCCCCGTGTAGAAGCCGGACTCTGAGTAGTCGGCCTGGCCCACCCTGTGGCCAGAGGGCCGGATTCGTCCTCCTTGATGATACCCGGGTGCCATGTCATCATCACCTCCTCGTCAGGTTCGTTTTCTGATTCGGTACTGGAAGAGGAACCCTCAGCTTGATAATCTTCATTTGAGTCAGCTCTGGGTTCTCTCGCCCTTGGAGGAGTTACTGATACACCTCTTCCATCATCTGATGAGCTTTCTGAGCTCTCTTCTTCTTCTTCAGCTGGGTCATCTGCCTCTGGCGCATGAGACTTTGATGACTCAGCTATTGGTGAGGGCACAGCTGTGTCCTCTGGCTGTTGAACAGGTGAAGGAGCTGATGGAAAGCTTTGAGTATCAGGGCCAGCTAGCTGTGTCACAGCTGTCTGAGGCAGCTGTGAACTTGTTGTTTGTGCAGGAGGGGGTGATTTAGTGACTTCTTCTTGACCTACTTCTTCCTCTGAGACAATAAAAGCTGAAGGGGATAGAGGCTTGTTTACATCTAGAGAGGAGAGAGTTTCTGAACTGACTGAGCTGGAACTTTTCCTTCTTCTCTTATAAGTTGCTGGCAAGGCAGGTATTATGCGAGCACTGACTTTTCCTTCTTCAGATCCTTCAGAGCCTCCTGCTGTTGAATCAGCTGATCTTCAAGGATGGTTTGGAGCTCTGTGAGGCCTCAGAGATGATTGCGACCTCTGCCTCTGACTGCTTCTTTGCCTGAGGCTCATCAGTAACAATTACTATTTTAGATCTTCTTCTCTTAAAACTTGGTATGGGCCTTTCTGCAGGTTCTGGTCTGAGGTCAGGAGAGAGTAAGCTTCGCTTGATTTTGACCTCAGCTAGCAAAGCTCTCTTCTCTAATCCACTGGCATGTTCTTTGTTCTGCCCAGCAGCTCATTTATCTGAAGAATAAGATTATAATCTCTGACATCTGAACATGGAACCACCATGGGTTTAGATGCTGGAGCTGATTGAGAGCTGGTTTGAGAACACCTTCTGCTTCTCAAGAATTTTCTATCTTAAATCCTTCTTGGCAGACTCTGAGGTAGCTACCTTCATTTGAATATGCAACTTTGCTATTTCATTCAGAGAGCTTTATCTACAGCAGTAGGCTCTTGAATAGCAATGGAGATTGGCTTGAACTGAGCTGAGAGGTTAAGACTCTTGGCAGTGTATATTGAAAGAAGTTGCTTTTTCACTTTCTCATCAGTTGTTGAAACTGATCTGATCTGCCAACTTGTCCATCTCATCCAAAATGAACTTGTCATTTTCTAGGTCTGCTTCAGACACTTGAGGTTCAGGGACATGCTCTTGAAATGAGGGTGTGCTCTTGGGCAACACTATATCTAAAATAGATGGTCTCTTTGACACTTTTCTGACTGTACCCTTTGGCTTCTTAGAGGCTACTTTGCCAAAAGATGTGTGCTGGACATACGCTGTTGATCTTGTCCTCTTGGAAGGAGCAAGCTGAGATGAACTAGACCGTCCAGCCTTAGATGCTGCCGCAGCTGCTTTCTTTTCAGCAGCCTTCCTTTGTCTGGAGGCCTTTTGATGTTCTCTTTTTTTCTCAAGAGCTTCCTCTTCTGCCTTAGCTTTTCCCTTTCTGATCAGAGTTAGAGATAATGATCTCTCTGCTTGACTCTTCGGGATCTGCTGACTCTTCGGGATCTGACCATTTGGGGCCGCTGTCCTCTCTTTTTGATTTGAAGACATCTGTAGAAACAAGAAGGATAAGAAAGAATGTAGGAAAGAAGTGTTCCTAGATGTAGAAGATAGTAGCTGTGTTGGCCACCTATGTGAGAACAAGATGACACATGTGAGGACTTGGAAACAAACCAAAGTCTCTGCCTGTTTAATAGGCATGCCTGTGCGACAGGTGAGACCTTGGCGGAGACACAGCTACTCACATTGGCGGAAAGCAAAATTCATGAAAACTAGGGTTTAACAGAGTCTTGCCGCTAGATTTCAAGCAAGATGAGATTAGGAAGCTAAACAAAGATAAAACCAACCCTAATCAAGGATAATGCGCTTCTGAATTGGGATTTAGAGCAATTGCGTTGACATGAAGTTAGGTTTAAACACAAAGAAGGGTTGGCTGCAGCTTACTTCGATCGAAAACTTGGCAAGGTGCAGATGAAATGATGCTGGAGCACTTCGGAAAGCTTCTCCAACGAGTTGGAGAGTTTCGAGGGGTGGAACTCACGATTCGACGAAACCTCGAGAGTTTTGGCACACGACGGAAGTTTGGGGTTTTGCAGTTGAACGTGGTTTCAGTGGAAACGCGACATTTCTTTATATAGGCCGAAGGCTTATAAGGTGGCTGTGTCACAGCTGAGTGGATAATCTGTGACACAGGTGAGTGAGAAGAGTCCCTATGGCCTACGGAGTTCAAAAGCATTCACCTGAGACACAGATGGATGACTCAAGTGACAAGTTTTTCATCTAGAACACCAAGATAGAGAGAGTTTGATAAGAAAGAAAGCACTTGAGCACTATCAGAGAGTCCTTATGAAATCTTCTCAATGTCAGCTTGCCAGAAATTCAATCAAGCAAAGCTAAAAACTGACACGATTTGATTTGGAGAAAACCCAACTAAGATAGAAAACATGTACACAAGAATGTGCACAAACAGCTCAATGAACAATCTTAACTCTAAGCATAGTACACACCTGTGACACAGGTGAGTAACCCAGATGAAAACATAAGCAACAAAAACAGCAGAAACATATGAGCTAGACACCAAGCCAAACCTCTTATTGCAAGTTAGAGACATCAGTGATATTCAATTCACTGCTTAGAGCACAGAACCTTGTCTCATCTAAAGGCTTGGTGAAAATATCAGCAAATTATTTTTCAGTCCTTACATGGTATAGCTGTATATCTCCTTTCTCCACATGGTCTCTAAGGAAGTGGTGCCTCACTTCTATGTGTTTGGATCTTTGGCGGTGTACTGGGTTGTTTGCTAATTAATTGCACTCTCATTATCACAGAAGAGGGGTACTTGATTAAACGATATGTTGAAATCTTTCAAGGTCTGTCTCATCCATAATAACTGAGCACAACAACTACTAGCAGCTATATACTCAGCTTTTGCAGTGGAAAGGGCTACTGAGTTTTGTTTCTTGATGACCAGGACACCAAGGAGTGCACTAGGAATTGACAAGTACCTGAGATGCTTTTTCGGTCAACCTGCACCGTGCATAGTCACTATCAGAATAGCCAACTAGCTCAAAGTTTGCACCTTTGGAGTACCACAAACCAAACCCTGAGGTTTGAATCAAATATCTCAGAATCATGCGTACTGCCACTCTGCGACAGTCCTTTGGGTTAGCTTGGAATCTAGCACACATGCATACACTCAACATAATATCTGGTCTAGATGCACACAAATATAGCAAAGAACCTATCATAGATCTGAATTCTTTCTGATCAACAGATTTACCTTCAATGTTTAAGTCCAGATGACCATTAGTTTGCATGGGAGTGTGAATAGGCTTTGCATCCTTCATGCCAAACTTGGTGATGATGTCCTTGGTGAACTTTTCTTGTGAGATGAAAGTCTCTTCCTTGAGTTGCTTGATCTGAAATCCTAGGAAGTACTTGAGTTCTCCATCCAAAGACATCTCAAACCTCTTGGTCATTATCTTGCTAAATTCATCACTCATGGAGCGGTTAGTACTGCCAAATATTATGTCATCGACATAAATTTGGCACACAAATAAATCCTTTCTATTTTTCTTAGTGAATAGAGTTGTGTCTACTAAGCCCATCTTAAATCTATTTTCGATCAGAAATTCTTTCAATGTGTCATACCATGCGCTAGGTGCTTGCTTTAAACCATAAAGTGCTTTGTGCAGTTTGTAGACATGGTGTGGTTTCTTAGCATCTTCAAAGCTAGGTGGCTGCCCAGCATATACTAGTTCAGAAAGTTTACCATTTAAGAAGGTTGATTTCACATCCATTTGGTAGAGCTTGATGTTATGATTAACAGCATATGCATGTAGGATCCTGATGGCTTCAAGTCTTGCTACTGGAGCAAAAGTTTCTCCAAAGTCCAGACCTTCCACTTGAGTGAAGCCTTGAGCAACAAGTCTGACTTTGTTCCTTACCACCAATCCATTTGTGTCTTGCTTGTTCCTGAAGACCCACTTGGTTCCAATGACATTGTGGTCTTCAGGCCTTTCCACCAAGGACCATACTTCATTTCTTTCAAATTGATTTAGCTCTTCATGCATAGCGTTGATCTAGTCAGCATCCTTCAGAACTTCATTTATGGTCCTGGGTTCAACACTGGAGACAAATGAGTAATGTTCACAGAAATTTGCAATGTGAGAACGAGTAGTCACTCCCCTATTAATTGCACCGATGATATGATCTACAGGATGATCCTTTTGTAGCCTACTGATCACAAGGGGTTCGGGGTCAACCACCTATGTCACAGCTGTTGGTGTTCCCTATGACACAGCTAGTTCTTCCTGTGACACAGTTAGCTGAGACAGGTCCTCTGCATCCAGTAGATCATTGGCTAGGTTGTACTCGAGCTCGATGACTTACTCTTCAGTGTCTTCATCCAGTGGTGGAGCAGGTGGTTCAGGATCACTTGGAGAGGCAGATTCCTTCTTGACAGTAGGTTTGATATCACTGGTGGATTTCTTGAGAATGTCCTTGCTCCTTGCATCATTATTAACTTGCTCTCCTTGGGAGCCATGAGACTCATCAAAGTCCACATCTATAGATTCCTCAACAACCTTTGTGGAGGTGTTAAAAACTCTATAGGCATAGGAGTTAGTGGAATAACCAAGGAAAATACCAACATCAGATTTAGCTTCAAACTTAGAGAGACGTTTGCCTTTTCTAAGAACGTTGCACTTACAACCGAATACCCTGAAGTATGAGACATTTGGCTTGGAGTTGGTGAATAGCTCATAAGGAGTCTTCTTGAGTAGTGGATGTAGATATAGCCTATTGAGGGAGTGGCAGGCAGTGTTGACAGCTTCAGCCCAAAATCTTGGTGAAGTCTTGTATTCATCCAAGAGTGTTCTTGCTATCTCTATCAAGATCCTGTTCTTCCTTTTCACTACTCCATTCTGTTGTGGAGCATATGGACTTGAGAATTAATGCTTGATTCCATGCTTGTCCAGAAATGCCTCCACCTTGGAATTCTTAAATTCACTTCCATTGTCACTTCTGACTTTGACTAGATTTATCTTCTACTCATTTTGCACTCTGACTATGAGATGCTTGAATTTCTTGTAAACCTGTGTCTTTTCCTTCAAAAAAAACATTCAAGTATAACGAGAAAAATCATTTACAATAACAAAGCCATACTTGTTACCTCCCAAGCTCTCATATGTTGTAAGAGCAAATAGGTCAATGTGTATGAGCTCAAAAGGAGTGGTGGTGGTCATGATGGTCTTGGAACGATAGGTAGCTCCAACTTGTTTGCCAGCTTGACATGAGCTGCAAGGCTTGTCCTTCTCGAATTTCACCTTTTCCAAGCCTACAACATGGTCATGTTTGCTTATCTTATTGAGAAGTTTCATCCCTGCATGTCCTAGCCGCCTGTGCCACAGCCAGCCAACACTGGTCTTGGCCATGAGACACTATGGAGCTACAGCAGGCTGTTCATTGAAGTACACAATATACAATTTTCTAGACCTGTATCTTTTGAACACTTGTGAATCATCAGATAGTTTAGAGGCTATAACCTCATCAGGATAGAAGGTGACTTTCATACCTGTGTCACACAGCTGTGACACAGACATTAGACTATAGCCTATCTGATCCACAAGCATAACATTTGATAAGGAGTGATGTTCAGATATGGCAACTTTACCAATGTCATATATTTGCTTGGCAGATTCTCATTGGTGATCTCTACAAACTCCTCCCTACCTCCAGTCATATGTTGTGTATATCCACTGTCCACAACCCAATCAGTTTTACTGGAGACAGTGTCCTGCAAGATTAGTTATGAAACTTAGGGATCCAAACTTGTTTGGTTCCCTTAGTAGTTTTACCATAAGCAGAGGTAGCAGTAATAGGATTAACACGTTTGTTTCTAGAGTTCACAGCCTTAGCTATGGATGATATAACATGAATCCTCTTTGGCTGACTATCACCTGCAACCTTAGAAATAAAGGTTAGTGAACTGTGTAAGCTACCCGTGGCACTTGTATACACACAGTTGTGTGAGTTACCGGTGACATAGGCAACTGTGGCTGTCGATGTACAAACATCGATATCGGTGGTCTGGAAGGACCCCCTTTGGGATTCGGCCGGGAAGGCGCAGATCTATGGAGCTACACCGGAGCTGGAGCTTGGCGGGATATGGAAATAGGAAAGACACGGTGATTTACCCAGGTTCAGGCCACCTTCTAGGTGTAAAACCCTACGTCCTGCTTTGAGTGTATTTGACATTTTGTGGAGAGATTACAATGAACTAGCGGCACAGATGCTCCTGTTCTTCTTCCTCTAGGGTTTGATCAGTTCTACTGGAGCCGATCCAGAGAGCCTCTATCTATTGCATGGCCGCGGCTCTCCCCTTATATATCCGGGGGTCACTACAGTGGCTGAAGGGTAAATATCTTGCCATGAAGCTTGTCGCGGAAGAAACCCGACATGGGCAAGCCATGTCGGTGGTTGAGATTCACTGTAGCGGAACAGTGCCGGTCACGCCTTGGTTGGGAACCGGATCATCATGATGAGACCGTGTCAGGAGGTGAAGACTTGACGTCTCCTGACACGGCCTATGCTGCACTACCCAGGCCCCACGGACCAGGTGCAGAGGGCATGCATATGGGCGCGTGGAAGCGCGCCCTTAAAGTCAAAAGGGGGTGTCAGACCTCTCCATTCCCTCCAAGACTGATAGTTGACAGGGCTTATCACTTGGGGGGATGGGAACCGGTCAGGACACCGACTTTGGTCCGCAAGGACTTGGAGTGGACAGGCATTAAATGCGCCCGACACAGGCATTAAAATGCACCTGTTGGGCCACGCGGATATGAGGAGGGGCCCTCAAGGGGTGCTCGGGGCTCCCGGGATCGGAGTTCCCCGAGCACACCTCTTCGGCCGCTCCATCACCTGGGTGAGGCACTCGGCACCCCGGGCGTGGGCTGGGTCGTCCTGGGTGCTCGGGGTGAGCCCCCGAGCACTGCTTCTCGGGTACTCGGGGTGAACCCCCGAGCACTTCTGCTCGGGTGCTCGGGGTGAGCCCCCGAGCACTGCTTCTCTGATACTCGAGGTGAACCTCCGAGCACTTCTGCTCGGGTGCTCGGGGTGAGCCCCCGAGCACTTCTCGAGTGTTCGGGGTGAGCCCCTGAGCACTTCTGTTTACTTCATCTTGGGCGGGGACCAAGTCACCTTGGGCCCTTCGGGAAACGCCATTGAGGGACGACTCGGGGCACCCCTTGATTCAGCCAAGTGGAACAGTGCTCGGGGCGAGCCCCCGGGCACCGCTTCTTTAACTCCCATGTCCTTGGCGATGTGGCATCAAGTTGGGCCTTTGCCAGCGGTTTAGGGGACCCTGGGCCCTGTAACGCCGGCAGTAGCCCTCAGCGCAGCCACCAGACGATGACCCGAAAAAGGATGAGGCTGGGGGCGGGGCCTTCATTCTATGGGCCAACGAAGATGCCAGCCCATGTGGAACGCCGAACGGGGGAACTGCTCCATTTTTTGCGTGACGTGGGGCGCCGCGCACCTCTGCCGAACGAGAAAAAGATGCCTTGATTCTCGCGCGTCGTGGGGGGCGCGTCCTGTCAGAGAGATAGAACTGACACCGCCGCCCACGTCACGGAACGGTTCAAATTCTTGATGGCTTCTCTTTAAAGCTTCGTCATTCTCGCGCCTCCTCAACTCCTTCGCCTTTTCACTGCGCCTTTTCGCCTCCTTCCTTTTCACTGCGCCCTTTCGCCTCCTTGCCTTCTCCGCTCATATGCCCTTTCGCCTCCTCATCTTCCACACCGTGCCACCGCCATGCCGAGACACGAGAAGTACCGCGCTCCTTCGCCGACCGTCGCCGATGCCATCATCCTCAAGTCCTGCTTCCTCAACGAAGAAAGCATGGACAGGGTGTAGAAGCTGCTGGCTCCGCAGAGCCAGAGGGGGGCGGCGACGGTGAGGCCGGCTACGTACCCGCCGGACCCGATATCGGAGGAGATGGTGATCTTCGCCAGCTTCCTCGTAGCAGGCCTGATGCCGCCCTTCTCACCCTTCTTCCTCGAAGTGCCGACGGAGTACTGGATCCACCTCATCCATCTCTCCCCCAACTCCGTCCTGATGCTGGCCATCTTTGCCCACCTTTGCGAGATGTTCGTGGGCGTGATGCCTTCGGTCATGCTCTTCCGCCACTTCTTCGTACTCCGATCGGCGGGGAAGAGCAGAGGCTCCGACCGGGTGGAGGCCGCGGGGAGCTACAACTTCCGCCTCCAGGAGAAGATCGGCGACCATTACATTCCGCAGGAGCTGCGGAATAAGTGGGACGACTGGCGCAATCAGTGGTGCTACATCACCACTGATCCGCACATCCAGATCCTGCTTCCCGACGGGCCGGCGCTGTCACACAGGAAGTCATGGGAGTATCTGCCGGAGAACGACCATCTGTTGTGACCGGTGGTGGAGCGGATCGCGCAGCTGCGGGCCGAGGGTTTGATGGCGACCCATGATCATCATCGACTTTCTCCGACGGCGGCTGGTGCCGCTAAGGGAGCGAGGCTGCCCGGCCTGGATGTACACCGGCTCGCGGGACATCGGCCGGACGGTGATCGGTGAGGCGGGAGACTTTTCTCCCGACGCGCTGAAGGCGCTGCTGTGGATCCTTCTGCACCGGAGACGTCGCAGCTGCTGAATTGCCGTGGGCGGATCTTGCGCTCTGCGTGAATTTGCAGCGGAACGCGATCCGCGCGGCTTTATCGGAGTTTGACCCCAAGGGGATCAAGCCGGTGGAGCCGCGGAAGACGGCCGGCTCGATGAGGATTCTGGGAGACGACGATGACGCCGGCGGAGGGCCTGTCGCAGGGGCTTCGGGGACCCGTGCCGCCCGCGAGGATCCTGCGGATCCGAAGGGCAAGAAACCACGGCCGCCATCTCCCCAATCTTCTCCTTCACCGCCGCCACCCCCTCCTCCGCCTTCTGGCCAGCGGACAACGGGCACCGGGAGCAGCAACTCTGGGCGCGGCAACGCCCATCCGGCACCGGCCGGAGGCCCGGCACCTGCGAGCACGAAGGCCGCCATGGATGCGGCAGCCGGGAACAAGAGGAAGGACCCGCCGCGACCGACGAGCACGGGATTCGAGGTCCCGAGGGGCCACTGGAAGTACACTGGTTCTTCGCCGAGGTAAGACGAGAGACTCCTTCTCCATTTACCTGGCCAAGCATACTGCTCGGGTACTAACCCGGGCTTCCTTGTGCTGCTTTTTTTAGGGGGTCCAAGAAGGCTCGGACCACCCCGAGCGCGGATCCCACCCCAAGCACTGAGGCTGCCCCGGGGGCCGAAGCGACCCCGAGGGCCGAGGCCACCCCAAGGGCTGAAGCCACAGGAGCCGCGCCGGAGGCTAACCCCACTCCGCCGCGGGCCACGACGACTGAGGCCGCGGGGGCGGAGAGGACGCCCGAGGGGCCCGGCAGCTCAGAGGACGCCCGAGGGCCCAGCAGCTCGGAGGCAGCCCGAGAGCTCGCCTGAGGTGCTCGGGGGAGCATAGTTCGGACTGTCCCGACGAGGAGGCGGGACTTCGCGCGCCAGGCCGAGGCGCCTCGGGAGCCCTTCCCAGAGGCGTTTACCGCGGCGCGCGCCATGATCGATCGAGTCCAAGCCTCCATCGCTGAGGAGGGGAAGGCGCTAGAAGATCGGGAGGCCGCTCTAGAGGAGCGGGAGGCCGTCCTCACGGAGGCCGGGGAGAACTTCCTCAAACGTGCTCGGATCGCCAATGCCGAGCACCAGAGGGAGTCCGTGAAGATCCTCCACAAGAGGCTGGCTCTGGAGGAGCTGCGGCGGGAGGTCACGGAGGATGCGGAGGAAGTGGAGCTGTGGACGGAGTGGGTCGCTCTCCGCGAGGCTGAAGTGCAGCGGCGGATAGAGTAGGTCGCTCTCCGTGAGGTGACGGTGGGCATGCGGGAGCTCGCGCTCGACCAGCTTGAGCAGTCTCTCGAGGAGGCCGAGAACTCGCTGGGTGTCACGCCCTAATTTTCTAAACCCGCATTAAATCATGACATCCTGCATGTTAGGAATATTTTGCACATCTCATGCATCCATTACCTCTAAGTTCCCCCCCTCTCGTAACCTTCCGAGCAAAACCCTAATCCGGGAATCTAGCCCATCTCCCTGCTCGATCGATATCCGGTGATGCCCTCGCGGCACCTCTTCGCCAATTGTTCCCAAGCACCGTCCTGAGACTCCGAAGACATTTCCATCCACTCCCCTCCTTGCCGCACGCGGAAACCCTAGTTTCGACCCCCGATTCCTCTCCCTCTTTATTTAATTCTTTCGTTCCTAACACCCTAATCGTGAAATCTATCTCTCCCCGGTCTGCCCAAAAATCCCAAATAAATTTTTGAAGAACCCTAACAAGATCCTTGACCTAAATATAACATAAAATATAAATGGCTAGTGTAAAAATCTTGAATAACAAAAATACTAAAACTTAGGTCAAATTCGAGCGTTGCACTGCAACCCCTATATTTAATTCTCAGAAAATTTTGATAAAATCCCACAACACTCCCCACAGTTCCAGGAGTCCAAATATCTAAAAACATGGACAAGTTCGATGTAAAAATCTAGCAAGGCAAGTACCGAGCACCTTAGCCCCGAATAACCTGGCGCATGAAATCACAGTTATTGCTTGGCCAAGTCTGCTCAAAATTTATCGAGCAGTCACTTTCCTCTGCACTCACCCGTCCCAGTCTCATTTAACCTCACTGGCTGCTCACGTCTAATCCCTTGACTTCAATTCAAGCCACGTCCCTCCTGAGCACTCACATCCTGGCACCCAAAAAGCTGTGAACACTGATGCGCACCTAATGCATTTAGTGGGACTAGTCCTCTTCCACACCTGTGGCAAGGTTTGAAGTCTCGGACACGTCCCAAAACCCCAGGACACGACCATGCCACCCTCGTGCATGTCTGGCCGCGCTCTGGACGTGCTCCAGTGCTGGTCTGGCAGCTGTGCCATGTCTCCCGCCGCCCTGGCGGCGTCACCTCGTGCCCCGGCCGTCCTCTCCTCCCCTGTGGCCACAGCAGCACCTCCGACGAGTCCCATCCCGAGTGAAGCCCCAGCTATGGCAGCCAATCGGCCTCGCCCTTCCCCCTGCCCTCATCTGTCCTGTCATCGGCTTGTAGGAGAGAAGCGGCCGCCATGTGCACTAGCTCGCCTCTGGCTATAAAAGGAGCAGCTGAGCTCTGTGTTCCTCCCTCAACCCTAGCCAGCTCTCGATAGCCACTGCCTTGACCCGCACCTCCTTTCTGAGCTCGGCCATTGCCACCCGACGCAACCGGCCAATCCTGAGCATCATTAGCTAAACTGAGCAACCGCTGAGCTGCCGAGCTAAACTTCACCGCCACTCCTCTCGCCAAGCGCCGCCAATAGCCGCCGGAACTAGCTGGCCCGACCGCCCCAACCGCCGGAACCCTAGCCTTCAACCGCTAACTGCCGCCACCGCCGCTCTATCCGAATGGCTGACCGCACTGGTCGGTTCACACGCCCGCGCAGAGGACCCCCGGTAAGTGAGGTAATGCTCTCGGGCCGAGCGGCCCAGTTAGCTGAGTCGGCCCGCTCGTCCAGTGGGGAGTAGCGCCTTTTCCTCCTGCCGTTTCCTTACTAGCGAAAGCGTAATCTCCTCCCAAAGAAGGCGCAGTCTTCCCAGGCAATCCGGTTTCTCTGTAGTGTTTAAATCTTAACCATTGATTCATCTGGTTCATCTCTGTTCCGACCAATTCTTCAACCTATGAAACCAGTTCTGGAAACCTAGAAGTACTTCCTGTCATTTTATCCAAGCTCTTCCAAAATTCAAAACTTTTTGAGTGCATTTAAGAGGGAACTAGACATAGGGTTATATAGTTAATTCCTTAAAACCTCATATACACTGTATGCATGCATGTACTCTCTGAACCAACCCAACTAGAAATTTCTTTTCTCCATCCAGTAGCTTTAGGGTATCTATGATCCTCCACAATTCGTTTGGATGATAGACTTTAAATTTAAAAGCTTAGCAGGAGTGTTTTCCCATTTAAATACATCGTCATTTATGTGAAAATTTTGCATATACCCGTCGCCAAAATTATTATCTGCCCTCTTAAACCTAAGCCATGAAATCGTAGGGTCGAACCTTGAACCTAGCTCCAAGTATATGCATCCTATTCTTAATCGCCATCCGAAACCCTAAATCCTAACTCGATCATTCTAGGGCAAACACTCTCCTCAGTTCATCGTGTTATTCACCATTTCTTCTGTCATGCATATTGTTTGATTTTCTTGAAGTATTTGGATTGCTCTTTATTCGATGTTTCCTTCCGACGCGTAGTCCACGGAGTGAAGTACGTGCGTCAGGACGAACCGGGAACACCCCCACCTCAGGAACAGGAGCAGGAACTGCCAGGCAAGCAATCTCCCGCCTTGATCATTTTGAATCCTGTATTTGTGAAGTATATTTATTTTGACTTCGAAACATGCATGCTATGTTATAAACAATATTTTATGTAGAAGTAATTATTTTCCGATAGATGCATATGGACTAGGGTCGAACATCTGATTTCTTGTAACCCTAGTGATCCGTCGGTCGGTTTCCAACCGACGACATACCAAGGTTATAGGCAGTAGCCAATGCTTAGCCCTGCTATAGTTAAAACTAAAATTTTGTTTAAACCCGGGGATGGGAAATCAAACCCGCGGATAGCATATGTTATCCGCGGTGAGTTTAAATGAAATGTTGCCAAAACCCAAAATGGAGTTGGAGATGGTTTGGATTCGGGTAGGAAGTAAGGTGGTTTGAAGGGAGACGAAGTAGCTGAAGGCTATTCGGTGATCGATGACAAACTGGAGTCCTACTCGAATCGATTAAGGACCGAGCCACTGTGCCGCTAAACCAGTTCCCCCACCGTACGTCCACATGTCCTTTATGGGAAGGACTTGACTCGGTAACCCGCCTAATACTAGGGTTCGGACCCGTAGGAAGTAAGAAGCATGTGCTAGGTAGGACGTTGGGCCCCTAGAGAATTCCCACGGCGCTATATGGGTCAAGATTCTAATTAGTGAGATCCATCTAGGCGTGGGTGACGATTCGACACAAAGATGAGCGTTTCTCCGAATTGTGGTGTCAGGTTTCCTGGACACAATCAGAGTTAGGGTAAGTCTCATTTAGCGGGTCCGGCCCTAATATTAACAGTAGGCGAAGGGTCTCGTTGTATTATCCCTGCCAATATACCTCATCAGGTGTATTAGTAGTACTCGGCATAAAGGGATTAATACATCTTGTGGGTAAAGCCGTACAACCTCTGCAGAGTGTTAAAATCTATTCGAATAGCCGCGTCCTCGGTTATGGACATGAACTGGCACAGCCACACCCCGGCTAGACTAAGTTTTGTTTGCCAAAGTTGGGCAAAGGGATTAAGGACGTGGGCATGATGTGTCCACAGTTGGGCAATTTTAGGCCATGTGTCGGTGGTAAGAAATTGCCGAAGTAATCCGCCGTATTGCCGGGAGTGACCGGAATACGGTTTAGTGTTGGAAAACCTAGTTATCGGATAGGTGAAGCTACCGTTCGATGGATGGAGCCATGGACGGTGAGTGGAGCTATCAGGTAATAGGTCATGAGATGTTTAGCGGTGTTTACCGCCAAGATGAGAAAGGAAGGGATGTGATGGGATGCTGTTGATTTACTACCAGTTTTTTTCCAAACTGCTTTTACAATCTATTATGCAGTATTTTCAAATTCAGAACTTACATTTCCGCACAACTGCCAACATAGGTTAGAGCTGTCCCTTGAAATATTCCTGCATGAATTATAGCCGTATAATCCCCCAATGGGGATTGCTTGCGAGTACATTCAATGTACTCACCTGGCTTGTTGAATTGGCCAGAGGAGGAAGAAGACTTCAATTTCGAAGAGGGCGACAGCGAAGCCGAGGGTTAGGACGTTTTCCCCCAGTCAGCTGCCTGTTGGTTCGGCAAGCCGATGGGCTATCCACTACGTTATGATTTCCGCTGCTGTTTTATTCGGCCAATAGGCCATGTATTGAACCTCGACCGTCAAGGTCTAACCGTGTAATAAGAATTTCGGTATTGTATGTGTATGCTATCAAGTATTTGTGCGTACTGGCTACTGATCCAGGGACCAGTACGGTAATCACAAATGACGTGTCCGGCCTTAAAACGGGCACGCCACAAGCTTGGTATCAGAGCATACTGACTGTAGGAAAACCCTAGGAGCATGGCCGTTAGATAGACCTAGGATATATGTATTTTCCAAAACTTTTGAAAAACAAAAGTAACTAGGTATATGTTCTAGTATTCTTCCCCCATCTGAAAATCCATTCTTTCAAGCAAAACTCTGACTAACTAAAGCTCATTTGTTTTTGGTTTTGAAAATTTTGTAGATTGAACGATGGAGATGTTCGGAGAGACCTGCGCCATCACCACCGAGGGATGCCCACGACTGCTTCGGGAGGCAGTGGAGCGCTGTGGATACACTGTCCACCCCGAGTACCACATCTTCCAGGAGAAGATGTCAGACACGGTGACAGAGTACTGGGCCAGGGTACTCCTCATTGGACTAAGGAACGCCGACAACCAGACATACAGCTTTGTGGGACCCTGCAGCTGGTCATACGTTCAAGCGGTACATCTGGTGGCATACAAGGCACTGGTACACCTCCGCCACGAGCTGACAGAGATGGGAGTCTTCAGGGCCACGAGGTACATTCCACAGTACCCAATCCAGGAGAATGTCCGCTGGTACACCCCACCTCTGGCAGAGAACGACTCTGCCGTGACGAACTTGGCCCACTACGTACAAGCTCAGGACTCACTACTGCACGGCGCTCTGGTAGAGCTGGAGGATGTACGCAAGGAGCTGCTACGTGTGAAGGCATTGCTGGAGCAGGCCACCAGTCACCAGGGAAGGACCACTGCCGCAGCTGAAGTACCTCCAGAGCCCAGGGACATTCCAGTGGCAAGCGAGCAGCCGCCTCCGCCGAAGAGACGCTGCGGAAACAGCCGAGAGTACATACGCCGGTTCACATCAAGAGCCGGGACTTCTCGTGTCATCCCCGAGATACCGAGCCCTACGCCACTCTTTGGAGCCGTTGATGTTCAGGACTCGGATGAGGAAGAGGATCCCGAGGAGTTAGTGCCAGCCTCAGAGGACGAGGAGATCCAGATCACGTCGTAGATTCTAGGGTTTGTAGTGGTCTACCATGAGCTAGTGTCGTGTAAGATGAATAAGTAGGCGCTAGCAGTACGTTGGATCTTATGTAATGTACTAAGAACTTTGTGTATGCTATGTGGTGTACGACACACCATAAGTGTGTGTCGTGTCCCCTTATTAAATAAAATGGCCCACCCGGCCTCGTGTTGTTTAAATCAAGATCTGTCCGTACCCGCAAATCCCTCTCACCTGTCTTTCAAAATGCGAAGCCCGAGCAAGGACAAGACATTTAGGTCGTCCCTCAGTAATGAGGGTAGATAAATGTCTTATCCCAAGTAAAGGCTATTCCCCTTTTAAGACCCAAGCCACTCCCACCTGCCCTATAAATACCCCGAACCTCTTCCCTCATCTCACCACTCCTAGCTGCCTTTGAAACCAGCACCACAACCTTCTTCTCTTCCCCCTCTCAGGCAACACCAAGAGGAAGCCATGCCGCGCGGAACGCTCTACAACGAAACCACCGCTTCTGAGCTCGCAGGATTCGTAGACATCCTGTGGACGGTCGCCCAGAGAGCTCTTCGAGCCTCCCAGCGACCGGAGTATGACGTCTACCAGGAGGAGACCACCAACGCAAGCATGTACTGGGCCGAAGTACACATCTATCAAGATGGTGTCGACGACACGGCGACCTTCCACTTCATTGGTCACCCAGTACCTGACCCCGACCTAGCCATGCAAATGGCTGCATGGGAGGCTGTCTCCCGCCTTCATCAGACGGTTCCCAGCATGAACTGCAGAGCCTTCCGGTACTACCCCAGCCGCGCCCTGGGAGAGGATGTATCCTTCGCCAGCACCCAGATGGAGCAAGATGTAGCCGTGGTGCATCTCACCCGGTATCTGGTCGCCATGACCGAAGTCTTCACCCAGCTTGTCAACACTCTTGCCCCAGCCACACCACCCGCACGGCCAAGACCCCGTGCCAGAGATGCCGCCTCAACATCTGCTCGTGCCTCCGTATCCGAAGAACCACCCCTGCTAGGGATACCCGTAGTGGTAGACGGCAACCCTTTCCCTGCCCTTTCCACCGAGTATCTCAGATTGTTCTCGGCGTACGCGGCCTCCACCCGAGCCGCCCATCGCCACAGGAACCCCTCCACACCCCGGAACACACCCATGCCCTCCGAGAACGGAGATGCCCACGGGGAGATACCCCCGACCCAACCCTCCAACCTGGATGTAGACCAGGTAGACTAGAAGAGTGAGGAGCGGAATAGCTGCTCCCGCATAATAATAAGCTTAGGACCTATTTTCATGTTGTTGTATTAGGGCTTAGCCCGTGCCCTTAGGCACAATGTTTGTATATGAAAGGTGTCGTTAGACACCACCCTGGTATTGCTAATGTATGTTTTTTCGGTGTTTTAGTTGGATCTTGGTTGGTTGTCCCAACCCTGAAAAGTTCTGTGTTATGGCTGATCTTTGGTCTTGTGTCATACCGCCCCCATTTTCCCCCTTACTTCTTGCTGAAAGCATATAAATCTTATCAAAGGCAAACCGGTACCCATGCAGGTCAAGTACAACATGAGCTTCCCTGTCAGGAACCTTCGCGCCTGAAGGCCGGAAATGAGTGCCCCAGCATACCTTGAGTGGGCCAATAACCCCGCACCTCCCGAAATTCCTGCCGAATCCCAAGGGGCCGTGTCACGCCCCAGGGAGCCCCAAGCAAATCGCTGCTCAAAATCCACTGCCAAAGGACCAGCGAGACCCCGAGCTGCTTCGAATCGAAACAAAGAGCAAGACCCGCATTGCGCCGAGTCCGCTCACCCAGTACCAAAACCACCGACGGCAGAGCCATTGAACTAGGAAATGAGCCACCGAACGTCTGAAGATGGTGGGTGTCAGCCGTGAAGGACGTGATAGCCCGAGAAGGGCACGAGCTGGCGACCGCGGTGGCGGAGCATGTTCTGGTATGCTAGCGCAGCCGCGACCCAGCCTTCTCCTTAGAGCCGGCGAGGCTCGGGATCGTCAAAGAGGAGGAGGAGGAAGCCCGCGACGCCGTCCACGAAGTGGCCGAGCAGATCGCCCAGCACTTCTCTTGGGAAGAGGACGCCGGCGGCCCCGGGGGTGGTGGCGAGGAGTAGCTCCTTTGTATCTTTTCCTTTTTGTTCTTTTTGTTTAGGGCCGAAAAAGCCCCTTCTGTAGTGAACTTGTTTGATGAAATGCTAAGTGTGGACTTGGCTCCACATAGCTTCCTTTTGAATTTCTGCTGAGTATGGATTTGGCTCCATACGGCTTCTTTTTGTTTTCTGCTAAGTGTGGACTTGGCTCCACATAGCTTCCCTTTTTTTTGGTTTCTGGTAAGTGCGGACTTGGCTCCACACAGCTTTTTTTTAATGCGTCCGGCTCTTGCCCGAGCAGTCTGCCCAGAGGATTCCAGCCCCCGAGAGCTGGATGCTTCGAACTTATTGCTTTGGCAGGTTGCACTTCGGGAGCCCGAGGACCCCACGTCCCCGAGAAGCTGGAGGCTTCGACCTTCTTCTTGCGGATGTCGCACTCGTGACCCCGAGGACCCTATGTCCCCGAGAAGCTGGATGCGCCGACGTTTCCCTTGACCAGGTCGCTCCTCGGGACCCTGAGAATCTCAGGTTCCCGAGGGCGATCTGTGGCGCTTAGGAGCGTGCTCCTTCGGGATTAGACGCCCTGCAAGCTCGTCCGAGCACTCGTGCTCGGGACGGTTTTACGAGTAGCTTAGGCATCAGCAGACGTCTTGTTGTGCTGATTTTTTCACTTACTTTCAACGGGTTCATCTCTTATGCGGCGAGGTTCTCGCGAGACATGGATCCCTTGCACCGCAAGCCCATCTATTGGGGAGCTCCAGGGTACGAGTGTGAGCGCGTAGGATTCTCGGGCGGCTTTTGGCCAGGCTGGTGCCCAGGGTTCAGAAACCAAGCGAGGCGACCAGGGCTTTGGGCGACGACCCAGAACGCTCCCCGTGAGTCACACTGTTACTCCAGAACATCCCCGCTTTATGAACGAGCGGTGCAGGGGATCGTTGGCATGAGAAACTATTCGCGGAGATGGTAAAGAAAGCTTTAAAGCCGAGACAAGCGCGGCGAAAAAACTTAGCTTATTTGTAGTGTTGAATCCATGGAAGCTTTTGTCCTGGGTTTTTTGACTTAATATGGTCATTGTCACCTGGGAACTTCACTATGGTGAGCTTGTAAACTCGTAGGCAATTATAGCAAGCTGCTGGCAAAAGGTGCCACTGCTCTGAGTTTTCCCGAAACTTTCCGCTGTCAGGACCCGAAGGCTTTCGAGTCGGCCGACTAGTCGAGGGTACGAGAGGTAGAGTTATCCGAGTACTCTGAGGCTCGGTGGTGCTCGGGGCCATTTACCAGGCCGAGCACGGGTGGTCGGGGGCTTATTTGCCCCGACTCGGGTGTGCTCGGGGTACAAACGGTCGACCGAGCACCGACTGCCCGCCAACAGAGACAAGATTACCCCGAATCCTCGTACTGCAGACCCGTCGGGATTTACTCGCGCAAAAGGGACACGGGAGTCTGATACTCGTGTGAGTGGCTTCTTTTGCGAGCAAGCGAGGGAATAGGGAAATTGACAAGTAATTGCATAAATTGATGAGTAATTGCAGATGCGAACACTGCTTATATTAATAATGCTGCTTCTATTGAAATAGCTTTTGATACAAGGGAGCCCCCGAGGATTGCGTGCGAGCACCTGGGATACTCGGGTGGCCTTTGGCCGTACTGGTGCCCGGGGTGTAGGAACCAACCAGGGCGACCAGGGCTTAGGCGACGGACCCGGAACTTCCCAAGACTCTTTGCTACTCGGGGAGCTGACCCAATGCAAAAAAGGAAAAACTTACGGATAAAACTTGCACAGATGTTCGATGTTCCACGCATTGGGCAGTGGCAGGCCTTCGTCCGTGATCAATCGAACAGAGCGCGGTCGGGAGATGCCAGTCACTTGGTAAGGGCCCCTCCCACATGGGGAGAGTTTGTTCTTTCCTTCCCGTGATTGGATGCGGCGAAGTACTAGATCCCCGACCTCCAGCGACCGGGCCCGAACGTGACGCTGATGATAGCGCCTTAGGCTCTATTGATATCTGGCGGCACGGAGAGCGGCTCTGCAACGGTATGTCTTTGAGGTAGTTGACGTCGTCGAGCCTTCTCTGCTCCTGGTCTCCTTCCGAGTAGGCTCCGACCCGAGGTGAGCCGAAGGTGACCTCGGAGGGGAGAACTGCCTCCGCCCTGTATACTGTTGGAAATATGCCCTAGAGGCAATAATAAAGTTGTTATTATTCTATTTTCACGATCATGATTAAGTTTATGTTTTATGCTAGAATCGTGTTGGTTCTTGAATATGAGATTCGGAGGGAAACCCAATTGCATGTGTGGAATAATAAAACACCAAACAGATCCCTAGTCAGGCCTCTAGACTAGCTCATGTATTGTTGATGGTCTTGTTTTCCTGATCATGGGCATTGTTAATGTAACAAGGATGCCGGCAATAATGGGAGCACATTGTTAGGATAACAATGGTGTTGGATAGACCCCTTATGAGATACTGCGAGATCACGTTGTCAATATGATGATGAATAATACGGTATCCCGCGTATTAGGGGTATCCGTGTACAGATCCCCGGGACTTTGGAAAGGTACAGCGTACCCGGTAAGGATCCGTGGATGACAAGGTAACCCCTCTCGGGAAGGGAAGATTCCCCTTAAACTAAGAAGTCAATCCCGACGTTTAAGGATGCCAGAGTCCTACTCGGGCGTAAGTCCACATCCAGTACGACCCTGGGAACCCCCTATATAAGGATCAGCAATCTCGTAGGGGAGGGGGGAGAGGTCCAACAGGTCTTTCTAGTCGCAGCACAAGCAGCATAGGATCTCAGGAGGCGAAGCCCTAGAAGACCCGCTGCCTCGAAGGAGTCGAGCCCGGTGGTTTAGCTAGATTAGTCTACGATTAGGCCTAGGGTAGCCACTAACATACACCCCCTATTGTAAGCGTGTTCTCCATCAATATATAGCAACAGGACGTAGGGTTATTATCCTGAGGGAGGCCCGAACCTGTATACAAACGGCTGTCCCCTGCTGTCAGAGCTCCTGGCACTTGGGCCCTAGAGGTCCCTACCCCCCAGTAATCATCACTCCACGAATACCGTAAGATCGCCGATTCACCGATCGTCGACAGATGGCGCCGACCGTGGGGACCTCTCCGGACCAAGTCGTCCAGGAAGAATCAGAGTCGGCAGGACGCGCAACTAGCGCGATCAGATCCCAGCGCCGGTTGCACAGCCCTCACCGGTTTCGACCGAGGAGGAAGAAGCAAACCCGGCAGGAAAACCGATCGCAGTCTCGCCCCGTACTGGGTACTCGGACCAGGGTTTCTACGACAACTTTGGCCCTATGGACCCGTACCCGGTTATGGATCGAGTGGATTAACAACTGCCGAGTGGGCCGCGTATTAATAGATGGAGGGAGCTCCCTCAATATCCTATTCGCCAACACCCTCGACGCAACGCAAGTGCCACGATCGTCTGTTCAGACGGTAACGCACGCTTTTCACGGTATCGTCCCGGGCTCATCGGCCACGCCGATCGGGCAAGTTACGCTCCCAGTTACCTTCGGTCCACCGGAGAACTTCCGAACAGAGAAAATCCTGTTCGACGTAGTCGATTTTGAAACAGCATACAATGCTATCTTGGGGCGCCCTACTTTGGCCAAGTTCATGGCAGCTACGTACTATGCCTATCAGTGCATAAAGATGCCCAGCCCAAAAGGTGTCCTCACGATAAAGAGCTCCCCCAGAGAAGCACTCCTCTGCGACAAGCGCAGCCTCGACCTCGCAGAACAGCACCTACCCTCTAACCAAGACGCCAGTGTGGCGGCTCCCGCCACACGTTGTCAAGACCACCTCCACGACTACGAGCGACAACTTCGGAAAGTACCCCCTCCAAGTCGGAGAAAGAGTTCCATGACTAAGTTGGAACAGGGAGAAAACAGGGCCTTTCCCCAAACAGGACAACGGTTCCTCGGGAGAAGCCACCCGATCCAGGTCACTCGTGCCAACGGTAGAAAGGTCGCGTCCGTTAGAGAGTCCCGTGCAACCACCTTCGGTAAGAACGCACGACCGTTGCCTCCTCATCGGCAGATTCCAAAGTTGCACCAGCTCCAGCCTTAAAGATCGTCAAGCTACGAACAAGTCGATGATAAGACGCTCCGGGCGCCGCCGCCCAGCACGCGCACTCAACAAAGTTTCGTCAGCGGGTCACGACAAGAGGACGAGAGTCTCTGGGGCAACCGGCGACAAGCTAAATGAGGAGGGGACGGCTTAGTTTTTTCTTAGTTTTCATAGAATTATTTTTTCTTACAGTAACCTGTAAAAGACATAGTTTTGAATTATACCAAGTCTCTAGTTCAATGTCTTCATTATTAATTATTTCAGATTGCCTATTCGAGATATCTCTCGAAAAGTCAGTCAGGGGCTGGATAAGAATACGGCAAGCTGGTGTACGGGTACGAGTACCGATTTCCTCGACCCGCACAAAAGGAAAAGGGGTTCTACGCTATAACTGTCAGGGACGCAAGGAAAACCCCTTAACGCATTTGCAGGTGATGGGGGAGCCACTGAGCCCCCCACCTGACCAGACCTAAGGCCTGGTTGACTAAGCTCCCCAGTTTCGTAGCAATGTCCCCTGATCCCAAGTAAAGGAAAGGAAAAAGGTACAAGTATGACTAGATCAACGGAACCCGTACGCTTATCCACGTCTTCGACTACTCGGAGCAGAAGATACCTCGGGTAGAGTGAAACTTTGTTAATCGGGCAAGTGTAAAATTTACTAGCCAAACACCGGAGTCTTCCCTCAACAGAGGAATACGGAGGTGCTGCCATGGCCACGACAAGCTGTACGAAAGACCCCTTATTGCGTTTACTGATGACGAGGAGCCATGGAGCTCTCCATCCGACTAAACCTAAGGACTGGTCAATCATAGCGAGAATGACCTACGGCACTATTCGTATTCCTACATCGAAGGGAGGCAAAGGGCATTGGCTCCGACTAAAGTCTACGCTTGCATCCGACAAGGTTTCACGAAAGCAGATCAGACAAGGTTTCGAAAAACCAACAAAACACACAGATTAAGCACAGTTACTAATCAAAAAGTGTTAAGTCAGTTTAGCAGGTTATCTACATTCAACCATTCGAGACCTCTTCGCCTCGCAGTTGGTTCCCCGCTGGTCACGGACGAAGCGAGCAAAAAGGCAAAAGGTTAGTTTCAGTAAAGGCGAATTACGACTAACGTTTTTAGTTGTTTATTGTATCTAGAAGCGCCGCGACCGGGGGGCTAGACCCTCGCTCAAGTCAGACGACAGGCGTCCTGAGCTGGGGGCTCCACAGCCGACTAGCCCCATGCCGAAACTGACTCCCCCAACCGGAGAATGCCTGCAGTATGCACTGCAGATTGACTTCCCGGCCACGAATAACGGGGCCGAGTATGAGGATTTGCTTGCCGGTCTCCGAGTCGTCTCCGCACTTGATGTCCGTTGCCTACTCGTGAGTGGGGACTCACAGCTGGTAGCGAGACAAGTGTCCAAGGAATATCAGACCTTAGACCAGAACATGGCAGCTACCTAGCAGAGGTGAGGAGGCTGGAGAAGAAATTCATCGGGATCGAAGTATGGTACATCCTAAATTCATCCGATAGTCTTACCCGCCTAGCGTCCTCATGATCTCTATGTCTATCCGAGACCTTTGCAAAAGGATTTCGACGCCGTCCATAGCTTCTAGCGAACCTGTGGACGAAGGGATGGCTGACTTCGAGTCTAAGAGCCGTTCAAGGACATCACCAGGTATTGACGCTCCAAGTGGAGTTACGGGTCAACTCGTAGCTCCCGTCGGTCTTGAGGATTCGTGGATAGAACCCATCCACATGTACCTTCACGATCGAACAGTACCCGAGGACGATGCACTATCTGAGCAGGTTGCCCGACGGGCCTAGACGTACTTCCTGGGTGACGGGGCCCTCTATCATCGAGGAGCTCACGGAGTGCTCATGAGGTGTATCACTCGGACGCAGGGTAAAAAAAAACTACCCGAGAAAATCCATGGAGAGGTGTGCGGGGCACATGCATCTTTCCGAACCCTGGTCGGAAAGGCCTTTAGACAAGGATTCTATTGGCCGACAACTCTCCGTGACACGGGCGACTTGGTGAAGCGATGCCGTCAGTACCAATTTCACGGTAGACGTATTCACCAGCCCGTCCAAGCATTGCAGACGATTCCCTTGTCGTGGCCCTTCACGACATGGGGCCTGGATATTCTGAGGCCCTTCCCGGTCTCGCCTGGGGGCTACAAGTTCCTGTTCGTTGCAATTGACAAGCGTGATGCGGTCTAACTAGCGTCAACCAAGCAATAGCACAGAAAAAGGAAAGATTCTTCATCACCACGCAAAAATTCCGCCACGACGGTTCGGTGTCTCAAAAATCTACCCAGCGAACGCGTGTCTGTGATCAATGGATTAGATTAAACCAAAGGTGCTTCACAGGCAAGCTAGCCCAGAAAAATGCCTTGAACTACTCGGAGGTTCATCCCGACCAAGGATATCACGATTACTCGGTAGAGATATTACCTACTCGGGAACATTGTCAGCAAGAGTACTCGAAGTCGCCTACTCGGATTTGCTTCCCAACAAGGGCAGATTTCCAACAGAACCATCATGACCTCACTTCACGTATTGATGGGGGGCTTGATGATGAATAGTACAGTATCCCGCGTATTAGGGGTATCCGTGTACAGATCCCCGGGACTTTGGAAAGGTACAGCGTACCCGGTAAGGATCCGTGGACGACAAGGTAACCCCTCTCGGGAAGGGAAGACTCCCCTTAAACTAAGAAGTCAATCTCGACGTTTAAAGATGCCAGAGTCGTACTCGGGCGTAAGTCCACATCCAGTACGACCCTGGGAACCCCCTATATAAGGATCAGCAATCCCGTAGGGGAGGGGGGAGAGGTCCAACAGGTCTTTCTAGTCGCAGCACAAGTAGCATAGGATCTCAGGAGGCGAAGCTCTAGAAGACCCGCTGCCTCGAAGGAGTCGAGCCCGGCGGTTTAGCTAGATTAGTCTACGATTAGGCCTAGGGTAGCCACTAACATACACCCCCTATTGTAAGTGTGTTCTCCATCAATATATAGCAACAGGACGTAGGGTTGTTATCCTGAGGGAGGCCCGAACCTGTATAAAAACGACTGTCCCCTGCTGTCAGAGCTCCTGGCACTTGGGCCCTAGAGGTCCCTACCCCCCAGTAATTATCACTCCACGAATACCGTAAGATCGCCGATTCACCAATTGTCGACACAATATATTATCGGTATCTTCTCATAATGTGTTAACGTTTACTTGCATCCTTAGACCATGAGAATATCGTAAACCCAGATACCGGATGGTTGCATTGGGGTCATCAAATGTTACTCTGTAACTGGGTAATTATAAAGGTGACTTTCGGGTACACCGGAAAGTATGCCGTGGTTCCAGATATGTCAAGACTGGGATTTGCCCCTCCGGCGATGGAGAGATACACTCTGGGCCCACTCGGTATTACGGTGTCCAGCATCGCCTGGCCAGGTATTGTGACTAAAGGGTTAGTCACGGGGATACTGGAATACAGAAACGAGAAAAGAGTACAAACCGGTAACGAGGATAACTAGGTATGGTGATCAAGGAGTTGATCACAGGGATATCGTCAAAAGTCTCACCTTAGGTTGTGTAACGTATCATGAGGCAAAACGAATTATATGCGACAATACAAGGTTCGCTCGATAAAGATCTTCGATGATATGTGGGAGTCGTTATGGGTGACCAGATCCCGCTGACGATTATTGGCCGGAAGGTGTTCCGGACATGTCCACATATGCTCGAACCTATAGGGTCACACGCTTAACGTTCAGTGACATTTAGGAATGCTACGATTTCATGGAGAACGAGAGAGAAGGGTTTCGAAAGTGTTTCAGAGGATCTTAGAAGTGTTCCAGGAGGTCCCGAAGTGTTTCGGTGATGTCCGGAAGTGGTTTGGAAGGTTCGGAAGGTTCTGAAAGGTTCCGAAAGGTTCTAGAATGTTTGGAAGCTTCCGGAAGGTTCAGAAGGTTCCGGAGTTTTTGGAACATTCCAGAAGACCCCTGCTGGTGGAGTTGGACTCCATCAGGGAGTCCCTAGTGGAGTTGGATTCCATCAGGGAGTCCCTAGCGGAGTCGAACTCCTCCTTCCCAGCCTCGCTGCCCCATCCCCTTTAAATAGAGGGGCAGGGCGCATCAGGGAGGATCCCAAGCAGCCCTAGCCACACCTCCCTGGCCGGCGCCCTCTCCCCCTCTAGTTGGCTACGGCCTCCCCTTCCTCTCTCCTCTAGATTGGATCTAGTACAGCAGCCGGCGCGCTGCTGCTATTCCATCTCGTGGATTCCCGCTGCTCCTAGTGTGCTAGTCCACACGTTGCCACGGTGTTGTTGATACGGTACGCGTGGATACCTTGGAGACGTCGTACACTTCGGCGTTCAATCGGGCGAATCTTCGTGAGGAGAACACTCTCACGGCTGGGAGGTATAACCTAGCTACGGGAGTCGGAGGACTTCATCGACATCATCAACTTCTCCTCTGCGTTGACGTGTTCGTTGAGGGTATGATATCGTTACCTACACCTCGATAGTCAAAAACTAAGCCGATTTCAGCATCTTCACCAACCTACTTCGACTGGAGTATGAGGCAAAAGGACTCGTACCTGGTGGTTGTGGGGATCGTCTTTTTCTTCGGTTTCCCCGGGGCGGGCGGACCTCCGGAGGAACCGGTGAGGGCCGGCTGTGGCACACTCGGCTTGGCCACAGGAGTCGGAGCCTGTGCCGCGGGGCCGGCAGGTGCGGCTCGCGCCCGCTTGGCGGCTGACTCCACCTGAGTCGGCTCCGCCCCCGCTTGCGGGGTCTTGGACCCAGAGGCGTCGTCGTCACGCCTCCGTTTGATGATCAGGGGGGCCCCTTCCGACTCGGTGTCCGAGTCGACCTGGACGCCGCCCTCTGGGGCTTCCTCGTCGACTTTCACGTCGTCCAACGCCTCCGAAGCCGAGCTTTGCTTGGGGAGAGGCGGCATGGAGTTCAAATCGAGGAAGGTCTGCAGCATAAAAAGACTTGGTGTTAGGAGAAACAAATATACAACAAAATTCAAGAACCCGACTCGGAATATAAGTCACTTACAGTCGGCGGTGGGTAGGCTGTAGAAAAGGGAGTCACGTGCGGCGCCCTGGTGAGCGCGGTTCGCTCTTTGGTCAGGTTCTTCAGGAGACCAAAGAAGAGATCATCCGGAAGCCCGTTGACCGACACCCTCGTCGAGTCGTGCGAGCCCGAGTACTCCCACATCGGGTGCGCCCGGGCTTGAAGCGGCTGGACGCGCCGACTCAATCAGGTGGAGATGAGGTCGGTGCCCATGAGCCCTTTCTCCTGAAGTCTCTGGATCCTCCTCAGGAGCCGGTCGACTTCGGTCATCTCCTCGCTGGAGGGCTTGGTGCTCCAACACTTCGGCCACTCGGGGGGACCTTCGGCGTACGGGGGAAGCCCTTCGTGGCCAGTCGGCGTACGTTCATCCGGGCAGTAGAACCACCCGTCCTGCCACTTCCGAACGGTGTCTGGGAGCTGCAGCTTGAAGTACTTGGCGAAGGCTTCCGAACGGTGGCAGTGAGAAGCCCCGCTTGATGAACGGCACCAGCATCACGCCTTCGTGCGCGTGCGGACCAGGCTTCTCCTCCTGGAACGGTGCCCTCCAATTGCCGATGGTGCGGGGCGGCAGCAGGCCCTCGTCGGTGAATCCGAGGAGGATCCGGTCGGTGACAGCCGACGGGACCCAATCTCCCATTTTCCACCCATCAGCAGCGGCGGCGGAGGAGGAAGCATCAATCTTCTTGCCTTTGCCGGCGCGCGACATGGTCGGTAGCTGGAGGACCACGGTGAACGAGTGTTTTCACGGGAAGAAGAGGATCAGTGAGCGGCGGCGGAGCTCTGGAGGCAAAGGACTTGGGCGCGAGGAAAGCGAAAGCAGATGAGAAGTGCCGCTGCCCTACGCCCGTTTTTATAGCCGGAGGAGGCAAACCGTCGGCAATCGTGCATCCGACGTGGCAACAAACCACCGCGGCAACTGCCGTCCCGTGCGCGCGAACCAGCGGGATTCGGGTGCCCTTTTCACCACGGCGCGGCATCCCAGGCGACGTGACCGGCGAACATTACGTCAGCAGCCATCCCGCGCGCTGCCCGCGTGATTCAGGCGCAGTCATGATGAACCGTCTCCTCGGACGTCACGCGAAGTCAGAGCAGCGGCAGCGGATGTCTCGGACACGCTTCGTGCGGGACTCGAGGCGAAATCATTGCGCTGCGGCGCTGCAGGCGCTCTGTCCAACCGACTGCGCGCATTAAATGCTGAGGCAACGTCGGGTACAGTCAAGACGATACCGTGTGACACAAGCTGGCTTTGACCGGGTTCGATTCGATCGAGTCGAATCACTCTCGAAAGCCGAGTCGGATTGAAGTCGGCTTGGTTCGCTAGGACACGTCACGAATTATACCGACTCCATCAAACAATTCTGAGGCGCACGAGCCGCCACACTCGGAGGCAGACTAGCCCTGCGAAAGGGTGCCGATGGCCGACCCGACAGGGTTC
This sequence comes from Stipa capillata, assembly GCA_019208055.1. NCBI lineage: Eukaryota > Viridiplantae > Streptophyta > Magnoliopsida > Poales > Poaceae > Stipa > Stipa capillata. The sequence goes on from JAGXJF010003052.1 coordinate 361,497, forward strand.
GCGGGTCACTCGGCAATGCCCAAGCTAAGGACGAACCCGGCATCCACAACGGAGCAAAATGGTCCCTGAATCAGAGCCGGATGCCACAGCGGCGCAGAATGACACTGATTTGGGATTCAATGCTGGAGTTCGAGGACTCAGTTTCGAAGCTGAAGATCGAAGGCGTCCCTTCTGCGGGCACAAGATGGCAACAGTCCACTCGGACATGCCAGGCGCTATTTCGGATTCATCCGAAATTCATGATACACCTCCCGGAAGGCCACTAGCCGACTTCCCCAGCCGGAAAGCGGTATCACCAAATTCCTAGTACTTAGCACAAATCTAACCTTTTTCAGGTATTATGGGAGTCCATCAAGGTCTCCCCACCAGCGACCTGGGCATGCGCAACCTACTCGTCAGTCGGCATCCGTGTCGAGAGCTCGAAGCACTCGGGGGCTACTGACCGGGGGAACCCATCTGGGTAGGCCCAGCACAACGAGTCGGCCCAACAGGCTCGGAGAGCTCCATGGAGGCCCACTCGGATGAAGGCCCAAGTAAGGCCCATACGGGTGCAACGTCCGGGTGCCATCAAGGCAGACATTACCACTTCATCAAGGCAATCATTTCACCAACTTGAAGACTGGCGTTACTCGGACGGTTACACAGAATAAATGTCTCAATTAATTTATGCGGTTACTGTAGCTCGGCCGACTGGTCGAGTCGGCACATGTACAGCTTATATAAGGCAGAACACCATGCAGAAGGGGCGGATTCTGATTCCATAGACCTAAGGCTAAACTTCATCTTCAACCTCTTGTAATTTCTCTCACGCAAGACTAGCAATACAAACAGCAGGAGTAGGGTATTACCTCTGTCAACGGAGGGCCTGAACCTGGGTAAAAACTTCTTGCATGCACCCGCTAGAATCTTCCTCACGTGCTCCCCATATCCTACTACAAATGTATATTACCACGAAATCCCCGCGACACAGAGGGATGGTTTGGAGGGCCTGAGTCGGTTGGTGTGACTGCTTTGCATGGTATTGACGCGCTTCGCAGCACCGAACCAGCTCGATGGCGTCCTGGAGGGCTGTCGGCCAGTAGAAGCCTTGCCGAAAGGCCTTCCCGACCAGCGTGCAGGATGATGCATGGCTACCACACTGGCCCTCATGGATATCCGCGAGCAAATCGCGGCCTTCCTCCCAGGAAATGCACTTCAGAAAGACGCCGTTGGCGCCACGCCGATAGAGATCCCCATCTATTAGGGCGTAGCGCTTGGCTTGGCGCACAATCCTTTCTGCTGCGGCATCATATTCGGGAAGGATATTTTCTTTCAGGTACCCCTAGATCTCGGAGATCCAGGATGGCTCCTGAGAACAAGTGGCGAGCACAGGGTGCTCGCCGGGCGGCAGCTACCTGACGGGATTTCCCACTGAAGGTGCTGCCTGGGTAGCCTCGCCTGGGCGCGAGGTTTCCCCTTCATCTTGGTTGGCAGCCTCGACAGACGGCCGGGAGAGCCTTTCTTCAAAGGTCCCCGCCGGGACTGGTTCCCGAGAGGATGCCAGTCACGATAAGTAGTCGGCGGACTCGTTGTAGCGACGCGGGACGTGTTGGAGTTCCAACCCGTCGAAACGCCGCTCCAACTTCCTGACTTTGCTCAGGTACGCCGCCATTTGTGGGTCGGAGCATTGGTACTCCTTGGACACCTGATTGACGACCAGCTGAGAGTCGCCTTTGACAAGTAAACAACAGATTCCAAGGGATGCGGCGGCGTGGAGCCCCGCGAGAAGCCCCTCGTACTCGGCCATGTTGTTGGTGGCGTGGAAGTGGAGCTGCATGACGTACTGGAGTACTTCACCTGTCGGAGAGGTGAGAACTACTCTAGCCCCCGCGCCCTTTAGCGTGAGGCAACTGTCAAAGTGCATCGTCCAGTGTCTGGCCCCTTTATGTCCCAGATTCGCGGACAGCTCCTCCCCTTCGTCTTCAGGCACCGGTGTCCACTCGGCCACGAAGTCAGCCAGAGCTCTGCTTTTGACTGCCCGATTGCTGACAAAGCGGAGGTTGAACTCAGCGAGTTCAATTGCCCACTCGACCACGTGGCCAGTGGCTTCTCGATTGTGTAGGATGCACTTGAGGGCGTAGGCCATAACCACCAGGACCTCGTGCGCTTGGAAGTAGTGGCGTAGCTTTCTCAACGCAACGAGGATTGCGTAGAGCATCTTCTGGGCTTGTGGGTAGCGCGTCTTGGCGTCGCCTAAAACTTCACTAACGAAGTATACGGGACACTGCTGGACGTGGCCCTTGCTTGGGACCTCCCCGAGTACTGGACCCGGGGGGTCGGGATTGTTCCCGAGCACTTCTGGCTGCTCGGGTTTACCCGGGAGCTTGGACCCAGATTCGGCCCCGAGCACTCCTAGCTGCTCAGGTTCGCCCAGGAGCTCGGACCCGGACTTTGCCTTGGACTCGTCGTCTGCCAGGAGCTTTGCCCCGAGCACGCCTGACTGCTCAGGGTCGCTCGGGAGCTCGGACCCGAGCACTTCCGACTATTGGGGGTCGCCCGGGAGCTCGTACCCGGGCTTTTCCTTGGATTCGCTGCTTATCGGGAGCTCAGACCCGAAAGCTTCCGCCCCCGTGGGAGTCATTGGGAGCTCGGACCCGACCTCTCGCTCGACAACGAGGACCGCACTTACCACTCGGGGAGTAGTCGAGATGTAGAGAAGCAAAGGCTCCTCGGATCTCGGCGCCACCAAGACCAGAGGCGATGTGAGGTACTTCTTGAGGTCCCAGAGGGCTTGCAAAGCCTCTGGGGTCCACTCGAAGTGGCCTGATTTCTTGAGGAGCTTGAATAGGGGAAGGCCCCGCTCCTCGAACATGGAGATGAAGTGTCCCAAGGCCGCCATGCAGCCCGTTAGGCGCTGCACGTTCTTGAGACGAGCCGGTGGGCGCATCTGATCGATGGCCCGGATCTTCTCGGGATTGGCCTCTATTCCCCGGTTCGAGACCAGAAAACTGAGGAGCTTGCCCGAGGGAACCTCGAAGACACACTTCTCGGGATTTAGCTTCACGCGAGTACTGCGGAGACTATCGAAAGTCTCCGTCAGATCCTCGAGGAGCATTGCTTGATCCCTTGTTTTGACAACGAGATCGTCGACGTAGGCCTCGATGTTGCAACCTATCTGAGATTGTAATGTAATGCACATGGCACGCTGGTATGTAGGCCCAGCATTTTTTAACCCAAAAGGCATGCGAACATAGCAATAAGTCCCCACAGGGGTTGTAAATGAAGTTTTTTACACATCCTCTACCGACATACTAATCTGATGATAGCCAGAGTATGCATCTAGAAAGCACAAAAGATCGCATCCAGCGGTGGAGTCGACTATTTGATCAATGCGGGGTAAAGAGAAAGGATCTTTTGGACATGCCTTGTTGAGGTCAGTGTAATCCACGCACATCCTGAGCTTGCCGTTGGCTTTCGGCATGACGACGGGGTTGGCGAGCCAATCTAGGTGGAGGACTTCGCGGATGAAGCCGGCGGCAAGGAGCTTGCTGACTTCCGCCTGGATGAACTCCTGTCTTTCTGGTGCTTGACGGCGCCCCTTTTGCTGAATGGGCCGTGCGTCGGGACGCACGGCGAGGCGGTGCTCAATCACCTCCCTAGGGACCCCGGGCATGTCTGACGGTTGCCAAGCAAACACGTCGGCATTCGCCCGGAGGAAGGTGATGATCGCGCTTGCCTATTTGGTGGCCAAGCGGCCGACGATCTTGACGGTCTTGGACGCGTCTTCACCAAGGACCACCTCCTTGATGGGGACGGAGTCGTCTGTGGCGATCTTGAGCTTGGTCGGGGGGCGGACCCGAGCACTCGGGGCGCTCACCGATATACTCGGCCGCGGCGAAGGCGGCTGAGAACAGCTGCTCGGCGCAGAGGACGGAGCCCTGGAGGTTGGCCGGCACCGTGATCGTGCCGTTGGGCCCGGGCATCTTGATGGTGAGGTAGGCGTAATGGGACGCTACCATGAACTTGGCGAGGGTCGGGCGGCCGAGGATGTCGTTGTACGGGAGGTCGAATTCAGCGATGGGCGATGTCGAAGACGACGCTCTCCGTCCGGAAGTTTTCCCTGGTCCCGAACGTAACCATCAGGGACATCTGCCCGAGGGGCATGGTGAGGCCTGGGGTGACGCCAAAGAAGGGCATTGTCGGCTTCAGCTGCCCGGGTGGCACTTGCATCATCCTAAAAACCTCGGGGGACAGGAGGTTAAGTCATGCGCCCCCGTCGATTAGCATGCGGGTTACCTTGATGTTGCACACTGTCGGGGAGACCACCAGGGGGAGGTGGCCCACACCCGACGTGTTCTCGGGGTGGTCGGAGCTGTCGAAGGTGATCGGGGCGCCCGACCACTTGAGTGGCCGGGACGACCCGGTGCTCGGGATCGCTGAGCACACCTCGCGCGCCATTACCTTAAACTGGCGGCGCGAAGTAGGTGTGGAGGGCGCCCCCGTTGATGCATGCCACGGCCTCGAGTTCCTGGAACCCGAGATCTCCTTCTCGCTCCTCCCCGTCGCGCTTGTCGTCGCCGCTCCTGCGGCGCACCTCATGCTCCTTCTTGTTCCTCTCAGCGAGCAATTTCACCGTCCGGCACTCGGAGAGGTCGTGCCGGTTGGTGTGATGTATCTCACACCACCCTTTAGGGCCCTGCTCGGGTGTCCTGGAGGGTTTCCTGCCGCCGCCGCCTGGACCGGCGCGCGGTGGCTTCCGCGCCTTGGGATCCGCCGCCGCGACGGGCTCGGACTTGCGCTTCTTGTTCTTCTTCTCCCGCCCCCCGGAGGGACGGGAGGAACCTGCACCGTCGATCGTTGGCTAGTCGGGGCACGGATTGTGCCACGCGCGAGCCTCAACCGCCTGGGCGCACTTGTCCGCGACTACGAACAGATCCGCCATGGACTGGATGTCGCGTGTGCCCAGCTTCTCAAGCATCTTTTCGTCGCGGACACCTTGCCGGAATGCGACGATAACTGCTTGAGGAGAAATCTTGGGGATGGTGTTGCGAACCTGGCTAAAACGCTGGATGAAGTGCCGCAACATCTCCCCTTGCTGCTGCTTGATGACGTGGAGATCACTCTCCATGCCGGGGCGCTCGAAAGTACCCTGGAAGTTGGCCACAAACTGGTGGCAGAGGTCCTCCCATGAGCGAATAGAGCTCGGGGGAAGGTTCATGAGCCATGAACGGGCAGAGCCCTTCAGGCCCATGGGGAACTAGTTGACCATCACCTTTTTGGCCCCTCCAGCCGCTTGCACAGCGGTGGTGTAGATCTGGAGGAACTCTTCCGGGTGGAAAGAGCCGTCGTATTTTTCGGCAGGTTAGGTCGGAATTTCTCCGGCCAGCTGACGTGGCGAAGGTCTCCGGCCAGATGACGTGGTGAAGGTCAGGAGTAAAAGCCTGGCAACCTGCTCCGTAAAGCGGGGTGCCGACCTTCCCGACCGGTGGCGCGTGGACGTGCACCGGAGAGCACGTACGACTGGCAGCGGGGTCGGAGGATGACTGGCCCTCGACAGCCCTTGTCTCATGACGCCTCTCCCCTTGGGGCTCGATGGTGACGCGTGCATCTTGACCTTCTTGCCACTGGTTGATGCGGTGGCAAAGGTCTAGGCCGCCCCTTAGAATAGGAGAGGCGACCGAACGGTGGGACCCCCCGCGGGGCTCCGTCGTTTCACCACGTCGGGGACGTGGCGGTAATGATGGAGGCACCGCTGAGGGGCCATCTTGGGGGTCGCCATGCCTTGAAGAGGTATGGGAACTCCTGGCCGCTGCCTGACGGCGAGCGGTGTCGACCAGGTTGGCTACCTCATGGAGCCAAGGGCTCACAGGAGATATGCCTTCCACCTAGACCAGAGGGTGCCGGTGGAGAAGCTACGCCGCATGCAGTGCACCTGCTTCGCCCGGCTTGTCGAAGTCCAGCCGGCGCCGAACCGGCTGGGGGAACTCGACGAAGGCAGGATTGGCATGCGATCCGCCTTCGCCTGCTGGGTGCCGTAGCATGGACAACGCAGCGGCTGCCACTGCGGTGCCGCTGGGGATGGCATGACGCCCCTCCTCTCGAGAGGACGCCGTACGTGTCTAAGTGGATGATTGTTGTCGTCCCCACGCTGGGAAGATGACTGCTGGCCTGCCATGGGCGGCGTAGTTTTGAGAACTTGACCCCCTACCTGGCGCGCCAGATGTCGACGTACAAACACCGGTATCGATGGTCCGGAAGGACCCCCTTTGGGATTCGGCTGGGGAGGCGCAGATCTACGGAGCTACGCCGGAGCTGGAGCTTGGCGGGATATGGAAATAGGAAAGACACGGTGATTTATCTAGGTTCAGGCCACCTTCTATGTGTAAAACCCTATGTCCTGCTTTGAGTGTATTTAACGTTTTGTGGAGAGATTACAATGAACTAGCGGCACAGATGCTCCTGTTCTTCTTCCTCTAGGGTTTGATCAGTTCTACTGGAGCCGATCCAGAGAGCCTCTATCTATTGCATGGCCGCGGCTCTCCCCTTATATATCCGGGGGTCACCACAGTGGCTGAAGGGTAAATATCTTGCCATGAAGCTTGTCGCGGAAGAAACCCGGCATGGGCAAGCCACGTCGGTGGTTGAGATTCGCTGTAGCGGAACAGTGACGGTCACGCCTTGGTTGAGAACCGGATCATCATGATGAGACCGTGTCAGGAGGTGAAGACTTGACGTCTCCTGACACGGGCTATGCTGCACTACCCGGGCCCCACGGACCAGGTGCAGAGGGCATGCATATGGGCGCGTGGAAGCGCGCCCTTAAAGTCAAAAGGGGGTGTCAGACCTCTCCATTCCCTCCAAGACTGATAGTTGACAGGGCTTATCACTTGGGGGGATGGGAACCGGTCAGGACACCGACTTTGGTCCGCAAGGACTTGGAGTGGACAGGCATTAAATGCGCCCGACACAGGCATTAAAATGCACCTGTTGGGCCATGCGGATATGAGGAGGGGCCCTCAAGGGGTGCTCGGGGCTCCCGGGATCGGAGGCCCCCGAGCACAACTCTTCGGCCGCTCCATCATCTGGGTGAGGCACTCGGCGCCCCTGGCGTGGGCCAGGTCATCCTGGGTGCTCGTGGTGAGCCCCCGAGCACTGCTTCTCGGGTACTCGGGGTGAACCCCCGAGCACTTCTGCTCGGGTGCTCGGTGTGAGCCCCTGAGCACTGCTTCTCGGGTACTCGGGGTGAACCTCCGAGCACTTCTGCTTGGGTGCTCAGGGTGAGCCCCCGAGCACTTCTGCTCGATTGCTCGGGGTGAGCCCCCGAGCACTTCTGTTTGCTTCGTCCTGGACGGGGACCAAGTCGCCTTCGGCCCTTCGGGAAATGCCATTAAGGGACGACTCAGGGTACCCCTTGATTTAGCCAAGTGGAACAGTGCTCGGGGCGAGCCCCCGGGCACCTCTTCTTTAACTCCCACGTCCTTGGCGACGTGGCGTCAAGTTGGGCCTTTGCCAGCGGTTTAGAGGACCCTGGGCCCTGTAACGTTGACAGTGGCCTTTGGAACCAAGATGGCAGGAGACCATTTTTTTATGCCTAGGGCCAACATACTTGGCCACTGTCTTGCCCTTCCTATCCTTCAGCAGAACATAGAGTGGGTTAGTTGGAATGTTTACTATACTCCTGTTTCTCTACTCATGACCAACAAAAATGTTGTCATTTATAGCTGCCTGTCTCACAAAATTTTCTGCAAGCATTTTCCTGCGAGACAAGTTAGTCATAACAGGCAATTGATCTTTATGAGTGTCAGGGATGTAACCCAGGCCCTTCAGACCATTGTTTTTCCTGAGCATTTCAGTTCTTATCTTCTGATAATTTTGCATGCCAATGTTGGCAGTGCATAGGCCTTTCCTCATAAGCCTTTGTAGCTCTTCAAGCTCCTCTTTGAGCTTGTTATGCTCATCTGCATCCACAGAGCTAGTTGAAATAGAGGTTGAAGCCTCATTTGAGTTCTCAATCACACCACCTGTGGATGTTAGAACATTTATGTGAGTAGCACAGTTTAAGCATGATTCAACAACAACATGAGCATAATAATTCAAGCTCCTCTTTGAGCTTGTTATGCTCATCTGCATCCACAGAGTTAGTTGAAATAGAGGTTGAAGCCTCATTTGAGTTATCAATCACACCACCTGTGGATGTTAGAACATTTATGCGAGTAGCACAGTTTAAGCATGATTCAACAACAACATGAGCAGGTAAAGGTGCAATATCAGAAGTAATGGAAGAGTTATTTGTGCACATAGCATGCTTTGCCTTCAGCTCCTCATGCTCTTTGAGAAGAAGCTCATGAGCTAGCTTGAGCTTGTTATGAGCAATTTCCAGGTTCTCCTAGTCTAGCCTGAGGTTTTCCCTGTCATCCATAACCTCATCACAAATTTCTCTGAGCCCTCTGAGCTTATCCCTTAGGGATATGTTCTCCTTCCTCTCCTTACCATATGCTTTATCTGTTCTTTCCAAGATGCTCATTAGTTCAGCATAATCAGGAAAGTCATCTTCAGTAAGTACCTTTGATTCTTTGGCCATGAGGCACAAAGGAGAGAGGGAGGCACGCGAGAGCCACGGCGGCCGCCCAGTCGAGCAGAGGCAGACGGCGGAGCGGGAGCGGTGCAACCCGGAGCAAGTCGGAGGCAGTGGCCCTTGGCGGCAGCCCCCCAAGGTGGCAGCGGCTTCCCAAGGCGGCCGATGGCCCTGGGTGGCGGCGGCTGGGATGGCCACCCCCCAAGGCTGCGGCGGCTTCCCAAGGCAGTCGACAGCCCTGGGTGGCTCGGCGGCGGGGCGTAGCAGCAAGCGGGTGGCGCGCGGGGAGCAGGAGTGGCACGACGCTGGGGGAGAGTGGCGGCGGATGCGGGGTTGGGGGTGGGGGCGGCGCCAGGGGGAGTATATCGCCCCTGCCCCCAACCGACGTATGCGGATGGGCCATGGCACATTAGGGCAGGCAGTCGGCACGAGAGAAAAAAAGAGGAAAGAAAAAAAAAGAAGTGAAGGAGAAAGAGAAAAAGAAAGGAGAGAAAAAAAGAGAGGAAAGAAAAAAAGAAGAGAAGGAGAAAGAGAAAAAGAAAGAAGAGAAAAGAAAAGGAAAAAGAAGAAAAAAAAGAGGAAGAGAAATTTCACTAAAGTCCCTGGTTTAACGCGGGTTGGATCCTGAAGATTTTCGCTAAGTCGCCCGGTCTTAGCTCGAGATCCCTGGCGTTCACGTTCTGCGACCCCGGAAACATCGCAACAACCAGAGCTCGTCAGTCCGATCAGCGCGCCGACCCCGCTAGAATCGGTGCGCCGGCACGAACGGGCATTGAATAACCGCTCGCACCGGCGAGGGACTACTGTTGGGGAGGGGGTCCCCGCGCTACCCGGTTTTGACGTTTTTTCCGTACTTAGGGGAAATAGATGGACCACGTGGCCCGACAACAGCGAGTTCGTGGCAACACTGAGTCTATGACGATGCCAACTCCGTGACAGCGCCAGGCTGAAAGGACCGTAGGTGCTAACTAGAGGGGTTGAATAGGAGGCTAGCCAATTATCTACAAATACTTCAATTTAACAAGATTAATGCTTATCAGGTTGAAGTGTTTAGCTTGCTGTGTAACAGGTTAACTACTCAGGCAATATATCATATGTAAATTAACACACAGCTGTCACACAGGTGTCTAACACAGGTGAGCTAACAATCCTAAGCAAATGTGTAAGACAGATAGCTATGTAACAGATAGCTAGCACAGGTATGAGACAAGAGATAATGCAACTGTGACACAGCTAAACTAACACAGGCACAAAGTGATAGATCACAGCTAGACTATGTATATCGCAAATCACACAAGCATGCAATCTGATGAGCAAGTAAGTGCAGTGTAAAGAATACTCAGAGAGACAAGGGGATTTTTCATCGAAGTTCTCACTCTTTTCAGAGAGGTACGTCTCCGTTGGAGAAGCTATTCCTAAGAGATAGCCAGCACTGAATCGTGCTTGTTCTCCGAGTACCTGAATCTTCATGTCTCTTTCTTTTGCTTGTGGAAGTCTTTTCGCCTTGCAGCAGGTCGACTTCAGATCCCTTCACAAACTATTGAGCCAACCCACACAAGCTTGGGAGGTCACCAGTAACTCCTACACCCGTCTAGGAGTAGACACTCCAAGAGTAATAGAATCGGCAACAACACTCTAACTCTCTTGAATTAACTCTTCGGAAGTTTGGCTTCTGTTCAAGAGGTGAGAGGTTTACAACGGTCGAAAGTGATTCGCGAAGGTTGAGCAAGGTTGAGGTCGAAGACCTCCCCTGGTCCTCTACATATAGAGTCCACAGGCACCTGACCATTAAACTCATGTCATGTAGGATTAAGTGAGTCACCAGTGACAGGCACCGGTGACACAGCTAATCACAACGCACAATGGTAACCGGCTCAGGCAGACCGACACCTGTGTCACCGGAGGCTAACACAGGTGAACCCCTAACTGACGTAGCCTCACTACTCAGCCCGGTACTGGCACACTACATGCCCTCAGCGCACACAACTAACTTTGATGCCTAATAAGGAGAGAACCTCTAACAGTTTTCTGACTCAGCAGACAAACCATTGCAGTGCAGATCCCTTAGCATTTTCAAGCTCTCCCCTGGCACAGAGATGTACTTGAGTCATAGAGCGGTTGTTCACCTGTGACACAGCTGTGTCGCACAGGTAGCTTTGGCTCTAGGGTTTTAGGGAGCTAGCACAGCAGTGTGCTAGCACTACCTAGTTTTACACTTGTGCAAAGACTGCTGTTACAGGGCCATTAACTTCAAAGCATCAGTGCCACTGTCCAACACTCTGAGCATTGAGCAAACAAACCTCCAAAAATCATTGCAGCTTCATCCCTCTTAATAGTACATGTGTATCCTAAGGACTCAAGAAAACCAGCAAACCTAGACTTCAGCTTCCACCAACTGTAGTTACGGCCCTTGACACATCAAGCCACCATCACCTTGCTTGCAACTCCTTGCACAGCACCGGCTTCTTGATCAGCGGAGCTCCTCGCCGATGCCTTGTCATGCAGCATGTTGTGCAGATTGGGAGACGGGCGAAGACGATTCCGACGACCACAGTGAAGCAGAGATGGGAGGAGAACCAAGTCCCACCGGGCGTGCCAATTTGTTTGACACGAGAAAAAAAATTTACTTCCAGGAAAAGGGAAGAGGGGAAGTGTATTTCTCTCATGCGCCGGGGAAAAAGAAAAGTATGCGGGTGTGCCAGTGCACCGTAGTACACGAAGAAAGTGGTAGGGAAACATGTATTTCATTAATCTCGTTGGAGAAACAAAATTATAAGATCAATAATAAAATGAGCTCCGAGGCCTACTAGCGCGGCCTGCCTGACTATGGCGATGTGCGATCTCCTGGTTCCCGCGGCCTCGGAAGGCTCCCGGTTAATTACTCCCGTGGGTTGCACCGCGAGATACCTCTGATTAAGCCATGTGGTCATCTTCGTCGTCTTCGCTTTGCGTTCTCCATGCATGATGATGGTGGTGTTGTGTGTGTGTGGGCGGCGGTAGAGCCCGTGTCCTCGTCGGTACACGTGCCGCTCAAGACATGGCTTTTGCGCTAGCCACGCCCGCCCTCGCCGTCGCGCCTCGTCGGTCTTGGCGGTGTTGATGTAACTAGGGTTGGAGTAGCATGGGTCCTGCTTGGCTTGGACTTCTCGACGACCTAACGGCCTCTTCGAGGTATGCAAGTGGTACACTTTGCGGAAGTTTTTTTTTGTTGAAGACTGGTGTCGGTGTAAAACCAATGCACGCTCACATCGGCATGGCCGGTGTGGTTGGCGCCTTGCCTCGACTGGACGCCGAGTCTACGGCAGTCTGTCTAGGCCAGGGCGCCGCCTCACGGGCTTGTGGAGAGATGGCGCTGTAGAGGCCGCGTCGCCTCCGGCGGTTACTACGCCAAAGGGGTGACCTGTACGGCGGCGACGAAGAAGCCAAGGCGTGGGGAGGCTGCTTTGTTTACCAGCGAGTATGACCTGCACGCCGGTGACCTGTACACCGTTGTGGGTGTGCTTGATCTCGGCCGGACGCCAAGTCTATGGCAGTCTGTTTAGTCGAGGATGCCGCCCCGCAGACTGGTGGAGGTAAGAGTCGCGTCGCCTCGGGCAGGTACTATGCTAGCGAGTACGCCAACGCCTTGTATGCCAGGGACCTGTACGCCGGTGACCTGTTCATCAGTAACCTGTTCGTCGGTGACCTGTTTGCCGGTGACCTATGCGCCGAGGACCTGCACGCCAAGGACAGGTATGCCGACATCGTAAAGCACCAGAGGAGCTAGCAGCGGACTGTGTCGTTGGCGAACTCCGGCCGCACCCAAGTCGTCTCCAATCAGGAGCAAGGTGTGCGAAGACAATGGGCTTGGTGTAGACAAGCTCCGACGGCGCGAGGACGCCCACACCTGTAGAATAAAAATACGCGCACATGGCCGAGGCATGCACATGCATCCGCCATCTCCCGCTTGAATGAGCGCCCGAGCGAGGTCTGCTCCGGCATGGGGTTGGCGTGGCGACGAGGTTCCCCTGCCCGGTGGCGTCGTCTCCGGCGGCAGTCGGATCACGCCGACGTTGTCTTTGGCGGCGGTTGCGTGCTCTCTGCCTAGTGCATGCTGGATGCGAGGGAGAGAGAGAGAGAGAGGAAGGAGAAGAGCTAGACGGCAGCTTTACCATCTGGGAAGGAAAGCTTCGCTTCCATGTCGTGGCCGGCTTCTCCTTCTTCTTGCTCCCTGTATGCCCTTGTGCTGGAGAAGTTCTTGGCTGCCTAGACGAGACGGCCTCCGGTGTTCCTGCGTGAGGCTCCGGCCGGCCCTGCGTACGTCTCCTCTCCTGGCCAGATGCGATTTCTGTTCGTCTCCTGCGTATTGGTGTTGTACCTGGCAAGATGCAATCTGAGCCCCCGGAAGCGGATGGTCTTGGTGCCTTTATATAGGCCGTGGGTAGGTTGGTTGGATGATGACGTCTACACGAATCTCGGTGGTGGTTGCACCGGATCGTATCCACCCGGCCGCTGTACGCATTGCTTGCCTAGAAAGTTTGTATGTCGTTTGAATTTTCATTGGCGACGACCTTATCTCTGGTGCTTCTAGAATCCGTGTGTCGTAGCTGGTACAAAATATCCTGCACGTCACACCTGAAAAATAAAAAAACTCACGTACATACCTGGGAAAGCTTGAGTTCGTTCAAAAATGCAACGCGTCGTGTTTATCTCTTGGATTGCTCCAGCTTATGGCTATGCGCGGGTATTCGGGTACGTATGCGTACGTAGGTGCGGGTATTCGGCCGTGTACACATACGTGCTGGCCTGAGACGCGTGGGTATTCGGGTACGTACTCGTACGAATCCGTCGGCCACACAAGTCCTGATGCATGCATGCACTAGCTAGTACGCAACCTTGCCATGCACGTACAAAGCCAATCTAGTACAATGCATGCACTAGTGCGTATGTATGAGCACATGTGTGTACATGCTCTCTAATCAAACTTACCTCCGTATAACCTGTATTAAAATTCATCAACAATCCCAAAATAATTATTTCAGGTTAGTCATGCACAAATACTCGTCGAACATCCAGGATCATGGTTTTGCTCCTTCTGGCGACATTGGAGAGCTTGTCTGGTTTGATTTTTTTAGCCTACCTTATGCTTCCACGATTACCATTTTTTATGCATATAGATGATTTACGTGACGTTTCTTTTTATTATGTGTTCCATGTGCTCTTGAAGCTACCCCTATAACTGCGGAGATCCGGATAGTGTGTTAAGTGAAGAACATGGTGCGTGTGAGCTATTTTTTTTCAGCTCATTTCAGCTCTCTTGCCATTTTTTTTTCAATAAGCCTTAATAATTATATAATAATTGGAAGCAGGGGAGGCAGATGTGCCTAAGGCAGCTACGGGATCACCTAATGTGAATGTTGAAGCTAAAAATGTAAGGACATTAAAACTGGAGCCCCTATCTTTTTTGGTTCTTGTTTTGCCGCATATTGGCTGTTGGTTCTTACGAAGCTCGTTTCCTCTGTTTCATTTCTTTCTGATGTTTTGCATGCTGAGACTTGGGAGATAGGTTTCAAATTCATTTGTTCAGTGTCTTTACTTGAGTATATCATCCCAAAATTTAGCATCGCAGCAAAACCAAAACTCCGTTTAGATTTCCCTAAGACAAATGATGTTCTACAAATGATCCCAAAATGGCCAATCGCTTGACTAACTGCCAGGCTGCCAGCTGACTAGGAGGCTCCAGCTGGCTATCCTTGCTGACTAGTTCACGACTCGATAACAACTATCGGTTTAGGCTTAAAAGGGGGTTTGTTCACGTTGAAATATGCATGTTTTGTGGTTTCTAGCATTGAGATTTTGATTGATCTATATGTGAACCAGGATGCGAGCAGTCACTACTACAGAAAAAGTGACCACTGATGGGCTGAGAAAGCTCATCATTGATGAAGGGGAGGATCCGTCAGAAACATATTGTCAGTGGTGAGTTCAATAACACTAATGGGTCAAAGGTCCATTAGTTGTGACTAATTACCACTGATGGGCGCTTGTAGCCGTCAGTGGTGACCTATTAATCCACCAGAAAATATTTATTATTGACGGTGGTCTATTAAACGCTTGTCAGTGGACATATTTAGTTCTGATGGTATGCAGGGAGCGTCCGTCAGTGGTGTCTTATTAATTGTGACGATAGTAAGTCACCATTGACGGCAGCGGTTAGGCGCCCGTCAGTGGTGACGTATTGGCACCCTGCTGGAAGCTGCTTTGTTGGCTAGTCTCAGGAGTTGCTAGCCATGCCCTCTGAAAAACCTAGCTGTACAGCCCCAGTTGCACAGTCTCTCAGTTACCCCAGCTGCGAGGCATAAGCACACATACACATCATCATATATACACATATAAACACATATATTTCACATTTGAATCAATAATATTTGACAAGTCAAGAATCAAAAATCAGTACAAACAGTATTATGGCTGAGAGAGAACAATTTTTGGGGGCAATTGGACGCCGCCATAGAAATTTACCGCTTGGCCGTAAGACATATTGGTTGAGGAACCATGCAAACGTATGTCTGATGCGGTCATGTTCTTGTCTGTCGTCGTAGTTGTCAAACCAGATCTCAGAATCCTATAAATTAATTAGATGAACATTAATTGCATATGGATATGAATTAAATAACTGGGTAGTTCATAAAGATTTAGATTATATCTTTTCAGCACAAGCTGGGTTCCATTCTTTGACGAGAGCATTCATGTGGGCATAAACAAAGAACCCACATGTCAATCTATTATCCGGCCGTCGCTTGCACAGGAAAATAAACCTATGGGTGTCTTTTTTGTCTCCCTTTCCCTTGGTTGCAATGAGCCCCTCCTCCATGTGCCTTAAAGATGACGAAAGCTCCATCGATGCACTCCCGGATGTCGGTGAAACCCCGTTGCGGTAAGCCCTTTTCGTGGATCTTGGAATCGAAGTAAAAGACCTTGTTCCAAGGTAGGACGATCACCACCAGGACCCAACGGTCGCTGCATACATGTCATCATAGGTACAGATGAGATATAAACACATAGCTAAGTGCATAAAAAATAAAATATACAATAGTAAAAAACTTACAGGGGGTTGTATGCAAAGAGTATGTAGTCCTTGTCCTTCTGGGCGACCCATGCCTTTGCAATGAACTGCACAATGGACTCTTTATCTATCTTCATCTGGACATGGTGCAAGATAACAGGATCGACGAATCCAATAATGCTTGTAAGTGCTTGGTCTCTAGGGCCTCAAAAAGTGTCATTAATGTGGAATACATCGCTGACCAGATCAAAGTTAAAGCGTCATTCATGTGGAATACATACCATTGACAAGTAAGAGACTGAGCCGTGGTTATCACAGACGAGTCGTTTTGTAGACCATCGGTGGTATCATCTTGCGAGAAAAATTCAACCGCGTGAACAAGTTATCACTGACTTGGTATCACTCAGGCCCATCAGATGTCTCATATCTAGACAGAAACTTGAGCCGTGGTAATGTCACAACTGACAGGTCAACAGCCGCCCGTCAGTGCTATGTAGAACATCTGACGGGTGGTGAGCTGTCCATTAGTGTTGGCCAATCAGAGATTACCTTATTTGTAGTAGTGAGTGAACTACGTAGAAGACAAGTCCTTGACCATGTAAGGAAAAAGTTCTTCCCATGGTGGAGATCAGCATTGAGATACAAGTCTAGGTGAAGGTCTACCCATCTTATGCACCGTTTCAGAGAATGCCAAGTATTCAGCAGCTCGATACGGCCAGTGGTTCTCAAAAAGTTTTGAAGAATGAAGGGTATTTTCCAATTCGTCTTGGCTTGCTGGGAAGAATTCCACAACCATCAAGTAGTTATCAATCTGGAAGGCTATTTGGCACTGCTGCATTTGCGGTGCTGAAGATGTTAAAGCATGCATGAGTATGAAGGTACGTTAGGTGTGTGAGTTCAAGCTCTTAAAACATAGATGATAGGAAACATTTCAGTGTCTGATTGGGGTTTCAGAAATAGCCGTATCCCACCTGTCGGGATTGAGCCAAACGGCTAAACTGTGCTGCACTGTTTTTGTTTGTGCAGGTGCCCTGACAGTTACGCTATACCATCTTTGGATTATGTTTGCCTACAATGCATGGTTGTAGTAGTGATGTAGCATGTTTACCTTGAAGCGTTGAACCTGAACAAACGATGCGCGAATTATGAATGCATGAACGCTATGTATGCATCTATTTTGTTTCTTACTATCTTGCATTGGAGAAGGCAGCAGAACCATCACACTTTCTAGTCTAATCCCTTAAATTATAAGTAGTGTGAGGCCCCTCCTACCAGTAGTAAGAAATCTGGATATGCAATCTGAAAGGAATCTCCCTTTTAGGTGGTTGCACGCAATATAATGATCTTGAGGTTCAGCAAGTCATGATAAATTTCATAAAATATTGACAACATTTGCATTGATTAAAATACACCATTAATCCATAAACTAGTTGTGTGGGAGCACTTTAGTCCATAACTCATAAAATGCACACCCATCACCTTGAACTGGTTTAAGTGATTCACTTAAGTCAAAAAACGCTTAGTGTGGTAAATCCATGCCAGTCTGACGCTCTGACGTGGTTGGGCCGCATGTTCTTTGCACGTGAGGGTTGGGTGGACCGGTTTATGCCGGGTTTTCATTTAGTATTCTTCTCATTTTGTAAAATCCTCCTATTTATTTGCTTTCTTCTTCAAAGCGGGTGACATAAATTCCCCAAACTTCTAATCTCTAGCCCACATCCAATCCCTAACTGAAGCTCAACATGGATGGCGCTTCAAGTTCATCTTCTACACAGCGAAAGATGAAGTTGCACCTGCCTTTCATGAAATTCTCTAACTGCATGTTTAGGACAGTGACGGTGATGCCTGACCACCTAGACATGGATGGATGCTCATTTTGAATAAGCTATTCAATAAATAATCGAATAGTAGCAAAATTTGGGTAGCCTAGGTTTCAGCCAGGCAGTGCGGTAGACTAGTTTGAAGCTATTGTGTTCAACACACGTTGAATAGAGAATGACACTTAGGTCAATTCTCACCATTAACATATCAGCCTGTATGTCCAGATTTACATTAGTATTTTAAATGTTGTGTAGTCAAATCATGGGAGCGACGTTGGTTTTATAGTGATGCCATAATAGAGGTTATATCGTGAGGGGCAACATGCTCGATTACACCTGCAAAAATACAAAGATAATATATTTTCCTTGAAGTATCGAAAATATTAATATGGTAACAAATATGGCTACGTCATAATCACAAAATAACATTAATCAATACCATCTTCTAACAAAGATTCTGAATAAAAAGTTTACATTATATTACTTCCTACTTATTGTTCACGTAGAGAATTCAAGCTTCCAATTTGTTTGCCTTTTCTCCTTTAATAGCATAACTTGTGTCAGGACTATTGACTTGCATGCCTCAAGTATCAGAGGAAGAACTCAAAACACAAAATGCTTTAACATGTGATAAATGGCTTCTGGCTCATAAGAAACCTGGAATGTTTATGTGCAGAAATGCTGCTACATGCTATATCAGTTGCAGCATGTTGTCGCGTCACTACAACAGAAATCATTTGTACAGACGGTTCGGAACTTCCGTGCGGGACGGTTTTTCGAATCGTCTGTACAAAAGAGTCTGTACAAATCAGGTTTGTACAGACGGTTTTAGTTTGAAACCGTCTGTACTACTCGATTAGCACCCCTCTGTGATGTCGTGTTATAAAAAAAATATGGCCCCGCGTCGTCCCATCCAACCACTGGAATTAAATCGCACAATATGCTTCCAGCGGGATTCGATCCCGCAACCTCGTGTTGTCCAAGCAAGGGGAGTTGCCAGTTGACCTAGACTGAGTACGCAATACAAATTGAGTAGCTTTCCTCTTAACTAATCCCTACGAGTAAGCGGGACGCTTCTAGTACAGACGGTTTTAAATTTGGAACCGTCTGTACAAATATCACAGACGGTTTCAAGTTTAGAACCGTCTGTACTGTTAGATTTGTACAGACGCTCCAATTTGGACCTGTCGACGATCGGTGAATCGGCGATCTTACGGTATTCGTGGAGTGATGATTACTGGGGGGTAGGGACCTCTAGGGCCCAAGTGCCAGGAGCTCTAACAGCAGGGGACAGCCGTTTTTATACAGGTTCGGGCCTCCCTCAGGATAATAACCCTACGTCCTGTTGCTATATATTGATGGAGAACACGCTTTACAATGGAGGGTGTATGTTAGTGGCTACCCTAGGCCTAATCGTAGACTAATCTACCTAATCCGCCGGGCTCGACTTCTTCGAGACAGCGGGTCTTCTAGGGCTTCGCCTCCTGAGATCCTATGCTTCTTATGCTGCGACTAGTAGAACTCCCTCTCCCCTATGGGATTGCTGATTCTTATATAGGGGGTTCCCAGGGTCGTACTGGACGTGGACTCACGCCCGAGTAGGATTCTGGCTTCCTTAAACGTCGGGATTGACTTCCTAGTTTAAGGGGAGTCTTCCCTTCCTGAGAGGGGTTACCTTGTCGTCCAGGGATCCTTACCGGGTACGCTGTACCTTCCTAAAGTCCCGGGATTCTGTATACGGATACCCCTAATATGCGGGAAACCGTACTATTCATCATCAAGCCCCCCATC
The DNA here is from genome assembly GCA_019208055.1 of Stipa capillata. Taxonomy (NCBI): domain Eukaryota; kingdom Viridiplantae; phylum Streptophyta; class Magnoliopsida; order Poales; family Poaceae; genus Stipa; species Stipa capillata. Next base: position 380,707 of record JAGXJF010003052.1, read on the forward strand.
AATACACGAAGTGAGGTCATGATGGTTCTGTTGGAAATCTGCCCTTGTCGAGAAGCAACTCCGAGTAGGCGACTTCGAGTACTTTTGCTGACTACGTTCCCGAGTAGGTAATATCTCTACCGGGTAGTCGTGATATCCTTGGTCGGGATAAACCTCCGAGTAGTCCAAGACATTTTTCTGGGCTGGCTTACCCGTGAAGCATTTTTTGATTTAATCTGATCCATTGATCACGGACACGCATTCGCCTGGCATATTTCTAGGAAAACGAACCGTTATGGCTGAATTTTCACGTGGTAATGAAGAATTTTTCCTTTTTCTGCGCCACTGTACTGCTGATGCTAGCGAAACCGTAGCGCGCTTGTCAATTGCGACGAACAGGAACTTGTAGCCCTCGGGCGAGACCGGGAAGGGCCCCAGAATATCCAGGCCCCATATCGTGAAGGGTCACGACAAGGGAATCGTCCGCAATGCTTGGACGAGCTAGTGAACGCGTCTACCGTGAATTTGACACTGACAGCATCGCTTCACTAACTCGCTCGCGTCACAGAGGGCTGTCGGCCAATAGAAACCTCGTCTAAAGGCCTTTCCAACCAGGGTTCGGAAAGATGCATGCGCCCCGCACACCCCTCCATGGATCTCCTCGAGTAGTTCTTTACCCTGCGTCCGAGTGATACACTTCATGAGCGCTCCGTGGGCTCCTCGGCGATAGAAGGCCCCGTCGCCCGGGGAGTACGTCCAGGCGCGTCGGGCAATTCGCTCAGATAGTGCATCGCCCTCGGGTACTGTCCGGTCGTGAAGGTACATGCGGATGAGTTCTATCCACGAATCCTCAGGACCGAGGGGAGCTACGAGTTGACCCGTAACTCCTCTTGGAGCGTCAATACCTGGTGACGTCCTTGAATGGCCCTCGGACTCGAATCAGCCATCCCTTCGTCCACGGGTTCGTTAAAAGCTATGGACGGCGTCGAAATCCTTTTTTGCAAAGGTCTCGGGTGGACATAGAGATCGTGAGGACGCCAGACGAGCAATACTATTGGCTCGGCAGTTATCCTTTCTTAGGACGTACCGTGCTTCGAGCCCGATGAATTTCTTCTCCAGTTCCCATATCTCTGCTAGGTAGCTGTCATGTTCTGGTCTAAGGTCTGATATTCCTTGGACACTTGTCTCGCTACCAGCTATGAGTCCCCACTCACGAGTAGGCGATGGATACCAAGTGCAGAAGCGACTCGGAGACCGACAAGCAGACCCTCATACTTGGCCCCGTTATTCGTGGCCGGAAGTCAATCTGCAGTGCATACTGCAGGCTTCTCCGGTTGGTGAAGTCAGTTCCAGCATGGGGCTAGTCGGCTGTGAAGTTCATTGAGCCCCCGGCTCAGGATGCCTGTCGTCCGACTTGAGCGAAGGTCTAGCCCCCGGTCGTGGCGCTTCTGGATATAATCAATAGCTGAAAACGTTAGTCGTAATTTGCTTTCACTGAAACTAACCTTTTGTCTTTTTGCTCGCTTTGTCCAGAGCCTAGAAGAGCGATTAGTCCAGTCAGAGCAGGAGCAGGGAACCGACTTCGAGGCGAAGAGGTCTCGAATGGCTGGATGCAGATAGCCTGCTAAACTGACTTAACACTTTTTGATTAGTAACTGTGCTTAATCTGTGTGTTTTGTTTGTTTTTGAAACCTTGTCTGATCTGTTTCTGTGAAACTTTGTCGGATGCAAGCGTAGACTTTAGTCGGAGCCGATGCCCTTTGCCTCCCTTCGATGTAGGAATACGAATAGTACCGTAGGTCGTTCTTGCTATGATTGACCAGTCCTTAGGTTTAGTCGGATGGAGGGCTCCGTGGCTCCTCGTCATCAGTAAACGCGATAAGGGGTCTTTCGTACAGCTTGTCGTGGCCATGGCAACACCTCCGCATTCCTTTGTTGAGGGAAGACTCCGGTGTTTGGCTAGTAAATTCTACACTTGCTCGATTGGCAACGTTTCACTTTACCCGAGGTATCTTCTGCTCCGAGTAGTCGAAGATGTGAATAAGCATACGGGTTCCGTTGGTCTAGTCGTACTCATACCTTTTTCCCTTCCTTTACTCGGGATCAGGGGATGTTGCTACAGAACTGGGGAACTTAGTCAACCAGGCCTTAGGTCTGGTCAGGTGGGGGGCTCAGTGGCTCCCCTGTCACCTGCAAACGCGTTAAGGGGTTTTTCTCGCGTCCCTGACAGTTATAGCGCAGAACCCCTTTTCCTTTTGTGCGGGTCGAAGAAATCGGTACTTGTACTCGTACACCAACTTGCCGTATTCTTATCCAGCCCCCGACTGACTTTTCGAGAGATATCTCGGATATGCAGTCTAAAATAATTAATAATGAAGACACTGAACTAGAGACTTGGTATAGTTCAAAACTGTGTCTTGACTGAAGTATCATTTACAAGCTACTGTAAGAAAAAACTGCTAGAAAAAAAAACTAGAAGTAGAAAACATCACCTCCTCCTCTCGAGTTGTTGTTGGTTGCTCCAGAGACTCTCGTGCTCTTCTCGTGACCCGCTGAAAAAGCTTGTCGAGTGCGCGTGCTGGGCGACGGTGCCCGGAGCGTCTTATCATCGGCTTATTTGTAGCTTGACGACTTGAGGCTAGAGCTGGGCAACCTGAGACAGACTGGCGATCGGAGGGGTAATGACTGTGCGATCTTACCGAAGGTGCTTGCACGAGGAACTCTCTAAGGGGACTCGACTATCTCTCTCCTGCTGATTCGAGCGACCTGAATCGGGCGACTTCTCCTGTGGAGCCGTTGTCCTGCTGAGGAGAAAGCCCTTTTTGCCCCGGTTCCGAACTAGCCGTAGAACCTGCTCTCCGACTTGGAGGGGGTATTTTCCGAAGTCATCGCTCGTAGTTGCGGTGGAGGTCTTGCTGAACGATCTCGTCAGGCTCCGGTGTTGTGAGCCCCCATGCTGATCCGGGTCCTCGAGATCTTTCTCGACCGTCATGGATCGCGAGAACCACTCAAGGATCTGGACTAGATGAGGTGTTCACCCGAGTAGAGCTACGGGTCACCGATTGGGCCCGAGGAGACTCGGCCTGGTTCTGAGCCTCTTGGAGGTCAGCCCCCAGCCGTTGCAGCCACTGCACACCCGCGGGTGTCGATAAATCCGCCACGGGAGGCTGTGACAGCAGATTACGCACTTTCGCAAGTCTTCGAGCAGTTCGGGACACGTATTCCCTCGTTCCCGAGGGAATCTCTCCACAGCGGCAGGCGGGTCTCCGTTCCGGCGAGGAGTTCTTTCCCCGGCGGCGGGTAAGCCTCCGTTCATGTGGGAGGTAGCCAGTGCATTGTGCTGCTGCGAGCCCTCGGGCAGATTCTGATCTCCGAGGTCTTCTCGATCGTCGTCGATCGCGAGTACCATTCGAGGTCCTTGGCTGGACGATGTGTACTCGTATTCCATCGTGTTGTCCTCATCGGACGCGACGTGGGTAAGATCTTGATCGTTCTCACGATCAGAGTTTATAGGAGAAATTCCAACCATGGAGCTGGTCGTCCCTGCCGGGGAGTCGTCGTTTAAGACCAACTTCCCGCGGAAGGCCCTGGCGCACTCGGTCCTGAAGTGATCTGCTTCGCCATCCGAGTCCTCTCTAAGGGCGTATTCTCCGAAATCCACTCAATCCGTAACCGGGTACGGGTCCATAGGGCCAAAGTTGTCGTAGAAACCCTAGTCCGAGTACCCAGTACGGGGCGAGATTACGATCGGTTTTCCTGCCAGGCTTGCTACTTCCTCCTCGGTCAAAACCGGTGAGGGCTGTGCAACCGGCGCTGGGATCTGATCGCGCTTAGTTGCGCGTCCTGCCGACTCTGATTCTTCCTGGACGGCTTGGTCCGGAGAGATCCCCACGGTCGGCGCCATCTGTCGACGATCGGTGAATCGGCGATCTTACGGCATTCGTGGAGTGATGATTACTGAGGGGTAGGGACCTCTAGGGCCCAAGTGCCAGGAGCTCTGACAGCAGGGGACAGCCGTTTTTATACAGGTTCGGGCTTCCCTCAGGATAATAACCTTACGTCCTGTTGCTATATATTGATGGAGAACACGCTTTACAATGGGGAGTGTATATTAGTGGCTACCCTAGGCCTAATCGTAGACTAATCTACCTAATCCGCCGGGCTCGACTCCTTCGAGATAGCAGGTCTTCTAGGGCTTCGCCTCCTGAGATCTTATGCTTCTTATGCTGCGACTAGTAGAACCCCCTCTCCCCTATGGGATTGCTGATCCTTATATAGGGGGTTCCCAGGGTCGTACTGGACGTGGACTCACGCCCGAGTAGGACTCTGGCTTCCTTAAACGTCGGGATTGACTTCCTAGTTTAAGGGGAATCTTCCCTTCCTGAGAGGGGTTACCTTGTCGTCCAGGGATCCTTACCGGGTACGCTGTACCTTCCTAAAGTCCCGGGATTCTGTATACGGATACCCCTAATATGCGGGAAACCGTACTATTCATCATCAGGACCCGTCTGTGCTATTTGTACAGACGGTTTCAAATTAGAGCCGTCTATAATGTAGCTCCGAATGCTAGTTTTAGAGTCCAAATCCAACCCTAATTTGAGAGGTTTTAGTAAAACAGCCATAACTTTCTCATACGATATCTGTTTTGAGTCCACGACCACTCAAATCGAAGCTAACAACGAGGTGCATCAGAAAATTCTACACGTGTATACACTTGTACCTATCTTGACACTCAAAATTTGGCTTCTAAGTAGGACTTTTTCGCTCCGAAAGTTTTTCCGTTACTTTTTTTGATCTTGCGGAGGGCATATCTCCTCCACCCGGACTTCGAATTGAGTGATTCTTGTTTCCCTAGTTAGCTTGAGCCGAGAACTTGCTTTCCATCTTAATCCCACCTCCTGCCGAGCACTTTTGTCGAGGTGCCGTTTTCAAAATCTTCGATTTCGGACCGGGATTTCCACTAGTCGTTTTGTCGACTTTCTCGGAATTGGCTCAAAATTTCTGAAGACGTAGAGTTTGGCCTCCCACTCACAGCTGTGAAAACCGTTCGACAATTGGAGCTGTCAAACTCCCTCCCCGACGCTGCCACTTTCCTACCGCGGCAAGGAAATCTGCAGTTTTGCTGCCGCGGCAGCAGAGTATCAATCAGCCTTCTTCATCTATTTGTACAGACGGTTCTAGTTTAGAACCGTCTGTACTATTAGATTTGTACATACGGTTCAAAGTTTAGAACCGTCTGTACTGTTTACATATTTGTACAGACGGTTCCACGTTTAGAACCGTCTGTACTGTTCCATTTGTACAGACGGTTCCAAGTTTAGAACCGTTTGTACTGTTTACAGACGGTTCTAAACTTAGAACCGTCTGTACTGTCCGATTTGTACAGACAGTTAAAAGTTTAGAACCGTCTGTACTGTTTACAGATTTGTACAGACGGTTCCGGGTTCCAATTTGGACCCGTCTGTGCTATTTGTACAGACGGTTCCAGTTTGGAACTGTCTGTACTATAGCGTCCCGCTTGTTGGGAACCGCTTGTACTCATTTTCTCAGACGATTTTTTTTTGGAACCGTCTGTAATACTATTTGTACAGACGGCTTCAAAAATCCGTCTGTACAGGGACGTCCCGTTAAATCATTTTTACAGTAGTGCGTGCTGCTATGACTCCACAATTATATCGAAAAACTAGAGATCCCTACTGCTGTGCCTATTGTGGGCTGGGGTTATTGCTAGGATACCAAAGTAAAGCTTCAGTATGTGGGTTCTGTCTGAAATCTTGAACCCTCGTGTAAGGCAAGCATTGGAAGGTCCCAATGAACTTGTCAATGTATCTTCAAAAAAAAACCTTGTCAATGTAGAACACTAGCATACATTCTTCATTAAAGGCCCAATGTGCCGCCTCATGCCGCGCTTTGGCAACTTCCCAACATATGTATGGAATGTTATGTGTCCTAACATTTGCAACTTGTGTTGAATATATGGATGCTCAATTTAGATGATATTTATAGTTCTGACATATTATCTCAGTTGATTTTATCAGCTAATCCAACCTGGAGAACCGATGACAATACTAGGTTTTTTCTAGTCGATTCCTCATACTAAACTGTCCGAGTTACTTGTACAGTCGGTTTATTAGAGAAACCGGCTAAGGTGAGTTATTATTTCAGCCGGTTTATTTTCAGATGGTTTTCTCAGCTAAACCAACTGGGGTGGCAGTTCTTTCGGTTGATTTTTTTCAAACTGGCTGGGATGTGAGATCTAGAAATCATATTTTTGTAATAGTGTACATAAGTTTAACATGTATGTTCTAGTATCATGATGCTTTAGAGTTTTTCGAAGTGTACAAGTGTACTAGCTGGCTAAGAGTTCATATATATGGACATAGGTTCATAAAATCTGCTATACGGTGGCCTAATTTATTTTCTTCTTTTCTTTATGCGGGAGCATGTGCTCGCCGGGATCAACTCCTCATTGTCCGTGTATACTTAAAATAGTCCAGCCAGGTCCAGATGTACGTATACTTCATACGTACCTACACTGCACATGAGGCAAGTTGATTGGGATCACTCAAATAATTAAGTGCATCACATGTCGACTAGATCGCAAGCACTAACTTGCCACTCCCCCGATTGATCCAATCTTCTACAATACTGGGTCTTACGGAAAGGATTGAAGGAATCTTCTTAGTTGAACAAAACTAAATTGTGACAATTTTAGTAAATGGCAGTACCTCTTTTATTTTATTTATCAACGGACTCCTTAAGCTGTTGTCCATCACATGGAAGTCAGTTCTCTGCGATTGACCGAAGGAGATGATTGTTGTGGCAGCCCGTCATAGTGTAAATTAAAGATTATATAAACCAACTGCCCCTTTAAATGGTTGGATACCTGACCCCCTGCCAGAATGGGTGGACATAAGCTTCCCAACTCTTGAACCTTCGAGCTATTAAAAAGATAGGCCAATCCTCTCAAGATGTCATTTAGCAAGACAATCTCTTTACAGGGATGAAATCCGAGAAAAATAGCATAATCATGAGTTCTTATTAATTACTCCTATCTCAGTGGTTGATAACATTACGATTAAAAATTGTACTCCACCATACAAAAGTATAGAAAAAGAAACGAAATGAAATGGATGCGGATCAAACAAACAAAAGTGAGTTACTTTGCATAACCGTTAAGCCTAATACCAGGGGGTACCAGTTTTTCTTTCACTTTCTCTCGTCCCTCCCTTTTGTCTCATCTGTTGCGTCCTCTCCTCTTCTCCTCCGCCATCCTCGTCGGCCGACATGGATGGGGCAGAGGCTCAGCTGCACCCACCTAGATATATACCATACCTTTAGTTCCCAAATAGGATGACCTACAGGATTACTTAGCACTTTCTCTCGAACATTTCAAGTTAATTTAATCTAACGGAAGGAAGCATGAAAGTATCTTGACTAATAGTCACTATCTGAAAAAACCGTAATTGGTGGTGGAATTTGTGTGGATGCAATATTATTCTTGTTCGTACTATTGTGTGAATTCAAACTAAATTATATTTGCCATTAGTTCGATCTTTGCATACACGGCTGCTATTACGGGAGAAATAATTACACATTTTTCATTTTGAGCCCACCATTAGTGACACAAGAACATTTGACTCAATGGCAAATTCTTTTATAGACGAAGGAATAATTTTTATTGCCTTCGGGGACTCAATGGCAAATGTGTAAAAACCTAAATCCAAGTGGCAAATATAAAAGTCCCTTAAGTAACGGTTGACAATGTTAACATTAACAGCTATAGCGCACCCAAACGTACATATTCTAAGTACCACGCCGTCGGTGCTGAATTATTTCCGCCTGTGTGTGAAACGCTATAGCTCACAGCTAACCCTCACACGAGACGATGGCACTGACTCACGCACTAGTTAAAGCCGTAGTCGCTTCTTCCATTCTCTGTATAAACTCGTGCATCAAGACGTAGCTCCACATCGAGACACGCACACGCGCACGCACCGATCGAGAAGCCATTCCTTGCGGCTTCCCGGTCCTAGATTGATAGTCTTTCCCCACCTCGCCGCCGCAGCAAGCAGAAGCGCAGCCATTTGTTTCGGCACAGCTGCTGCTAGCTAGGAGAACCCGTGAGCCGCGTGTTACCCCAAGAACGTTGACGCCCTTATTGTTGTTCGTTATCCTGGTAATGGCGGGCGAATTAGGGCTCGTTATATGGCGATCTGTTCAATAATTGGTCGATCCACACGTCCAAGCGGCCGGTCCCCTTCGTCGTTAGCGTGGAAAACGGCACCCTCCATACGCTGTACTTGGACAACGGCACCTCCACTGTCATCTAGAACCTCTCCGCCGTGTTCCGCTTCCGCGACCCCTCCATCTCCTCGAGGCAGGGCGTCAGCTGGCTCGCCGCGGCGCCGTCGTACGGCGGGTAGAAGCTGGGGCCAGACACGTGGGCATGATTTTGAGGTAGCTAATTCAGATCTCGACCTGGCTCTTCGTTCTTCAACTTGGAATTGAGGTAGGCAATCAATATTTCTGTCTATTTTAAAACATACTTCTTCATTAGCATCCGTCAGATGTGCATCTGATGCACCAATAATATCACATCAGTTTGCGTTTCTTTCCCTCTCAGCTTCGATATGCACTGCAATGTTACTTTAATATCTTGCTTATCCAAAATACATCAGTTTGCATTTCTTCCTCTCAACTTTGCCATTCTTCCTCTCAACTTTGCCATTCTTCCGCTCAACTTTGCCAGGCACTGCAATGTTAAGTTCTAATATGTTGCTTATGCAAATTTGTGAAGTAAAAAAAAGTTACATGAATCTGTAAAAATATAGGCTATACTACAGCGAATGTGCATGTCTATCTAAGCTATAGCGTTACACGCACAAACCAGGTAATGCTACTTTGTACCAATTAGTATTGCTATCCTCAATTATGAGGCAAGCATATTTTCTCTCTAAAGGGCTACAGTGGAATCCATCCATCTTTCTTGGTGCCAGATGCTTACAGGTACGTAATATAATGGCTGATCCGCTAGAACGTATTGGTACTCAGTGTATTCAAATCTGTCTTATCTTATTTCTGTTTCTTCGAGTCATTTGTGCCATCGCAGCGAGTGGATGTACTTAAAGTTTGGATAGGCTCAGTGATAGCTATAACACAAAGTTTGGTGTTTGAATCGTCTAGGTTGAATTCTGCATGTAGCTGATACTCCCTCCATCAAAAAATATAAGACGTATTTTGATTGGTTAAGATAAAATTTTGATCAATAATTACTCTATTAATATATGATTATTAATATATGATTATTAATATATGATTATGATATAAAATCATAACCATAAGTAAGTACTTTTAAATATAAATCTAATGATATCAATTTTGTGTCACATAAATCACATATTAATATAGTAATTATTGGTCAAATTTTTGTCTTAATCAATTAAAACACGTTTTATATTTCTAGACGGAGAGAGTATCTCCTATAGATACTCAGCATGTCATTGCTTGCTCTATTATTTGTCAATTGTACCATTTATTGCCAATTCGCCAGCAAAGTTTAAGAGTTACCGCATCAACACGCGGGATCTCCTCTAATATCTAAGGAAGTTAATTACGGACTAGTTGTAGGTTCTAGCTTAAAAGACAATACAACCTTTAAGCATTGTGGTTTCACCGTCCCTCTTCACCACTACTCTTCTCTTAATAGAAAGTTCCTCGTTTGCTCGCCTACAACGTCGTGATTAGATCCAATTATGGGTAAAATCAGAGCAAATACGATTGTAGATCGCTCAAGCCATATCGTACATATCACATATCCAAGTCAGAGCAGATAGTACGCGAACATAATTACAATACTGAATTCTATTGGTCATGAAACAGAATAAATACAGTCCGGGAACAAATATTCTGTCTGATGCCGCGTCATAAACAGAAACCATATACTCCCTCCGTCCAAGAATGTAAGGCGTATTTTGATTTATTAAGACGATACTTTGACCAATAATTACTCTATTAATATGTGGTTTATATGATACAAAATCATAATCATAAGAAAGTACTTTCGAATATGAATCTAATGATATCAATTGTATGTCACATAAGTCATATATTAATAGAGTAATTATTGGTCAAAATCTTGTCTTAACGAATCAAAATACGCCTTACATTTTTGGACGGAGGGAGTATAACACAAGACGTCAATACTCTAGAAAATGAACAAGCCAATTTAAGTGATAGACGCAATAGCACAACAACTGCCGGACACGAGAGGCGACCAACTGTCAACCGGAAGAGGGGTGGGGGGGAGCCCTGTTTGGTTGGGTTTTCAGTAGCTTTTCACTGAAAAAACTATACCCCAACCAAACGGCTAGCTTTTAAGCAGTTTTTGCCAACAGTGGCTGTGGGCTTTGTAGTGTAAATTCAGTTGTTTAGAAACTCTATCTTCCCCTAGGTTTTTGCAATGTGTTGAACTCTATCTTCCCCTAGGTTTTTGCAATGTGTTGAAACTTCGGGACTCATTTCTCAAAATGTTGTAGATAGTTTGGATCAACCTAAAGCTAAATGTTCATTTTCTCACAGATACAGCAACTTTTCTAAATAGCTAGCCAATAACAGTTTTGTCAAGAGTCACGGTACAACTAAACAGGCTCTAAGAAAGATAGAAAGGAGACATGGATTGGGGATTAATCAAACATGTTGGGCTTGAACAATGGACATGGACACATGGATGAATATTAATGACTTGGGCCTGTTTGGTTAGAGACCCAGGCGTGTGCTTGAGTAAAATTTTTGCTTCGGATAAGTGAGTACTTTTTATGATTTTGGCAAGTTTGTTTGGTTGGAGACTTGTAGCTAAGTAGAAACACAAACACTCAAAACACGCTTTTGGGAATGAAAAGCGTGAAACACTAGATACGCTTAAGGACTAATAACGGGCTTTGATTTTTTTTTCTGAGGGAATAAAAGGCTTTGAATGGTCCAGCCTCATACCAGTTCAAGAGATCATCCAGACCAGCCCATCACATTCGTTGGCCTAGTTTAACCACCAGCAGACAAAGCCCAGAAAGCTCCATGACCCTAGGCGACGAGTGAGATCCTGAGGTAACGCTTATCCGCCGCCGCCGGCTGTGCTCCATGGCAGTTTGCATCGTCCGGTGGCTCTCCACCTCCTGGCCCATCCCTTCTCAGCCATCACCAACAGCGTCGCCTCGCTGGACCAGCGCCCTCGTCTCGGTAAAGAAAACCGCCTCCAAATCCGCCACAGCCGATCCCATCGCCGAGCACGCCTGTTCGGTGGCTGCCGCATCGGGCCTCCCTAACCTCACGAGGGGTGCGACATGATAGTTGGGTGGTTCGTGGTCGTCGGTGTCATAAGCGGCGCTGGGCAGGCGAACTCCACCTACAGACGCTTCAACCAGTGAGTTTATTTCATTTCGGATAGTATCGCGGATAACCACCGAGAAAAATCGAATATTCTCGGATACACTCGGACAGTGTCTAAATCATATTTGATACCAAATTTTTTTAATTTAAAGCTATATTTTCCCGATTTTTCTATCGAATTCCGTCTGGGCCGTTTAGTAGATATCCGTACTATTTTCACCTCTGACTTCCGAAGAATTCACCACATCCAATGCCTTAAGTCCTGCTTTTCTTCCACATTGTCGATACCCATTGTACATTGTGGAGCCCGTCTATGCCCGCAGTGATATTCATAAATTTATTATATAATATTTTATTAATAATTACAGAATCGTAATTATAAAATAAATTAAAAAATAAATTCAATAGTATGGATTTTGTGTAGCATGACCTATAAATTATTAAATTAAATGTTGACCAAAACATTAACTTGAACTGTCCTAATACACCTTACATTTTGCAACGGAGTAGCTCGCACATTTAAGTAGTGATTATTGGCGTGCTACATGCATTAATTGCTCCAAGGGCCACGCGAATTTTGTTACATACTCCGTAGACTGTTATGCGCATGCAGTATGGGACTACCAAATTTAGCAGCACGGATAGCGCTCCATCTATCTTTGCATTTCTTTTGTGTTACTCGCCCAATACCGGTAATAAGCATGTAAACTTAAAAGGCAGGTCACATGGTTAACTTATTTTAATGGTGCGTTCCTAACGCGTTAGCTGTTAGCCTCGTATGGAAAGCACAAAGTAAGTGCCCTCTGTATTTATTTACGTGAACCAAGAGCATGAGCATTAGTAACAAGTTTCTCAGGAAAAATCCTTATGTTTTGTGCTACTTGCCCAAAACAGACAATAAGCATATGAATTTAAAGACATGTCACATGGTTAACTTATTTTAATGGTGTAGTCCTGACATGTTAGCCGTTAGCACATATTAGACAATAAGCTTTTACTAATCCTTATTTTAATGGTGTACTCCTAATGTGTTAACTGTTAGCCTTACCCTCACATGGGAAGCACGAGGTAATTCACGTGGGAAGCACAAGTGCCTTCTGTATCTACTTACGTGAACCAAGAGCATCAGTAGCAAGCTTCCAAGCAAAAATTCTTATTTTTTGTGCTACTTGCCCAAGACTGACAATAAGCATATGAATTTGAAGGCATGTCACATGGTTAACTTATTTTAATGGTGTACCCCTGACATGTTAGTCGTTAGCGCATATTAGACAATAAGCTTCTACTAATCCTTATTTTAGTGGTGTACTCCTAATGTGTTAGTTGTTAGCCTCACCCTAATATGGGAAGCACGAGGTAATTCACGTGGGAAGCACGAGCACGTGGGAAGCACGAGGTAATTCACATGGGAAGCACGTGGGAAGCACAAGGAAAGTGCCTTCTGTATCTATTTACGTGAACCAAGAGCATCAGTAGCAAACTTCCAAGCAAAAATTCTTATTTTTTGTGCTACTTGTCCAAGACAGACAATAAGCATATGAATTTGAAGGCATGTCACATGGTTAACTTAGTTTAATGGTATTACCCCTGACGTGTTAGCCGTTAGCGCATATTAAACAATAAGTTTCTATAATCCTTATTTTAGTGGTGTACTCCTAACGTGTTAGCTGTTAACACATAGTAGACAATAAGCTTGCTACTAATCCTTATTTTAATGGTGTACTCCTAACGTGTTAGGCTGTTAGTATACTTGTACGCTTTAAACAGTTCTAAAGAATTTCATGGTGCTAGTACAAGTTAATTCATGTACACTTGCAAAAACTCTGTGAAAAAATATGATCGTATAAAAAAAGGACAAAAGATATATAACAGTTATATAGCAAAGAACCTTTTTCGCAGTATACATAGATTTGACATATATGTTCTAGTGCCACGATGCTTTAGAGTTTTTCGAAGTGTACAAGTGTACTAGCTGGCTAAGGGGTTCATATATATGGACCATAGGTTCATAAAATCTGCTATACGGTGGCCTGATTTCCTTTTCTTCTTTTCTTTATGCGGGAGCATGTGCTCGCCGGGATCCACTCCTCATTGTCCGTGTGTACTTAATATAGTCCAGCCAGATCCAGATGTATATGTAATTAAAATAATACAACCATATATACTTGCAGTAACTCGTTAATTTCTCTTGACTTGACTTAGGGTAGAGTGTGTACACACGGCAAATGAGGTTAATTTTTCTCTTGACTTGACTTCATACGTACCTACACTGCAAATGAGGCAAGTTGATTGGGATCACTCAAGTAATTAAGTGCATCCCTAAGAAAGTCCGTTTTCGATATAAAGTAAAATCTTGAGCGCGATTGAAATTAATGTAATGATCACATGTCGACTACTTCCTCCATCCTTAAATATAAAACGTGTACAGAATTTAAGGTTCAACTTTGACCAATAATAAAATAAATAATATTAAATTATATAATACAAAAGTGATACCATTTGAAAATACATTTGAATATGAATTCAATGGTACCACTTTATATCATATAATTTAATATTATTAGTTCAATTGTTGATCAAAATTGAATCTTCAATTCGGTGCACACCATATATTTATGGACGGAGAGAGTATATCATAAGCACTAACTTGCCACTCCCCCGATCAATATTGGGCCTTACGGGAAGTATTGAAGGAATCTTTTAAGTTGAACAAAACTAAATTGTGACAATTTTAGTAAATGGCAGTACTTTTTTTTTATTATCAACGGACTACTTAAGCTGTTATCCATCACATGGAAGTTGTCACGACCCCAAATTTCGGAGCCGCGATGTGTCACCCACGACTGCCCATGAGTTTTTCAGTCGCAGGGTGCAGAGTTGATACATCGCCAGCATCGCATAAAACAGTTGATATATATTACAACATAACAAAATAGGTTTAACGCGAGGTTTTCTTACATATGACTGGAGCGTCTGAGCTCAAAACTTACAACACAAAAGGCACCTAACCACAGGCTCTTTGAGCGTACGGATGAGACCTAAAACTCGTGATCGTTGGCATCGAAGTCATCCTTTGCAAAAGGCTCTTCCCAATCATCCTGCATATCTGAATTATGGGTGCAGTAATGAGTACGCGACGTACTCAGCAAGCCACAACGGAAAGCTGTAATACTTAACTATATGCATTGAATTGCAAGGAAGGGTGTAGGGTTTGAATACACCATTTGGTGGATGCATAACTCTACTTCAACTTAGTATTTGAAAACACATCATTTAATTCATAAATATAGCAATCTCTTGAGTTTAAACACCACATCAAGTTATCATCGGATGCCATTCAAACATCACAGAGAAATTCTACTTGTGCTTCGCAACGAGTATCACCTCTCAACACAACTCCATTAACCGGGAGTACGGCGTATTCGAATACCATCTCAATTGACTCTGCAGAGTTGCTCAGCTTTACCCACATGATCGCCGTACCTCCTATTGTCACTGCAGTTTCACACACGCTACTTGGTGTGTCGACAGAGGTAGACTATCAAGGCTTTTTGTCTGCTCTATCTTCTGAAGTTCCTACCCAGGAACCGTAATCACTCGCTCTCCCGAGAGCCGATGGGCCAATGTCAACTACGCGATTCGGGATTTGAGTGGATTCCAGTTGTGAGTCCCCCAACCCGTGGGTTATCACCACTCGCTACTGCGGGGCATTCCAATCACATGGAATGTCAAGCTAATCTGTAGTCGTCCATTGGGTAGAGCAGAGGTACTAAGCCAGGCTCGACGAGTCGAACATGTGGTTGAGCGATTTCTTATGTTTCTCACTATGCACAAGGGTCTCGTCCTTAACTGCCCTGAGCGGTAATTCTCCCGATTACCCTCATTTCATGGTCAGGGGAATGGCTGCACATTCAACTCGTGAAGGCCCCACCTCGTGATCCCTACCGTCGGCATTTTCATTTTCAGAAACTGCATCCTCCGAGTTTAATTAACATACCCAACATTGCCATTTTACTGTAAGGACCAAACCCTATGTCGATAATACCTGTGGCTATCCTACAGGTTTTCAAACAATTATGGCTCGCAATCATTGACAGGGCTGTGTAGGTGGTAGGTCATAACTATGCATCATGTCATTCGAAAATACTGCATACGAAATTACCATGCAAAAAGTAATAACTAAACTAGCATCATTACGAGTAATAATATGGCGAGTAGGTTCAACATGAACAAGGTTGTGTTGTGACTTGCCTCCTGCTCCGGGTTCAGCTGAGGGGAAGTCTTCGGGATGTCCTTCACCTTCAGGATCCTGTCCTAGCACCGAATCGTCACTATCGATCCCTAGATTGCAAGAAATCCAAACACACATGTATAAGCCCGGGCTCCACAAAATGAGCTAGGACATAAAGTAACTTAATTGAAATGAATACTGAAAATAGTGTTTGGACTGCTCTGGATTGGAACCGAGGTGTTGAGGATCGAAAGAATTAGAGAGGGAGGATTTTAGGGTTTTCGGACGAAGGTTTTGGGAATAGGTGGAGGGGTTTTTGAGGATTTTGGGTATCAAATAGCAGGGATTCAAATCAATGGATTGCGTAATTGGGTTCACGTCATCGAGACGATCGAAACGGTGTACCATAGTGATTTTTAGGGTTCTCGGATGCTGCAGAAATTAAATAACGAAAAGGAAACAGAAAAGAAAATGAAAAAGAGAAAAAGAGGCGGGCTGGCCGAACCGGCCTGGCGTTCGGGCGCGGCCCAGATGGCTTGGAGGAGGCGGCCTGCTAGGGGAGTGCGGCGGCCTGCTAAGGGCGTGCGGCCTGCTAAGGCGCGCGGCCTGCTACGGGAGAGAGGAAAAGGGGAGGGGGCAGCGGGAACAGGGGAGGGGCGGGGCCGCCGGCGGCGAGGAGCAATTGCTCGCCGGTGGGGCTCGCCGGTAAAAATTGGGAGGCCGGGAGGAATCTATAGGAGGTGAGGAACTCATTTTAGAAGGGAAAGGGAGGTGATGCTACGGGAATCAGGGCCAGCGACGAGGGCGTGCGGCCCGGGTAGTGAGCTCACCAGAGATGATGAAGGTGGTGGTGGTTGCGAGCTCGCCGGAGCTCGGGAATGGAGAGGGGATGCTCGGGTTGCTTGGGAAGGGGGAGGAGACACTCGGGAAGGGAACTCGGAGAGGGGGAGGAGGAGCCGGCATTGGAGGGGATCTGGCCGGTGGCGATGGCTCTCGGCGAGAAAATGGGAAGCAAGGGCGGGGCTCGGGGTCGTCTGGACGGCGGCGAAGAGCTCGGGAAGTTGCTGGAGAGGGTGGAGTGGGGAGCTCAGTGTGCTGCAAATGGGGAAGGAAGAAACCGAGAACTTTGGTGTGTGTGGAGAGAGAGATAGCGTGCGAGAGAACTCGGGCTCAACGGCGGTGGCGAGGTGGCACACACTGCAGTGAGCGAAGCTGAGTAAAGGAGGGGTTCAGCGACGCGTGGCGATCCTCGGCGGTGTCACTGCGGCGAGTGAGAGGTGAACGGGAGAAAGAGAGAAACAGAGGAGGAGATGGGCTGATCGGGCCGGGAATTCGGAGCGGGCTGAGCAGAGAAATGGGCTGAAGATGAAGGATTTGGTCCAGAGCAGAATTCGGGTTTTTGAAGGGAAGTGGCAGGAGCGCTGCCTTTTTTATAGAAGATAGAGTTCTGAATATTTACAGGTTAGATGAACAAAAGCGAGCATCAGGAGGCAAAGAAAAGAGCAGGAGAAGGGCTACTGGCTCAAGAAGCCTTCAGACATCTCCATAACTGAAACTGAAAACTAAAAAAAACTCGCTATTGGATGGGAAGGGAAGATTGCTCGTCTCTCAAGCCACCCTCCGAAGAAAGATGGGCCAGATATCTTGTTTTGATGTTATCCATCGTCTTCGCCGCTACCTCATCTACTGAACCGAAATGTTGTCTGAAAGTGCGGGCGTTACGCTCTCTCCAGAGGTTCCAGAGTCCATAAGCGAGGATGCCGTATAGTTTCTGTCTCGCTTCTCGTCGTCGGTTTGGACTGAAAGATAGCCACCAGGTCTGAAGGTCCAGGTTTGTGTCAGCGATGAAAATGAGCGGTTCGAGGCCGTTCATGCCTGCTAATCTTCGCCATGTTTGTCTAGCAAACGGGCAGTGAAGAGATATGTGGGCTGCTGTTTCCTCATGGGTGCCACAGAGGTTGCACATCGCCCCGTTAGGCCATCCTCTTCGTTGGAGATTGTCAGCCGTTAAGATTCTGTTTTGAAGAAGTAGCCAAACGTGCAACTTGCATTTGTGCTCTGCATTGGCTGACCATATGTCTCCTGCTTGAATCATTGCTATTGATCCCTCAAATTGGATGTTGTAGGCGGAGTTTGCCGTGTACTGCGCTGAGTTTGTCCATTTCCAGGCGATCACATCTGGCTGTCCGGGGGTAATCGGTGTTTGGGCTAGTAGGTTCCATAAGTCTATGAACTGACTTATTTGTTCCTGTGTATCAATGCGCCTAATCTGCTTGAGCCATCTGTTGTCTTGGAGTTCAAACCGCACTGTTCTATTCTTCCTTTTAATCAGAGCGAAGAGTGCAGGAGCAATCTCTTTTGGTGCCTTTCCATTGAGCCATTTGGATGTCCAGAAGCGCGCTCTGTCTCCTTGTCCGATAGTGATTGTTGTTGAGGCATCGAAAAGTGACCTATCGTTAGCGGTGGTTGGCGTGGTTTGTCCGTGCCATGGCCTGGGCAGAGAGCTCCATTCCGTCCATAGCCATCGGAGGCGAAGGGCAGTGCTGAAAAGCTCAATGTTCTTTATCCCTAGTCCTCCCTTGCTTTTCGGCCTGCAGACCTGTGTCCATCTAACCAAGCAATGCCGTCCTGTGCAGTCCTCGTCCCCTGTCCAGAGAAAGGATCTCATAGTTTTATTCAGCTTCTTGATTACCCATTTTGGTGGAACTAAGGCTGAGAGCCAGTAGACCAGACAGGGAATAAGGGTTGAGTTGATTAGCGTAAGGCGCCCAGCTCTGTTTATTAACTTGCCCTTCCAGCCTGCGAGCTTGGCAGAGACCTTGTCTATTAGGGGTTGCCAATCTGTTTTCCTTAGCCGTGACGTGCGCAATGGCAGACCAAGGTAAGTGCACGGGAAGTGGTTTAGCTCAAAGGGGCAAAACGAGGCGACCTATTGTCGGTTGGCGATGTGGGGGCTGACAAGGTAGGCTCTGCTCTTTTGGACATTAGTATGAAGTCCTGATGCCGCTCCAAGATTTGCAGGCACTGGAGAATAGAGTTTAGCTCATGTACATCTGGGTTAGCGATAATGGCAGCATCGTCCGCATATAAGGAAATCCTGAGATCATTTGGTACTCCTCGGATCGGTTTAATGAGGTTCTCCTGTATGGCTCTATTTATGATCATCTGTAGCGGCTCTATGGCGAGGATAAATAACAGGGGAGATAGAGGATCACCCTGCCGGACTCCTCTGCGGTGCCATATGCGGTTTGTTTTTTCTCCATTGACTATGACTCTGGAGGAGGAAGAAGCTAGGAGGCTGGCAAGCCAATCGCGCCACCTGCTGCCAAATCCCATCGATGCGAAAAGCTCTAACATGTATTCCCAGCTGACGGAATCAAAAGCTTTTTGGATATCAAGCTTGAGGAAGAGAGCTGGAGTCTTGGCTTTGTGGAGCATCTGGATGTTGTTTTGCGTGAACAGGAAGTTGTCGTGGATCGCCCTTCCTTTGATATAAGCACTCTGCGTCTTGGAGATTAAATTGTCCATTTCTGGAGCGAGCCTGGACGCCACCATCTTGGTAAGGATCTTGGCGACAGAGTGAATTAGGCTAATCGGCCTGAAGTCCTTGACTGATTTCGGGTTTGGCTTCTTGGTGATGAGGACAATGTCCGCTTCGTTTAGAAGGTTCAGCCTACAGGTCCTGAGATCAGAGAATTGATTTATTGCCGCGAGCAGATCTCCCTTGATTATGTTCCAAAACCTTTTGAAGAAGGAGCTGGTAAATCCATCTGGGCCTGGTGATTTGCCTTCTGGCAAACTATTGACCGCCTTAAGAACTTCATCTTCAGTGAAATCGACCTGTAGATGGTCAAGGTTCTGTGCCTGTATACCAATTTCATCCCAGTTGAGAGTGATTGTCCGAGTCTCGCTAGAGCCAAGGAAATCATGAAAATGGTCTTGAACAGCTTGGATTTTCTCGGTTTGGTTGAATATCTGTTGACCATTTAGCTCAAGAAAGGGTATTCTACTTTTGCGTCTTCTGGCATTAACCTTGATGTGGAAAAATTTTGAGTTTACATCCCCCTCTTTGATCCACTGGAGATTGGATCGTTGGCGCATGCGAGCTTTTTGGACTGCCGCGAGACCTAGAAGTCTGTTTGCTAAGCATGAACGAAGGGCCAGCTCCAGACTGGTTAGAGATCTCTGTTCCTGTGCGATGTCTAGCTGGAGGATGATCTCTGAGGCTACTGCGAACTGGGTTGTAATGTTGCCAATTAGATTCCGGCTCCATCTTCTCAGCGATTTGGAAAGACGGGAGAGTTTAGTGTGGAGCCGCCGCATTGCATCCATATTCCTTACTGGTTTTGCCCAGCAGCTGTGGATTACATGTTGGATTCCTGGAATTTTTAGCCACCAATCTTCGAATTTAAATGTTCTGAGCTTATTTTCCTGTTGAATCTCAGTTAGGAGCAGAGGGGAGTGGTCCGATATCATGGACGATATAGCCTGTAGAGAATATTGCTGGAAGTGCGAGTCCCACTCGGTGGTACAAAACATCTTATCGATATTGGAGAGCGTCGGGTTAGATTGCCTATTGGACCAGGTGAAAGCGCGCCCACAAAGTCTGATCTCTCGAACTTGCAGAATGTCTATTGCTCTTCGGAATGCATTGAGCATCCTTGAGTTGATGCAGCTATTATTCTTGTCAGATGCCCGAAGAATTAAGTTGAAATCCCCTGTAATCAACCATTTAGGCAGAACTGTCGGCTTGAGATCCCTGATTTCGCGCAGGAAGGTGAGTTTGTCAGCGTCTGATTGCGGACCATATACACCTGTGAGGGACCACTCTACTTGGGAGTCCAGATGCGAGATCTTCGCTGTCAGCGAATGGCTTTTGAGAACTGGTTCAGATAACTGAAACCAGTTGGTCGAGCAGGCCAGCAGAATTCCTCCTCTGGAGCCAATCGCAGGGAGGAAGCAGTAGTTGTTTAGGAACTCACTACCCAGAGTTCTAGAAATTAGAATGTCATCAATGACATCTAATTTTGTTTCCTGTAGACATATGATATTAGCCCTGTTTTGGCAAATTGCTTCTCTAACTGCATCTTTTCGAGCATTGCTATTCAGACCTCGCACGTTCCAAGAGAAGAGATTTACAAGAGGTGATGACATTACAGATGGAGTGATCGCCTGTGTTGTGACCTGTTAGGAATGAGGTTCAGGGTCGAGATTTGGCGAAGCCAACCTGTGATCAGTGGCGGCAAAACAAGAGAGAGCAGCGAGAAGTAGCTTAAAGCATCAGAGTACATCAACAGGTAAACGAAGCAGGGGGGCGCCTGTCTCACTAAGGGGAGGTACATCAGCTTCACCAAGAAGGCCTGACCAACATCAAGGGACAAGGCTAACTTCATGGCGAGAGCAACTGAAAAAGAAAAGACTGAAGCAACAAAAGATGAGGAAGACATCAGGTTTGTAGAGCATCTGCGTCTGTTTGCCTTAGGCTCAGGCATGAGCACTGAGGACTGCATTAACATCAATCTTCCCGAGAGCGCCGGCGAGCGTGGCGAAGGCGACCACTGTGTCTGCAGTTAGCGGTTCTTTGAAAAGCTCTTTGTAGCGGGCGAAGTGAGCTGCCGCTGGGTCCTTTTCTGTCTCCAGGATTCCGAGCTTTCGCATCAGTAATGCTCTTGCTTTCTCCATCCTGGAAACTCCCGCCGGATTTGGGGGTCTTACTTCTCCTGCTGCGATGGCTGGTTGTTTCGCAAGCTTGGCCCTGCTTCTGGTGCACGGCGTGGAAAGGATGAGGGGTGGCAGAGTCGGGCGACTGATCATCTGTCTGAATGCCGCAAGGGTCATCTCATCATCTACTTCGGAGCTACCTGAGTCTGAGTCGATCCATGGGGCTTGCACTCCTTCCTTTTGGAGCACGGTCATCTCATCTTGCTGAGGGATCTGTGGGTTTGCTTCCGTTCCCGTTGCGAAGAGACGGGGTCCTTGACTGGCGGAGAGCAGGGAGGCTTCCATCTCTTCCATCATTGGGTCTGGGCTGGAGTGATCCTCAACCGAGAGGCTGTGAACCTGAGCAACAATGTCTGCTAGAGGTTCTATCTGTGAGCCTGGGCATGGAGCAGTATGCTTATGAGGGGTCCTCGAACGCTCTCGTTGCTGGAGCGAGAAATCTTCAAGTTTGCCTTTTCCTTTGTCGTCTGATTTCCACATGACGTGGTTGTTGGTCCTGTGCCTGTCCCCGCCTCTTCTGTTGCGATTGGGAGGGGGGTCTCTGGCATTGTTGCCACGCTGAGAAGCGGTGCTCCAGCGGGGGCCCACATCCCAGCCGGAGGACCTGGAGGAGCGCCTTGCCGCATCATGCGGAGGCGGACTGCGAGAGCGGCTTCTGTCTCTGCTTGGGCCTGGTGGGCGGGAGAGCCTATCGTGGACCGAGCGGCGCCGCGGCCGAGAGCCGTCCTTGACCCCAAGCTCCCAATGAAGGGACATGGTCTTCGGGCCCGCTCCGGAACTTGAGGAGAGGGGAGAGGAGCGCCCACTCACTAGGCTGTCCAAGCTGGATGCCGTGAAGGGAGGGTCTGTTTCCGGCGGATCATAGTCCACGATCTGGTCTGCATGAATCAGAATGGGGTGGGCAAGCAGACGCAGCGGCTGAACACGAGGGCGTCCCTGCGGGTGCAGCTCTGTAAGGATGTCCACGTCCTCATCGTCGTCTTCGTCGTAGGGAGGGGACAGAGATCTCTGTAGGGACTCTTCAGAGTAGTAAACCCCTGCACTCGGAATGATCTGGGGATCTGGGGTGGAAATCCAGAGACGCATACATCCTGTTTCCTTCTCCACCAGGGGCTCGTCGAAACCCCCTTCTTGGATGCCGACGTGTCCTAGGATGGCGGTCACTGCTTCTGGCCCCCACTCCGACCTGGGAACTCCTTCAATGCAGACTCTCATCCTGTATCTCGGCTGGTTAGCATTTCCGGTGGCCAGGCGCGACCAAGGGCGGAAACGGAGGTGAAGATCTTCCGCCTCAGCATATGGTTCGCGCAGGACCTTGTCTCGCATGCCTGTGTTCTTGAAGATCGCCAAGTACTCTTTGGTCCCGTGGACAGAGACTTGGACGTCATCTCTTCTGAGCCCAAAAAAATCCGCAAGGATGCGCTGCACTTGCCTGTTTGAACTCTCAAGATGCTTGGTGATAAGCAGCACAATCACTCCCCTGGAAGCTAGCTCCCTTTCTTTCCGAGCCATCTGTGGAGAAAGTCTGTTGAAGCAGCGAACATCTTCTGGTCTGCGCGACCAGGCACTGTTAGCTTCATCCATCTTCTTCTTGAGCGGTGGAAAGTCAGCCTTGCCTGGTATCACCTGTTTCCTGTGCTGTGGTCCTGCCGGTTGTCTCCCTGTCGGACACCAGCGAGCTTTGTGACCTGAGGCGCGGCAGAGAAGACACTTTGGGGGGTCCCTGCAAGAGGCGATGAAATGCTAGGGGCTGAAGCAGCGGAAGCAGCACCCCGCTGCTCTCTCTCTGAGAAGGATGGACCAGCGAGAGGGGGGGGAGCGCCAGCAGGTGGGCGAGAGTAAATGTTGTTCTCTCTGAGCCTTCTGTCTCTTTTGCTAGTGACCAATGTCCAAGGCCGCTCCTGTTCATCAATTCGATTTGCTTCCCGAGGTCCAGCCTGGCTGAGCAGTGGCATTGAACCCAGAATACCCTGAGCTTGGTTCTGGACCTGTGAGCGAGGGACATGGGGCGCCGGATTTCCTGTACTTGCTGGCAGAGGGACGCTGGGTAGTAACTGCAGCTGTTGGCCATTGGGGGCCAGGTTCTGAGCGCCCTGAGGAGCGGAGTTGGGGGGGTTGAAGGCGGTAGGTTCCTGGAGTAAGAGCTGTAGCTCCTGGGTCTCAGGAACGAAATCTATCAACGTCAGATCTAGATCTGGAGCTGAGGGGCTTTTGGACGATGGGGGGAGAGGGGGGGCGGGAGGGAGGGGGGTGGGGGCCGGTGGGAAAGGGCGGAGGGGGAGGGGAGAACCAGGTCTAGCGGAGGAGGCGAGCTTGGTGTTGGTGGCGGCGGTGGAGGAGGCGTTGTGGTGGAGGCGGCGGCGGTGCAGGCGCTGGAGCGCATTTCGAATTCGCTTTGGTCTCCTCTTGACTTGAACAAATCTGTTAGAATTCGGGTTTTCAAATCTTTTAAACTTTGCAAAAAATTTCAGGGTTGTTACCGAAGTCCATATAAAATTGTGTAGTTGTCAGCTCTCTGCGATTGACCAAAGGAGACGATTTTTGTGGCAGCCCGTCATAGTGTAAAGATTATACAAACCAACCGCCCCTTAAATGGTTGGATACCTGACCCCTGCCATAATGGGTGGGACATAAGCTTCCCAAGTCTTGAACCTTTAAGATATTAAATTGATAAGCCAACCCTCTCAAGATGTCATTTAGCAAGACAATCTCTTTACAGAGATGAAATCTGAGGAAAATAACATAATCATGATAGTCCTTATTAATTAACAAAAGTGAGCTACTTTGCATAACCGTTAAGCCTAAGACCAGGGCTACCAGTTTTTCTTCCACTTTCTCTCGTCGCTCTGTTTGTCTCATCCGTTGCGTCCTCTCCCCCTCTCCACCATCCTCGTCGGCTAGCATGGATGAGGGAGAGACTCAGCTGCACCCACCTATATATACCGTACCTTTAGTTCCCAAATAGGATGACCTATAGGATTACTTGGCACTTTCTCTCGAACATTTCAACTTAATTTAATCTAGAATAAGGAAGCATGAAAGCATCTTGACTGATAGTCACTATCTAAAAAAACCTTAATTGGTGGTGGAATTTGTGTGGATGCAATATTGTTCCTGTTCGTACTATTGTGTAACTTCAAAATTAAATTATATTTGCCATTAGTTCGATCTTTGCATACACAGCTGCTTTTACAGGAGAAATAATTACACATTTTTCATTATGAGCCCACCATTAGTGACACAAGAACATTTGACTCAATGGCAAATTCTTTTATAGACGAAGGAAGAATTTTTATTGCCTTCGGGGACTCAATGGCAAATGTGTAAAAAACTAAATCCAAGTGGCAAATATAAAGTCCCTTAAAGTAACGGTTGACATTGTTAACATTAACGGCTATAGCGCACCCAAACGTACGGCCACTTCTAAGTACCACGCCGTCGATGCTGAATTATTTCCGCCTGTGTGAAATGCCATAGTTCACAGCTAGCCCTCCCACAAGACTCAGAAACGACGGCACTGAACCACGCACTAGTTACGCCGTAGTCGCTTCTTCCATTCTCTGTATAAAGTTCGACACACACGCACGCACGCACGCACCGATCGAGACGCCATTCCTTGCGGCTTCCCGGTCCTAGCTTGATAGTCTTTCCCCACCTCGCCGCAGCAAGCAAAAGCGCAGCCATTTCTTTCGACACAGGTGCTGCTAGCTAGGAGAACCCATGTGCAAGCACGTCTTATCGTTGTTCAGTGTGCTTGTAAAGGGCGGATTAGCGTTCGTTATATGGCAATCTGTTCAACATTTGGTCGATACGTCCAAGCGGTCGGTCACCTTCGTCGTTAGCGTGGAAAACGGCACCCTCCACACGCTGGACTTCGACAACGGCACCTCCACTCTCATCTACAACCTCTCCGCCGTGTTCCGCTTCCGCAACCCCTACATCTACGGGGTGGGCGCCAGCTGGCTCACCGCGGCGCCGTCGTACAGCGGGCAGAAGCTGGGGCCGGACACCGATCTGCCATCCTTCAAGCTGCGGCGTAAGAAGACGACGATGGTGCCCTTGGACGTGCAGGGGCGGCAGATCGTCGACGCCGAGCTCGCCGCGACAGTCGGCAGGACGTACGCGGAGGACGTCGGACGGGGCTACTACATCATTGAGGCCAAGATAAAGATGAAGGAGACAGGGCGCCGTCGGTGCGAGTACTCCTCCTGCACCCTCTACTTCCCGGCGCCGGCGGCCCCGATGGGAGTTATCAACCTGTTCAACGGCGAAAAGTGCATGGTTAAATGTAACATATTTTAACGGCGGTCTGTACCGAATGAAATTAATCCCGGCGGCATTGCGTGGGATCGATGCTTTCTTCTGTCTTATATTTTAATTCTCATCTTCTGTTTGGTGAGAATGATTATCGAGATTATGATGTTATACAAGTTTTATGAATATAATCCTATCCTGTACTTCCTTCCGGACAAGAGATATATATGCAAAACGATGTCTGTCCATTCGTATTCATCATGACATCAGTAACGAGTTTCTATACATTTGATTTGGGAGACCCTACCTGGTAAATGTTTACCATTTAAACACTTCATAAAGAGTTAACAATCTATCTTTATTAGCGCTTCTGTTAACTGCCGCAGCGCTCGTAGCGGCCGCTCGGCAAGCCACATGCTGCTTTTGTCCTTTTCTGTTTCTGTTTTGCTTTTTCTGTTCTTTTCCCGGTGGTGGTGTACAAGGGCATCCGCATGCTGATTTTATCCTTTTCTATTGTCTCTTTTCTTTCTTCTTTCTTATTTCTTTCTCTCTTCTTTCGACGGTGAACGCTCAGAGTCAGAGCACTCACGCTTCGATCATCTCTCTCTGGACGTTTTATTTCCTTTCGTAGTTATCTACCGATTTCTTTGTAGGTTTCTTACTATATTTTTTCAATAAAAATGCTAACCAGTTAACGTATACTCTCTCCGTCAATAATATAAAAGATATTTTGATTGATTAACATAAGGTTTTGACCATTAGTTACTCTACTAATACATAATTTATATGATACAAAGTTACAATCATAAATAAGTACTTTTAAATATAAATCTAGTGATACTAATTTTATGTCACACAGACCACATACTAATGGAGTAACTATTGGTAAAAGTCTTATGTTAACCAATCAAAATACGACTTATATTATGGGACGGAGAGAGTACTTCGTAATATTAGAGTAATCTTGTAACAGACAACTGAAGAGAAATATAATAGACAACTATACAGTAGACAATTGTCAACAATTATTTTAGATATGGAAGAGTAATCCTTCCCGTCCTTTACGTCCAAAGATGCACAGAACCAACATTACTGCAAGTGCAACAAATGCAATAGATAACTATCAGCAAATATGGTAAACAACTAACAAAAAATACGTTAGACAAATATTCAGTACACAACTGTAGCAAGTGTAGTAGACAGTTGACATGACTTGCTTTAGACAAATATGCAGTAAACAGTTATCAATAAATGCAGTAAAAAATTGGCAGAAATAGTAGTAGACAAATATGTAATAGACAACTATCAGCAAGTGCAGTAGACAACTAATGGAAATGCAGTAGATAACTAACAGAAAATGAAGTAGAAAAATACGCAGCAGAGAATCATAAAAGATGTGGTAGAGAAATATATGCAATAGAGAACAACAAAAATGCCGTAAACAACTAAAATATGCAATACGGCTATAATACGTCATGAAATCAGAGAAAAATGTAGCACCAAAAAAATACAGTAGATAGTAATGTAGAATGCAATGGACAAAAAATCATCAAAACATATTCAATTGGGATCTAGCTTTGAAGATCTCATCAAAACAAAGTCAATGATGATAACAGATTTTGATTTGGACTCACAAATGAGACCAACGACTTTTTAAAATTTCAAAATTGGTTGATAAAAGACCGATATCATCCTTTTTTTTTAAAGAAAATGGCAGGAGCTCCGCCTTTCTTATAGAAGATATCATCCATTTTGGGAGCTAGCTATCAAAAACCCAGAAATCCGCGCAAGAGGTAGATTTAACGCACTTGCCAACAACATGACGCAATTTTGAACCAATAAAGCTAGTACCGAGTATCTGGTTAGTATTTTTGTTGATTTGAGGATTTATTTTTAAGATGCTCTTAAACTTCTTTGGTTCCTTTTGATCTAACGGTCTAGATTGAACATGTCGCTCTATTATCTCCTATGGAGTAATAGGTCATAAAAAAACTCTTAAATATACAATATTGGCTTTATATTTGAATATTTAGTGTAAAATAAAACTATGCATTTGAAAAGTACCAATTGGTAACATTGAAGTATCTACTTATGCCTACCGTGACTTGATCATGTTAAATCACGACTGTGTTTGCGAATGATCAGACAACTTTTGACTATACGTGACAACATATTTATCCCACATAACTTGTCCACGCTACAGCACGTTACTTTGGTCTTGTCAATAACATTTTTATCATATAATGTGATGCAACAACTTTTTTGATCTAATGAAGAGTTTTGCATGGATATCCAGTCAAATGAACTTATTCATTTCATTTGCATGTTCACATCTATTGAAAAAATAGACGTGACGCGTAATTATGGTGAATGTAGAGACGACAGTAATTCTAACGTTCAGACACCTATGAATTTACATGTAATAGCTAATAAGCCAAAATCTTGTACCAAGGCAAGTAACGAGCAAAATAATTGTCGGAAGCTTGCTTGTTACTTAAAAGTTGTTTTACAAGGTTCACCGGTTCCCATCATCTCACACATGGCAACAATTAACAGCTTTACAAAATAATTAGTAACAAAATGAAAAAAAATTGTTTTACAAGGTTCACCCCTTCCCATCATCCGACACATGGCAACAATTAACAACTTTACACAATATTAGTAACAAGATGAAAACACGTCATTGAAGAGCTCAGTTTGGCGTTCTCTCACCCTTCAGTCAAAGGCTAAATAACAATTTATTCTTTTGAGATGTAAGTAAGCTCGTTGAAAGTGCTCTAAAATAATCCAAACTACAGACAATAAAATATTCCAAATTGACCAACCGAGTTCTGCCACATGGAGGGGAAAGCGACCTATTTTATTTCCTGGTGGGCCAAGGCTGATGGGTGAGATGTGTAACTACACACTAGATTAAAATTAGACACCGAACATACATCTGATGTGACTGTGATATGTTATCTTCTACCAACAGTATAGGTACTCTATCGATATCCTTAGAGCCTATACAATAATAACGTAAGCTTGTTTTGGCTTAGCCATATAGGATATATTATTTTTCTAAGAAATGATAACTTCACGTTTAAAAGAATATAGTTTCTGTAGGATAATTGCGCAATATAATGAAACTAATCCGAAGACTTAATATGACTAAAAACAGTAAATCAAATCTACACATTACCAATAGCATACGAATTACATCACAGCACACATCTAGATCACAGATTATCGGTAGCACAGCAAAAGCAATATCGTCATCAATTCCATCTATGGAAATAGGATATCACCGGAGATGTGAAGAAGCGACGCAGCGAAACCTGCCGCAATGAATAAGTCAATGCAGTGCGACTCGATGCAGCGAAGAAACCGATGCCATGAAGAAGTCGACGCAGTGCAGTAGACCGAATAGCAGCGAGCGGTCGCGTAGGCGCTTTCTAAAAACCTTATTCGCTCTCTCCCATACAGGATCTCAAGAGCGGAAGGGTTTCGGAGACCTGCTCTTCCGCTCGATGCACGCCGAGGGAACGGGATGTAGAAGACCTGGACGGCGGCGCAACGCGTGTGGAAAACGAGATAACAGATTGATTTTCGTGTGTATTTGTCTGGAAGAGCAATGACTTCTTATAGACGAGCCGCCACGGTTCTGGATCCAATTTGGACGCGACTATGGCGCATGTTCTGAACTCGGTTACAATGCACGATCCAAACTCGGTTTGGATTTGGATCCTTATCCAAAAACGCATAACAAAACAATTGGCAAAAGAGAGCTGCGACAGGGCCCATCGAGGAGCCCGAATTCGCCGGACCATTCACTTGCATGTCGTGTGCGCGCGCCATTCGCCACGCCACGCCACGCCCAGCCCGATCCAGCGAGGTGAGGCGAGTGAGCGCGCGGGTATGGTATTTCCCTTTCTCACCTCACATTGCTTTGGAGAGGTATGGAGCACCAACCCTTATACGGTGGTCTCTCTCCACTTCAACTAGCAATATGAGACTAAAACTCTACTAGCTCTTGACATGCATGAGTGGACCTTTGTGATTTATTTGGAATTAATTTAGAACTACATGGGCCTAGCCCATTAATTCTAACATTCCTCAACTAGATCCCATAGGCACACGAAGTTTCTCTGCTGTTCCAAAGCATTGTTTATATAACAGTCTTTTCAGTAGAGACCTGTTAAGGTTGAACTTCCACCTAGAGCTTCAAGCTACACTTACCTACAACTACGCAATGGACTAAGCCTTGAATTGGCAGTTTTATGCGAGTAAGCTTTACTTAAAGTCTTGATCAGTACTAGGCTGCCAAAAGGCTTCCCCTCGGGTGGAGCTTATGCGTCATACTCCTTGGTCTCTTTATGAGCTTCTTAGAGAGCACCCAAGTCTCACAGACTGTGACGTTCAACAGTCTAGCTTATATAGATGTGTTCTTTCAAGAATATCCTGTAGGACATCATCTTTGCTGGTTAGAGCCACATAACACATTAAGACAAAGTCATCCTGCTTTACAGCTATGAGAATACGGCATCTTCACTGGAGTGGGTTAAAGATTGTACTCTCCCAGTTAACCAAACAGTTTGTTCTTCCCAGGTACTACTTCATGGGATCTCCGATCACATAGGTTGGGTTGCCACTGTGATATAATTCACATAGGTCTCATTACCATCTCCTTGATTGCATTGTCTATCACATTCCGTGATAAACCCTTTGTGAAAGGATCTGCTAGATTCTTAGCCGTTGGAATGTAATCTAGGGCTACCACTCCGGAGTTTGGAATGTAATCTAGGGCTACCACTCCGGAGTTTCTTAATTTTTCGATAGACTTCAATCTCTTTTTCACGTGCTTCGAGGATTTCATGTTATCATTTGCACTGTTCACTTTAGTGAGAACTGTTTGATTGTCACAGTTCATGAGAATAGCCAGAATGGGCTTATCTCCAACTGGCAAATCCATCAAAAGTTCACGCAGCCACTCAACCTCTACGGTGGCAGTATCTAATGCTATAGGTTCTGCTTTCATGGTTGACCTCGTCAATATGGTATGTTTGCAAGACCTCCATGAGATAGCAACACCACCAAGAGTGAATACATATCCACTTGTAACCTTAATCTCATCAACATCAGAAATCCAATTGGAATCACTATACCTTTCGAGTACAGCAGGATACCCAGAGTAGTGAATTCCGTAAGTCATTGTTCCCTTCAAGTAGCACATGACTCGTTCAAGAGCACGCCAATGATCATCTCCCGGATTTGAGGAAAATTGGCTCAGTTTGCTTACAGCAAAGGAGATGTCAGGTCGAGTAACACTAGCTAGGTACATGAGTAACCCAATGACCTGAGAGTATCTCAACTGATCCTTTCCTAGTCCCTGATTCTTTTGAAGCATCGTACTAGGGTCATAAGGTGTTGGAGCAGGTTTGCTCTCCAAGTAGCCAAAGCGGCTCAGCATTTTCTCCACATGATGAGATTGCGAAAGAGTAATCTTATTCTCACCTTTGATCAACTTGATGTTTAGAATCACATCAGCTTCTCCCAGATCTTTCATGTCAAAACTTCGAGACAGAAAAGACTTAACCTCATTTATTTTGTTAAGACCTGTAATTTATAAGGTATATACCTCACCTCACAACCCACTTGTATGGATTTTTCTATAATTTTTTCAAAACTTCTAGATGTGATTCCAGAAAGTGGATAGGGGGTAAACCGAGCGGACGCAAAATATTCCTTAAAAGTTGCTATGATCTCCACGACCTATTTGTTAGTGCACCTGATCTTAAATAACAGTAATAACAAATAGTTATTTGTTTGTTAGATGTATCAATCACAGCTATTTGTTATTGATGTTACTCCATCTAACAGATACTTGTTAGTGTTGTTATTTAATATAAGATTGAGTGGTTATAGCTGTAATTGTTTGTTACGCATGCATAGATAAGATCGGTGGTTATAGCTGTAATTGGTTGTTGAATGTAATTTAGTATTATAAAATTGCCACTGCCTAAATCCCGTCCATTGACGAGTAATCAAACAGTCTACTGGAGGGTGACCTACCATAACACCATCAACTTCTATTTAATATATAGTATAGATAATTGCCTCTGCATGCTACCCAGCTTCTCCGCTATAATAGTATCGCTCGCGGCACCGGCCAGCGGTTCCTCGAGTTCTCTAGCGAGATGAGCGAGGAGCAGCAGTCCTGCGGGTTCTTTTGCTTCCTCAAGTCCGTGAGGCCCACACTTGAGTTCTTCATGCCTATCACCGTCCTCTGGCTCGTGCTCTGGCTCGTCTTCCGCCCCAACCACGTGCGGCCGCGGATCGACGCCGCCGTGATCATACAGTTCAACCTCACCAACGCAACCTCCACGCTCGACTACGCAATCGCCGTCGATCTGAGCTTCCACAACTCGCACAAGCACCTCAGCATGCGCTACTTCGACCTTACGGCGGTCGTGTCCTACGGCGGGACACGGCTTGGCCCCACCGTCGACGTACTGCCCGTCTTCGTCCAGCGCCCCAACGCGAGCAACGTCCTCCACGCCGTCTTCCAGGGCAACGCTGCTCACCTAGCCCCGGCAGCAGCTGAGGTGTTCGTTAGAGAGGCCGCCTACGGCTCGTTCAACGTCCTTGTGACGGTCACCTCGACATTCATGTACGAGATCCTTTTCCAGAAGCAGGTGTACTACTACGAGCATGAGTGCTACATCCGTTTCCCGGCGCCGCAGAGCGGGGCACCGGCCGCCACCGTGTTTCCTCCGGGAACGGTCTGCAGTGCCCACTCCCGGTTAGGTGATGCCAACTCTTTCCCTCTCTGGCAGTTGGTACCATAGTGGTTTCTCCACATTGTTGCAAGATGATCGAATGAATGAAATAATGTCTTCCGTCACCAAGAACTTCTTATTTAGTTTCACGTTGTGTTCATTTTTTCTCCATCCAACCTTTTTCTTTTTGCATTGACTCTAGCTGTTCCTGTGTGAGTAATATCACTTATGCTGGCACTCATCTTCATCCCGTTTCAACCAAGGGGTGGATCTAAAAGGCCCTAGAACTCTTCCCTACAAAAAGGAAAGAAAAGGCCCCTAGGACTCTTCCCCACACTCCTGGGACTCTTCCCTACAAAAAAAAAGAGTTTTTTTTTAAATATTATTTTTTTTTCAGAAATTTCAGAAATAATACCGCATTTCAAAATATTGCGAAAATAGCCTCCAATCGCCACGGCCGCTGGCGATTAGGCACAAATCGCCACAGCTCGTGGCGATAGCAGGTGACGCCAGAGCCACCGACGATTTCTACCAGTCTCGACACGACGCGTGGCGATAAATCAGAAATCGCCACGAGCCGTGGCGATAGAAGGGAAATCGCCACGAGCCATGGCGATAGGGAGTTAAATGCGCGCGCTACTCGCCAACCGCCAGGCCACGCGTCGTAATCGCCACGGCTCGTGGCGATAACTGCCTAATCGCCACGGGCCGTGGCGATAACGCCTGGATATCTAGCCCGAGCGCGCCGCCGGTGCTGGGAACAGGGAGCAAAGGGGCACGGGCGTTTCGGGGAGGGAGAGGAAGGGAGAGGAAGAAAGAAGAAGAAAAGAGAGGAAGGGAGAGGAAGAAAAGAGAGGAAGAAAGGAGAAGAAAAGAGAGGAAGGGAGAGGAAGAAGAAGGGGAAGAAGAGAGGAGGAAGAAGAAGGGGAAGAAGAGAGGAGGAAGAAGAAGGGAAGAAGAGAGGAGGAAGAAGAAGGGAAGAAGAGAGGTGTTGTGCAGCGATTTGGAGGTAAATTTCTGAAAATTTCACCGTTCATTGTAGCATTTTAATATTTGTAGTAGTAGATATAGTATTAGATGTAGATTTAAGGGTAAATGTAGGGTAGATTTATTCGGAGTAGCAATTTAAATATAATTGTAGGGTATATTTATTCGGAGTAGCAATTTAAATAGATACGTACGGTACAATAGATAGATGATTAGATGATTCGGAGTAGTAAGTCGATTAGATGATTAGATGATTACGGTACAATAAATAGACATTGATTTAGAAGTAGCAAATCGACATCGATTTAGAATTTCTATTAAGTTGAATAATAGTTCGTAATACTCGAAACGTATTAGAAATCGACGAGAAAAATTATTGGCGTATGATAGTATCTTCGACTGTATAGGCTAAAATATGACGTTTTGGATGGCAGGAATGTCAGAACCAGACGAATTTATAGTTTACTACGGTGTTGGCACCGTCCGTACAATTCCAGAGACTGGTTCGGTGGATCTTAGTAGTTTCCCACAAACGAGATTAACCCTGCAAGATGCAGAGAGATACCACATCAATGACATTAAAGAATGGTTAACACGGGCATTCGGTCTTGATCCGGAGGTCTCAAGTGTAACCGTGCAGGCGTATTTTAGCAAGTCTTGCAAGCATGTCCGGTGGGATCTTTTCACGCTAGATATGACAAAGGACTGGCGGGCTTGGTTGAGGGCAAGTAAGGCACGGAAGGGTCCGCATTATATGTTGGTCCAGGCAGTAGATAAGGAGGTGTCATCTGAAGAAGGCGGACGCGGAGGCAACGGGGTTGGACAGAACAGCGCAGCGGCAGAGGAAGTTGTTGGCGAAGAAGAAGGCCCTGTAGTGGAAGTCGGTGGAACTTCCGCTGGACCTTCCGCGACAGGAGGTACTGAATACCTCAGCGGTTCGGTGGACGAGGGGGAGATACGCCCTGAACTAGTGCAGATCATGGAGCATGATGATGCCGTTGCTAGAGAGGAACAGGCGAATGTCGAAGACGGTAGCAGCGAAGAGGACGAAGATGAGGATGAAGACGGAGGCCACGATCCGATTCCTAGTATGTGGAATCTTGACATGTCCGGCAGAATGAATCTCGAGGGCGGAAGTGACGATAGGTATCCGTACAAACCGAACGAGGTTGTCCAAGGCGCGTACTATGGCACGAAGAAAGAGGTAAAAGAGGCGGTGAAGCTTTGGGCGATGTCGACACAGAGAACATTTCGAGTGCAGAAAAGTAGCAGGGATCAGTACTCAGTGAAATGTAGGTCTGTTGGGTGTGAGGGGTACGTGCATGCGTCCCTGAGGAAGTATGAAGTGCATTGGGTCATACAAAGGGTTGTGCCGCACACATGTGTAATAAGCGGTGTTCCTGACACCCATCGGAACATCAGTGCTGAGCTCGTGGCTGGGTTGATGTATCACGAGATAGTGAAGAATGTCTGCATTCCAGCACAGTTCATACAGACATCTGTAGAGAGCAAATACCAGTACAGCATCAGCTATGCCATGGCATGGAGGGCGAAGCAGATCGCACTGGAGCGGCGGTTTGGGACATTCATCGATTCATACCACAATTTACCATACCTGCTGGACACACTGCGGCAAAGAAACGACGAGTCATTCATCAGCCATCTCGTACACCCCTCTGAGGACATACCTGGGAAAATGACGTTGAAGGGTGCTTTCTGGAGTCTAGGCCCATGCGTAGAAGCTTTCAGACACTGTCGGCCGGTTATTTGTATTGATGGGACGTTCATGACAGGCCAGATGAAGGGGACACTATTTACCGCAATTGGGGCAGACGGAAATGACCAGTTAGTGCCACTGGGAATGGGCTTCGCTGACTGCGAGAACTACGATAACTGGCTGTGGTTCCTTGTGTGTCTGAAGAGAGGTGTTGTGCAGGATCGACCAAACGTGTGTGTCATCCATGACCGGCATGCCGGGCTGCTGCTAGCAATTCGCCATCTTCAGGAGGGAGTAGCAAAGACTGGGGACGGGCAAGATTTGCCAGAAGATGGCAGTTGGTACGACATACGGAGTAGGTGGTGCACGCGCCACCTAGCTGCCAATTTCTATCGGCAATTCAAGAACAAGCAGTTGATGAACCTCTTCAAATCGTTATGCAAACAGAACCAGTCTAGGAAGTTTGACGAGTTATGGAGCAGACTCGACGAGTTCACGAAGAAGGAGGTTAGACAACGTAACCCTGCGGATGTAACACACAGGCTTTGTGACCTTCCGGGAGTTGAGGATCCAAACACTAGGAGGAAGGCTTCGAACCGGGTGAAGTGCTTCTCGGATTGGATAAGTAAAGAGCCACTTGAGCAGTGGTCCCTCCTCCATGACACAGACGGCGCTAGGTACGGGATCATGACTAGCAATCTTGCTGAGGTTTACAATTTCGTTCTCAGGGGGGTACGCGGTTTGCCGCTTGTAGCCATCGTGGAGGGTTCGCTTCACAGCACAATGAAGTACTTTCAGGAGAGGCGTGCAAAGGCAGTACTGCATATGGAAAAATTCGGTGATACACCGTATTGTGCGAAGACTATGTTGTACATTGAGGAGAAAGCCAAGAAGGGGCAAATGCACAAGGCGAGACGCGTGGGTAACGTGCACCATAGGTTCGAGGTATGTTTAAAGCAGAAGAGTGGATTTGGGGTTTCCACGCAGGAGATTACTCATGAGGTTACTTTTCATGTCCAACCGAATATCTCTGCTACGTGTACGTGCAACAAGCCGAAGCTTCTGCACAAGCCTTGCTCTCACGTGCTATGTGCGGCTGCGAAGACAAAGATGGACACAAGACCGTTTGTGTCGTACTACTTCACGAAGGAGGCTGTCCGCGATACCTGGACAGGCGAGCTGTATGGTTTCCGTGTGGTCGGTAATTTCACGCAGGTACCTCCTCCAGGCGAACGGATGTATATCCCCGATTTCGGCCTCCTCCGAGCTACCGTGGGACGACGCCGAACTCGCCGTATTCATAACACGATGGACGAGGCGGAGGCTGGTGGGCCAACCAAACAATGCAGCTATTGCAAGAAATTTGGCCACCGCGTGAAGAAATGTCCGAAGATGAAAGAAGACCAGGAAAGAAGGGAGCAGGAAAGAAGGGAGCAGGAGGCGGCTGGTGGTGCCTCCGGTTCTGGGCATCAGTAGTCTATGTCGCAGTATTGGTATTATGTAATTTGCTACTAGCTCTGACATGCGTGTCATATTTAGTTAACGTACTTAATGTATTTCGTGTATCCGTGTTATATGTACTTCGTTCATTTCGTCTATTTGTATTATGTACTTCGTTCATTTCATCTATTTCTATTATGTAATTTGCTACTGCCTTTCACATGCCTGTCATATTTACTTCACGTACTTAATGTATTTCATGTATCCGTGTTATATGTACTTCAATTATTTCATCTGGACAAATTTTTTTTTGTATCGCATGAATAGGGATGGCTGGATTCGAGCTGATAGATGACCGAGAGGACCGAGATCACCGGTCTAGGCTGCTGGCTTCAGGAGACCGTGATCTCGGAGTGTTTCGGACTCGTACACCTGATCACGCGTGGAGGATTCACGAGTCGTGGATCGACAGGTACGTTAATTGAATGCATGTACGTTTTCGTGTTTCCGTACTAATTTGACTACTTTCCTGTTTTGACAGGCTGGCGTGGTCCGGTTTACTACCACTCGCTCGGATGGTTGAGGCGGTGGACGACGAGGACATCGGAGACCCGGCTGCAGCGGGCGCTCGTTCCCGGAGCTTTCCATTCGATGCCTCGTTACTCACCGCACTTGTGGACAGGTGGAGGCCGGAGACCCACACCTTCCACTTCGGCTGGGGGGAGATGACGGTCACGCTGCAGGACACGGCCTGCCTACTTGGCCTACCTTTGGCGGGAGCGCCAGTAGGTCCGCTACCGGTTCTTGCCGGTTGGCCGGAGGATCTTGTGCAGAGGTTTGCCGCAGCTCTACCACCTGGGCCGCCTGAGATTGAGGTGGTGACAGCGCGTAAGAAGCACGGACCCAGGCTCATGTGGATTCGTCAGTTCGAGGTACGTATCTCATTTAATGATGTTCGACATATTCGTGCTGGGCTGAACATATTTCCGTTCTATTGTTTTATTCTTGCAGCTGGGCAGCCTTGAGCAGAGATTTCACGGAGATCTCAACGAGTACCAGCTCGACCGGGGACTCGAGGCGTACTTGCTTTGGCTGTTCGGGTACGTGCTGTTCACGAGTGCGTACGGAGACAGCGTGGACGCTCGGTACATCGGGCTTGCCCGGCAGATCGCGGATGCTGAGTCAGCGGATGAGCTACCTCCTACGAGCTGGGGGTCTGCAGTGCTTGCGGGCTTGTACCGAGCGCTCTGTGGCGCGTGCAAGAGGAAGGCGGCCGCCGCCAATCTCACAGGTTGCCCGCTTCTTCTTCAGCTGTGGTCCTTCGAGCGCTTTCCGGTCGGTCGTCCATGGGTCGACGACGACGCTTACGGCCCAGAGTTCTACCGTGGACCAGGACCGCTGGACGGACCTACTTTCGGGTCCATCTGGACAAGAAGAACAGTGAGTTACTTCCTCTCTTACTCGATTTGTATTTCCATATAGCATTTCTACCTCAGGCCGTTAGTTCATTGAGTATGACACCCTCGTACGTACTTCTTGCAGCCTCAGTGGGCGAGGGCACAGGTACGAGGTTGTTACCTCTCTTTCGTGGAGCAGTTCCAGCACCTCCCTGCGCAGAGTGTCGTATGGGAGCCGTACTCAGACGAGAGGACGTCGCGACGTGCGCCTGCCCAGGGGATGTCTTCACTTTGCCGGCGGGACGAGACGTACTGGAGGACCAGTTCGAAGATTGTCTTCGACATCTTCGTGGAGGCCTACTCACCACACCGTGTGATGAGACAGTTTGGTCTGTACCAGGCGTACCCGCCTCCGCACGTACCTCCCGTCGAGCCGAACGCACACACGTAAGTCAATTTTCCGAAACTCGTACGTACTTAAATTGTCTGTTGCTTTTACGATATACAAATTCATGACGTAAACAGGTGGACTCGCAAGGGCGGGGGTACTAGGGATACACAGTGGGCAGCACGGATGGCCCCTTTCGTTGCCGAGTGGGACACTGCTCTGGACAACGTCCTACA
The DNA here is from genome assembly GCA_019208055.1 of Stipa capillata. Lineage (NCBI taxonomy): Eukaryota > Viridiplantae > Streptophyta > Magnoliopsida > Poales > Poaceae > Stipa > Stipa capillata. Next base: position 419,200 of record JAGXJF010003052.1, read on the forward strand.
CGAGGAGCGGCCGTTTCGGTACGCGGAGTTCGACGCCTACCTGCAGTGGTATTTGCCACGTACGCGCGTCCACCTTATTCGCGGTACCGAGGCTCCTGACGAGGCCGCGCCACAGACGACAGACACGTACCCGATCATCGGGGCTGAAACTCTGGATTTGGCGGTCAGTGCATTTCGTGCTTTCCTTGTCCGAGTTTATTTTACTAATTATACTAATGCGCGCACCTATGATTCTCACTCTGCAGGGACAGTGGGCGACTGCGGCGAACACGGAGGTCACGGCAATTCTTCGTCAGATCCCATCCGGCACGGAGCACCACTCAGGGTTGTCCAGGGTCGCGGAGTACACTAGGAGGATCATGGACATCTTCAGGTGTACGCGCAGGGATGACGTCGTTGCCGGCGCGAGCACTAGCCGGGGAGCACAGAGACCACCGCGTCCTACACGGGCGACGGACCCTCAGCCTGGTAGCTCTCAGCCGCCGGGGCCCACAGAGGCGGGAGGTTCTGCATGGCAGCAGAGTGCGGGCACACGCTTCATGACTCCGCAAGGTAAAATAAATCTCGACTCGTACAAGCCTTTTTTCCTTATATTGTCGTGCTCACTAATTCGGGTCATATACAGCTGTGATGCCGCCTCAGATGCCATCTAGTCCGCTTGACTATCTCGTCGACAGCCCCGGCACTCATGGCTTCATCGTACACGACACGGCGGAGGAGTTGGTTCCCACTCATCCACCGTTGCCCACGCAGAGTACGCAGGACCCCGACGAGGCAGACCCGATACTTCACGTGGGCAGGCAGCCTAGAGCGGGAGCGGGACAGGCGAGGCCGAGGTACTCACCTTCGCCCCTGATCAGGAGGAAGAGGGGACGACGAGGCATTTGAATTACGCATTTCTTTCAGTACGTTTTATTGTAACAGCTTTATGAATTAGTACACTTGACGTGTGTGTTAGTTCTCGATGGAGCATTGTTAGTTCGTTCTCGTTGTTGCACGTTTCGACGGTAGCCGGATCATTCACCATCTCCTTACGCTCGATGACTTCCAGAGTGGTTTCTTCTTCCTCAGAACATTAAATATAACAGACATGTTCCTGTCAGTCTTTAAAATCAAACCTGAAGACAAAAGGATTGTACACCACTTATCACGAGACACGCTTGCATGAACAGACATGTGGAGAAACTATGTTTTATAGAATACGTACATATCTCATCCTTACTAATTGATTTGAGCAAACACCAATCAACTTATTTGATCAAACACAACCAAAATCAGTTTATTCTACTGAATTGCATGGAACACTCAGTTTATTTTTTCGAAATATAGAGTTCGATACATCGTTAGGACTACGCATGGCGTGACAACACGGTACGATAACATTCGCATACAGCCAAACAACCTAATACAATATTGAAATAACTACTCAGGGCCTTTCGGATATTTTCCCTTCCTCATACGACGAGCGTGAGCTTCCTCCCCTTCTTCCTTCGCGCGACGCGCCATCTCGCGCTTCCTCGCCCTTTCGGCCTCACGTGCCTCCGCAGCTCGACGTTCCGCCTCCTCCTTTTCTTTGCGTTGTATCTCCTGCCAACGCTTTCTCTTCTCCTCCTCCTCTGCCTCGTGCATGCGTTCCTGAATCCGACCTCGAGCACAGTTAACCTTCCACATGAGTTCTTCCTCATCCTCTTTCGATTGGGTAACGTCCAGCCACTGTATGTAGTCACATATAGTAGGTGCAGACTGCAAGCAAACGACTGTTACCATAGTATTGCATCGTGTTAGAAATGCGGGTATGTGCGAGTTTTACCAGTTGACTCCGTCTGGACATGCCAAACTTCGGTGGCTCTTCGTCGTAGTTAGCACACATGAAGAACCTTCTTCCGTACGTGTACGAGAACTCATCCGACTTCATCAGTCTGCACGGATCTTGGCACCAGCAAAGGGGAACTTCGACACCTGCGGGCAAGTCGGCAACCATCTTCTGCTTCGGCATCTCGTCAGCACCAGATGAGGCCATTCCTGCCATTTTGGAATACGCCATAGTTACTATTTTTACGAAACTAAACAAAATAATAACGCAGCTATTTACCTCACACCGCCCGAACTTTAATGTCCCTTCTCTCCCTCTTGCCACTTTCGAGAGCTTATTTCTTCTCACCTCGCTCCCAAACCCTACTCCCTCTCCCTCTCTTCTCTGTATCCCTTTTTTAATTTTCCATGGATTGGTGCGAGGCAGAGACAGCTGAGGGGTGAATAAATAGAGAGCGGGCAGGAGACGGGCAGGAGAGCGGGCAGGAGACTTCACGGGCGACAAAAGGACGCTGGAGGGGGGCAGGGCCACTTTCGGCGGAGAAATCGCCATGGCTCCTGGCGATTACGAGAAATCGCCATGGCTGGTGGCGATTAGATCCAACCGCCATGGCCCATGCCGATTCAGTGTTGAATCGGCAGGTCTGCTGGCGATTACTCCGAAATCGCCATGAGCCATGGCGATTAGCCCAAATCGCCACAACCCGTGGCGATTGGAAGCTATTTTTGCAATATTTTGAAATGCGGTATTATTTCTGAAATTTCTGAAAAAAAAATAATATTTAAAAAAAAAGTCCCAAAAAAAAAGGCCCCTCGGACTCTTCCCCGTAAAAAAGAGAGGCCCCTCGGACTCTTCCCCGCAAAGGAAAAAAAAACCTAGGACCCTTCCCTGGAAAAAAAAAGGGCCCCTCGAACTCTTCCCCGCACCTAAAGCTTGTACCTTTTCTTTTTGCACAGGCTACACAAGTGCAATCCTTTTTCCATGTGGGCACATGCCCGGGTTTGGGACCAAAAGCCCATTAATCCACTTTAATTTTTAACGTTAACAAATCTGATACATAGAGGACAAAATTACCTAGGATAAGAAGGGCCAGCACGGAGTGTGGTTCATTTCTGTCTCTGCCCTTGGGCCGCGCCGTGAACACCGTCAGAAGGTCCATTCTTGACGAGCACATCCTCATCGTTTGTCAGAGTTGGTCCATGGAGAGGTGCGTGTAGTCATAGAGCACGAACAAAATTTTCCTCATTCGCGCAGATAAACTGTTCGAAGGACTTTCCAATGGTGGATTCCCTACCAACCTGGCACGACACACGTCGAAGAATAGATCCTGGTTACGCGTATTTTGTGTCGGTGAGGAATTCACTAATTGAAATGTTCAGGCCTCCTGCATCAAGGATAATAGCCCTACTCTTTGTTAAAATGAAAGGAATTGCTCCATTTAATTAATTTTTAGGAAATCTCAAGGCTCATGTATTTATATTGATGTGTAAATCTTTTAGTCTCATATGAAAAGTTAATAAAAATACATCAATTTAAATAAGTAGGACTTGTCACATATCTTGTGGCATTGGAAAGGAACAACACCATCTATGTCAAGCAGTCGACTACATCATTGGCGGGCGACGACAACAATGCATCCGTTGCCGTCTTCCCTACAAACACCACGTATGTCTTGTGTATCCTTCTATGTCCAGATTATTTGAGAATATGTTGATGATGAATATACTAGCATGTTTAGTTTGTTCAGAGATATTCTATTGATTGATTATACTAGTATGAGTAATCTGTTTAGGAATATCTCAATGATTAACTCTATTAAAATAATATCCATATTGTATTTTATATTTTTATGGATTAGTTTAATTTAAAAATTACTCATTATTTCAACGCTGGTATGATTTTATTGAGTTAGTTTTGCAATGAGGTGGCATTGAGAGCGGTGTGGGAATGAGAGTATTATGCAGGTCGAGTGAATTAAGCGCCCCTTCAGAATATATGTGGTGCTTGGCGCGAAATGACTCTTTTACGCCTATTGGTGGGGCAGTTGTCATTGAGGGACTAATTTCGAATTTTTTTAAATATTATTTTTTTCCGTAAATCGTAAGAGTACATATCGATTTGAAAAAATTTCAAAAATGGAGCTCAGTCGGCAACCGAAATGCCGATTTATCCAAATCGGCAGCCGAATTGCCGATTACCCGACAGGTCGGCACGGCGTAAGCCGAAAATTGAATTCCAAGTCAAGTCGGCACGCCGTACGCCGACTTGGACCATTTACGGCCTCGCACCCGGTCGCCCCAACCACACGCGGCCACACATTCACGCACACGCGCGCGGGTTGGAGGCGACCGGCTGGCGGCAGTGCGGCTCCTGGCGGCGAGGGCGGCGGGCGGTGGCGCGGGGAGCCGAGCGGGGAGGCTAGCGTGGCCGGCGGCCGGTGGCGAGGCCATGGGAGAGAGAGAGGAGAGGGAGAGAAGAAGGAGGAGAAGAGAAGAAGAGGAGGAAGAAGAGAAGAGGAAGAGAAGAGAAGAAGAGGAGGAAGAAGAGAAGGAGGAAGAAGAAGAGAAGAGGAGGAGAAAAAAAGAGAAGAAGAAAGAAGTCGCGGATTTGTTCGTCGGTCAGGTAAAATTTAATTTTGAAAAAATATATCGATTTAGCTTACTAAGTACAGAATTTTGTCATGTGTAGCTTAGTAGCATGATAGATTTAGGGTAGAAAAAGTATTAATATGTTAGGTAGGTATATTAATCTATCTCAGGTGTTTTAGAAAAATATAGCTGCGACGTTTTAGAAATTAAATTTCATGTGTGGTCGCATATATCACGATTTGATCATAGAGTTTCACGTTATTAGGAAATAATTGTACAGAACTAGAAATAAATACGGAAGAAATAGAAGTGGAGTACGATTTTAGAATAAAGGAAATAGAGTACATAGTGAAGAAATAGTTGTAAACCTAGTTTTATTATTATAGATTAGTTCGACATATGTAGCTATACATTACGAGCCTCGTACATTTTGAATATAGGTAAATGTTACGAAATTATGTTACGGATGACAGGAATGTCTGATATAGTGAGATTCAAGATTTTCTATGGTCCTGGAGAAGTGAGGACAAACTCGAATGGAGTTGATCTTAGTGCATTCAGTTACACTTCATTGCCTCTGCAAAATCCCGAGTCGTTGAACATTAGAGAAACTAAAGACTGGTTCACCCATAGCTTTAGTCTTGATACGGACAAGTATAGCGTCAGCATTCAAGCTGTGTTTACAATGTCCTTATGTTCTGTGCGATGGGATCTGATGTCTGTCGAAAGAACGAAGGAGTGGACTTCTTGGCTTAGGGTCTGCATCGCTCGTAAGGAAGATCCTGTTGCTTTGGTGCAAGCTGTTGCGAAAGATCAAACAGAGTATCATCGTACAGCGTATCAAGACGATCACACAAGTGCATCAACGCAAGGGGTAACAGAGTACGGAGCCGGAGATCTTTTTGAATCAGCGATTCCGGGAGGAACGAGACATAACCATGGTCCTACTGGGCGGGCGGACGAAGCTGAGGAATTCGAAGAGTTGGTGGAGGCTATGGAACAGGAAGATCTAGCGGGCGTTGCGCAAAACGACGACAAGGAGTCTGATGATGAAGATAGTGCTGAGGACGAGGAGACTTCTGATCATGAAATTCCTAGCGGGTGGGATCAAGAACTACTGGGTGGTATGCGTGTGACAGATGGGCATGAGTCATCGTGGGAGTTCAGAAGCAATGAGATAAAACACGGCACCATGTACCGCAGCAAGCTCGAATTAAAAGATGCAGTTGCTCTATGGGGTATGTCCATGCAAAGAACATTTTATGTTCAGGTGTTTACCCCGACCCAGTACACCGCAAAGTGCAGCAGTAATGGTTGTCCTTGCTCTGTGCATGCTCACGTCCCGAAGTACGAAGTCACTTGGATTGTTAGCAGAGTAGTTCCTCATAACTGTGTTCGATCCAACGTCCTCGCAGAGCATCGTAATATGACTTCAAGTCTAATTGCAAGATTGATGTTCTCTGAGATAGTGGAGAAGAAAGATATGGAAACGAAACATATTCAAGTAGCAATAAAGAACAAATACCAGTTCTCCATCAGCTATGGAAAGGCATGGCGTGCTAAACAGAAAGCAATGGAGATGCGATTTGGGAATTTCAGAGATTCGTATCACAACCTTCCCTACCTGCTGTGGACACTACAAGCCAGGAACCCGGGCACGTATGTCGACATCAAGTATACTTTGTCATCCGAGTCACCAGGATTTAAAAAGATGAACCGGGCTTTTTTCTCCTTTGGAGCTTGCATTGAAACATTTAACCATTGTCGACCTTTGATGTGTGTTGACGGTACATTCTTGACAGGGAAGTACGGCAAATCCTTACCGCCATTGGAGTGGATGGAAACAACCAAATTCTTCCACTGGCTTTCGCATTTGTTGAAAGCGAAAACTACGCGAGCTGGCTCTGGTTCTTCAGAAGATTGAAGCGAGGTGTCGTGAAAGATCGACCGAACGTGTGTATACTCCATGACAGGCATCCGGTATATTGAAGGCCGTGAAGACTCTTACAAACCCTGGACCGGATGAGCTTGAACCCTGGGCTGATATGCAAAGCCGCTGATGCATTCGCCATCTAGGTGCAAATTTCTACAGGCAGTTCAGAAACAAACGTCTTATGAATCTCTTCAAGAGGCTATGCAAACAAAATCAACAAAAGAAGTTCTATAAACTGTGGGCTAAGCTTGATGAATTCACTAAAATAGAGTTAACTCAGCAGAGGAAGAAAGCGGCGGCAATTGCAGTAGCAGCGGACGAAGAGCCGAAAGAACTGTGCGCTCTACCTGGTATTGACCCGCCCGGTGTTAAGAGGAAGAAGGGCGGACGAATCAAGACCTTCTCGGAGTGGATCGAGAATGAGCCGAAGGAGAGATGGTCCTTGCTCTTTGACACTCACGGTGCAAGATATGGTATCATGACAACTAACCTGGCAGAGGTGTACAATTGGGTACTTCGCGGACAACGCGATTTACCCTTAGTTGCTATAGTCAAGAGCATACTTCATGGGACAATTCGATACTTCCAAGAGAGGTACCAGACAGCTGCATTGCACATGAGCACGTACACGGAAACTCCATTCAGCGCGACTGTCATGCAATACATGGAGCAAAAGATAGCAAAGGGCAAGATGCACACTGTGGTAAGGATTGGCAACCTGCAACATAGGTACGAAGTGCGACTGCGGGATAAGACAGGTTTCGGAACCGCAAATGAGATTCGGACGTTCGAGGTTACATTCGGGTGTGAAGAAATTCCAACCTGTAGCTGCACATGCAACAAGCCTTTTCTTCTACATAAGCCGTGCTCGCATGTCCTAGCCGTGTGTGGTTTAATTGGTATGGACTCTTCCTCTTTCATGTCACCGTTTTACTTAAAGGAGTCCGTCCTTGCAACATGGAGCGGCGAAATTACTGGATTCCGTGCTGTTGACAACTTCACCACAGTAGAAGAGGATCAAAGGGAATACATACCTCACTGGAGCCTACTTCGTGACAACAAGGGGCGGCGTAGAGTTCGTCGAATTCGCAATGACATGGATGAGTCAGAGGTTGGGGGCCCTACAAGGCAGTGCTTGCATTGTGCTGCTCACGGCCATCGGAAGAAACACTGTCCCAAGTTAAAGGACCAAGCGGGAGGTGATCCCACGGCAAGTACATCGACAATCCCTTTTACTGGGACTGGATGAGGGCGTGGACAACATGCGTTCGTGGAGTGAGAACAAGGCTTCGTAATGCAACGTCATGAATAATTATTTGTACTTTTCCAATTATGTTCGAATCGTAGTACTCTATTTGTAATAACTGTAGTGGTAGATACATTGCCATAAGTACACGTGCGGTAGATGGTACGATAACATTCTCGTGATACAGCCATAGAACCGAACGACCTAATAATAGAACAACTAGGAAAATACAACATAGGACAACCTACTCAGTGCCTTTCAGATATTTCCCTTCCTCATATGACGAGCGTGAGCTTCCTCTCCTTCTTCCTTCGCCCGACGCGCGATCTCGCGCTTCCTCGCCCTTTCAGCCTCACGTGCTTCCGCGGCTCGACGTTCCGCCTCCATCTTTTCCTTGCGTAGCTGCTCCTGCCAACGCTTCTGCTTCTCCGCCTCCTCCGCCTCGTGCATGCGTTGCAGAGTGTAATCGCGCCTAAAATAGACCTCACGCATCAGTTGTTCTTCGTCCTCTTTCGATTGGGTATTGTCCAGCCACTGTATGTAGTCACATATAGTGGGTGGAGACTGCAAGCAAATGAGTGTTAGCATTGTATTGCAGTGTTACGAGCGGGTGGAAGAAATAACTATTGGGTACAATGCGTGTTTTACCCTTCGCCGCTGTGTGCGCACGGCAAGCTTCGGTGGCTCTTCATTGTAGTTAGCGCACATGAAGAACCTTCGTCCGAAGGTGTACGACATCTGTCTTGACACCATTAGCTTGCACGGATCTTGGCACCAGCAAAGGGGAACCTCGATTCCGTTCGGTACATCGGCAGGAAACTTCTCCATCGGCATGTCGTCCGAACCAGATGAAGCCATTCCTACCATTTTGCAGTGCGGATGTGGTTAGTAAATCCAACGAGCTAAAAAAAATCCCGCAAATACTTACCTCACTTAATCCCCCCTACCGAAATCCCTCTTCCAACTCGCCTCCAAAACTCCTCTACTCTCCTCTCTATCCTCGTGTTATGTTCGTCGGTGCGTGGGAAGCAGAGAGAGGCAGGGGGTGTTGCTCTGTTATGTTCGTCGGTGCGTGGGAGGCAGAGAGAGGCAGGAGGGTGCGTGGGAGGCAGAGAGAGGCGGGGGGGTTAAATAGGGCAAGCCTGGGCCAGGTCGGTAGCTGGTTTGCCGACTAGGACCAAGTCGGCAGCTGGTTTGCCAACTAGGTCCAAGTCGGCATCTGGCTTGCCGACTAGGTCCAAGTCGGCAGTTCACTCGCCGACTTCCCCCTGGCGCCAAAAATCGTTGCCATTGTCGGTATTTGGGCTGCCGACCTGCTGGAAGTCGGTATTTGGGCTGCCGACTGGACCCCTTTCGGCAATTGGGCTGCCGATTTGAGCCTTTTGGCATTTGGGCTGCCAACTGAGCCATACTTTTGAAATTTCTTCAAACCGACATGTTTGCAATTTATGAAAAAAATAATATTTTAAAAAAAATCGACTAATTTCCATACGTTGGCGCTAGGGATTTAACCTGCGTCGTAGGACCGGTTAGGCACGCGCACACGTCCAGAGAGTGCACTTAGTCAATGCCTAGTCGAGGATCTACGGAGTAAATCATTGTACTCGACCCTAATATAGACCCCTTCTTTTTAGCTTCGGCTTGTGCTACAATAGACTTAAGCTTCTCTGTCCACAGAAGCTCCGGTGGGAGGAAGCTCAGATTCCCTTCTTTTCGGCTTCTAAGATCTGAGCTTATTTGCTGAGATGAATGGTGAATGTCTATAATACCCTTGGAATGTTTTGTACTCTGTTTATTTGGTAATATCGTTCTTCTCAACTGTTTTGGCACGTAATTAATGAAAAAAATAAATTTCAAACATAATACAGTGCTAAATCTTTCTAATATATAAAATTTGCTCATTGTGAGTCGTCGGATCTGCCGTGTACAGTCCAGATGTTGCGTTTATTAACGGGTTTGCACTGTTCAATACTGGGGGTTGTACTGTTCTCCCGACCCGCAACGAATATCGGCTTTGCATTGTTCACCCGAATCGACCCGTAATGAATAGTAACTAACCCATTACTGTTTACCCCGATTCGTTACTATTCATCAAACCCTAAAAACACATAATATATCCATTTTGATCGTCTCGACGCCCTGATTCCATTTTTCTGCTCCTTTTAACCTAAATCTCACTCCTTAATAATCTAATATTCAAATAACCATCATCTTCCTAATTATGCACCTATTCTCTATTTCTTTGACATTTTGCTCCCAATTAGCATCAATTGAGCCAAGACTTAGGTCAAATAATAGTTTTATACAAAGATTACGCCAAATAATGGTAAAATCTACATATCTTCTTACCATCAGAATGAGCTACAAGATATGAAAAGCACCACATCATACAATTAACAGACCCTCATCCTACCAAACCTGAAGCAATCGCATCACGCATTGTGTTCATAGTACCATCATCTAAAGGTGTGGTATGGTTCACATCTATTGGACCTGGCATGTCCTCCATAACATATTCTCCTCTCTCGAACATCTCAAAATGTCCATCACGTAGAGCACTATTACGAATAAAATTATGCAAACACATGCATGCAGTAATAATCATCTTTTGCTTCTCAACCGGGTAGCTTGGTATACCACATAGAATTTGCCATTTCATCTTGAGAACACCAAAAGACCTTTCGATGATGTTTCGCAGAGATGAATGACAATGGTTGAACTTCTCATTCATTCCAACTGGAGCTACTTGTGTAAATTCAGGTACATGGTACCGCTGTCCTTTGAATGGAGCGAGATAGCCAGTTCGATTTGGATAGCCGGAGTCAACAAGGTAGTATTTCCCTATAGGTACAATAAAAATAACAAGACATATTATATGACCGAGCAAAATAAAAGGTATAAAAGAAAAACATGTGAGTTACCTTGGGGAGGATGTGGATAATCATCATATTCCACCAAAGCATCTGACCACACACGTGTGTCATGAATAGATCCAGGCCATCCGGTGACCACAAATGTAAACCTCATATCGAAATCACATATTGCCATAACATTTTGACTTGTATAACCATGTCTGTTAATGTGCATTACTTGTAGATGACTAGGCACTACGACAGGAATATGTGTCCCATCTATTGCTCCAATTGCATTCTTAAAATGAGGCAAAAATCTTCGTTTTCTAAGTTTAGGATGAACTATAGTGAATGCAGGATCTACTGGTTTGATATAATCATTAGCCATACGGTCCAAACACTTTAAAACCTCACTAAATTTTTTACTAATAGTAGATGCACAATGTTCAAATCGATCTGCACCATTACTATTAGACTGAGGTGATCCACATGTCCATAAGAAGAGGGCTAATCTTCTATTGAACAAATGTTCTGAGATGATTTCAACTGATAGTTGTTGACCAAAGTGTCATGTAACATGAAAAACACTGACCTTCTCATCCTGAACATGTCATAGAATTCTTTTGGATCCTTCAACTTCTCATGAACCCACTGAATTCCTGTCATGAAGGGTATTTTCCTTGGCGCGTAAGGAGCCTTGACACCATCTTCATGTACCATACAAGCAATAAGGGGCAATAAAAGATCTGAATCTTCTTCTGATTTCTCAGAAACAACAGCATCATCACTTGATTCACTAGAACTTGAGCAAAACATCTATCATTGTACATAAAAAAATTCAACACATGAGACCACCAAATAAATAACACAGGTTCATAACATAAAAGGCTCACATAGATTCAAATCAAATTAATAACATAGTTCTTGACATAAAATCCTTAGTAAATGTTCTCGCATAGATTCAACACAAATCAACAACACATTAGTCACGATATTACAAGCTCACTAAACAACGTCGATACAAGGATGACAATAGAACAAGGCATATGAAGATAGCAAAGTAGCATCTAACGTTTCCTTTTCTCTTCCCATGTCCTCTTGAGCCATCCAAGCCTAACACGAGGGGTATCCAAAGTTATGAAAACATCACGGCATTCTTTCTTCATGAATAGCTGTGTGGCATAGAAATGCTCGTCGCTCCCTTGCTCGGCTCCATCCTTCACCACCAAGGACAACATTTCTCTAATCTCCTGTCTCACTGGATCGACAGTCATTCGAGATGTTCCTGAACTTTTGCTCTCAATTTGATCTAATATACGGTCAAGCCTGGAAGTATTATCACTTGTCATCTTTTGAGGTGTTGGATTGGGTGAATGAGGCATGGATCTCTTCTTTCCACCCTTCTTTCGCAAAGGAGTACTGTCAGGAAGCCCTAGCCCATCACCATCTGACGATGAATAGTACGGTATCCCGCATATTAGGGGTATCCGTGTACAGTTCTCCGGGATTTTAGGAAGGTACCACGTATCTAATAAGGATCCCCGGACGACAAGTTAACCCCTCTAAAGGGAGGAAAGGTTCCCCTTAAGCTAGGAAGTCGATCCCGACGTTTAAGGAAGCCAGAGTCCTATTCGGGCGTGAGTCCACGTCCAATACGACCCTGGGGACCCCGTATATAAGGATCAACAATCCCATAGGGGAGGACAGGTCCAACAGGTTCGACTAGTCGCAGCACAAGCAGCATAGGATCCCAGGAGGCGTAGCTCTAGAAGACCCGCAGTCTCGAAGGAGTCGAGCCCGGAGGATTAGCTAGATTAGTCTACGATTAGGCCTAGGGTAGCCACTAACACACACCCCCATTGTAAAGCGTGTTCTCGATCAATATATAGCAACAGGACGTAGGGTTATTATCCTGAGGGAGGCCCGAACCTGTATAAAAACGGCTGTCCCCTGCTGTCAGATCTCCTGGCATTTGGGCCCTGGCACTTGGGCCCTAGAGGTCCCTACCCCCCAGTAATCATCACTCCACGAATACCGTAAGATCGCCGATTCACCGATCATCGACAGATGGCGCCGACCGTGAGGACCTCTCCGGACCAAGCCGTCCAGGAAGAGTCAAAGTCGGCAGGACGCGTAACTAAGCGCGATCAGATCCCAGCGCCGGTTGCACAGCCCTCACCGTTTTCGACCGAGGAGGAAGTAGCAAGCACGACAGGAAAACCGATCGCAATCTCGCCCCGTACCGGGTACTCGGATCAGGGTTTCTACGACAACTTTGGCCCTATGGACCTGTTGGAAATATGCCCTAGAGGCAATAATAAATTGTTATTATCATATTTCTTGTTCATGATAAATGTTTATACTCCATGCTATAATTGTATTAACCGGAAACATAATACATGTGTGGTTTTATAAACAACACCGTGTCCCTAGCAATGCCTCTATCTGGCTAGCTGGTTGATTAAATGATGGTTAAGGTTTCCTAATCATGGACATGTGATGTCGGTTAATAACGGGGTCATGTCATTAGGAGAATGACATGATGGACAGACCCAAATTAAGTTAGGCAATTCGATCACGTCACAAAGTTCATATTGCATAGCTTTCCATTGTTAAATGTTCCGATCCTTAGACCATGAGATAATGCCACTCCATGGTACCGGAAGAATACTTTGGGGACATCAACCATCACGCCGTAACAGGGTGATCATAAAGGTGTCTTTCAGGTATTTCGAAAAGTACTTGTTGGGTTGCATGTATCGAGAGTGGGATTTGTCCATCCATGTGACAGAGAGATATACTCTGGGCCCACTCGGTAAAGCACATTCTGTATCGCTTGCAAGCACGTGACTAAAGAGTTGGTCACAGAGGATGTGGCATTACGAAACGAGTAAAGAGTACTTGCCGGTAACGAGATTGAACTAGGTATGGTGATACCGACGATCGAATCTCGGGCAAGTAAAATATCGCGAGACAAAGGGAATGGAATATTCGACATCGTGGTTCAAACCGATAAAGATCTTCGTTGAATACGTGGGAGTCATTATGGACATCCAGGTCCCGCTATTGATTATTGATCGGAGAGGTGTCTCGATCATGTCCACATATTCCCGAACCCGTAGGGTCACACACTTAAGTTTCGTTGACGCTAGGGTATAAAATGAGATATTAATATGGTGAGACCGAAATTTTGTTCGGAGTCTCGGATGGGATCTAGGACGTCACGAGGAGCTCTGGAATGGTCCGGAGATAAAGATTCATATATGGGAAAGTATTTTTAGGGTTCCGGAAAAGTTCGGGATTTTTCCGGTATCGTACCGGGAAGGTTTTAGAAGGTTCCGGGGGTCCCCGGGTGGGGCCCACTTGTCCCGGAGGGGTCCACATGGACCGGGGTAGTGGCACGCTGGCCCACATGGGCCAGGCACCCAGCCCCAAGGGCCCATGCGGCTGCCCCCCAAGGGATAAGATCAAATCCCTTAAAAATAGGAGATAAGATCGAAAGGGGAGGCTTTACTTGGGGGAGGGTACTGTTCATGCACGTACTGTTCACGTGTGTACTGTTCACGGGTACTATTCCTCCTCCTCCAAGTTTCCTCCTCTATATAAAGGAGGGGAGGGGCAGCCCTCCGGAGAGATCCATCCCAGCCGCCGCCTCCCTCTCTCCCATCTCCTCTCTCTCGTGCGCAGCGCTTGGCGAAGCCCTGTCCGCGGAGAAACCCCACCACCTCCACCACCATGCCGTCGTGCTACCGGAGTTGATCTCATCTACCTCATCTCCCGCCTTGCTGAATCAAGAAGGAGGTGACGTCTTTGAGCCGTACGTGTGCACATCTCGGAGGTGCCGTTCGTGCGGTGCTTGATCGGTTTGGATCACGAAGGGAACGTGATCGCGAAGAAAGTACGACTACGCCAACCACGTTCATTAGAACGTTTCCGCTCGTGTTCTACAAGGGTATGTAGATCTAATCTTCTCGTTACATGCATCTTCCTAGATTAGATCTTGGCTTTTGTTCGCTCTCTCGTAGGAAATTTTTTTGTTTTCTATGCTGCGAATCCCATCAGGACCCGTACCCAGTAAAGGATCGAGTGGATTTCGAAGAATACGCCCCTGGAGAAGACTCGGATGGTGAAGCAGATCACTTCAGAACCGAGTGCGCCAGGGCCTTCAGCAGGAAGCTAGTCTTGAACGACGACTTCCCGGCAGGAATGACCAGCCCCATGGTTGGAATTTCTCCTGCGAACTCTGATCGTGAGGATGATCAAGATCCTACCCACGTCGCGTTCGATGAGGACAACATGATGGAATGCGAGTACACATCGTCCAGCCAGGGACCTCGGATGGTACTCACGATCGACGATGGTCGAGAAGACCTCGGAGATCAGAATCTGCCCGGGGGCTCACAGCAGCACAATGCAATGGCTGCCTCCCACATGAACGGGGGTTTACCCACCGCCGGGGAAAGAACTCCTCTCCGGCACGGAGACCTGCCCGCCGCCGTGGAGAGATCCCCCCCCGGGAACAAGGGAGTACGTGTCCTGAACGGCTCGAAGACTGGTGGAAGTGCGCAATCTGCTATCACAGCCTCCCGTGGTGGACTTATCGACACCCTCGGGCGTGCAGTGGCTGCAACAGCTGGGGGCTGACCTCCAAGAGGCTCAGAACCAGGCCGAGTCTTCTCAGGCCCTATCGGTGGCCCGTAGCTCTTCTCGGGTGGACACCCCCCTCCGCTAGAAGAGCGCGATCGGGAGGGACGACACCCTAGGAACAGGTCTCCTCAGGAGGAGCAGCCGGTGGACCTCCGAGAACAGCTCGACAGATGCCGCCGCCAAAGGCGCCAGCAGGAGCAACAACCTTCTCGGAGAGACCACATACACAACGCCAATGCTCGGGGCCGGTCCTCGACCCCGAATAGCGGCGAGAACGTGCCTTATCGGGGATCCTTTAGTGGATGTCAGGCGCTATCCCAGGAACTCCGTCAGGTACGCTGGCCTGCTCGTTTCAAGCCTGGCTCTCTTGAATCGTACGACGGAACCACGAACCCCGTGGAATTCCTCCAGATCTACACCACCGCGATCGAGGCAGCCGGCGGCGACGAGAAGGTTATGGCCAACTACCTCCCTACCGCCCTCAGAGGAGCCGCCAGGACGTGGTTGACGAATCTACCCCCAGGAACGATCCGTTCATGGGGACAACTATGCGACATGTTACTCGGGAACTTCCAAGGTACCTTCCCAAGGCCTGGTCAGGTCGACGATCTGTTCCTTGTCATCCAGTGACCAGATGAGACCTTCCGAGAGTTTACCAAGAGGTTTAGTGCTGTCCGCAACACTATCCTCGAGATAACAGACTCGGACGTCATCCGCGCCTTCACTCGGGGCAGCAGAAACGAGATGTGCACGCACGTTCTGATCATGCGTCCACCGAAAACCACCAGGCAGCTCATGGATCTGGCCGAGAAGGCCACTTGTGCGGAGGAAACCCTGCGCTATATCAAGCAACAGCAGGGCGAGTCGACCAGTTCTCCCCTCCGGTCGGGAGGTGATTCGTGCAAGAATAAGCGCAAGAAGAAGGCCTCCGGAGGGAACAAGGAGAAAAGGACCAGAACCGACGAGGTAATGGCCGAAATCTCCGAGAAGCGCACCTGGAAACCACGCCCCAAAGATAAGCCTACCACATCCTCCGACAAGACGTCCAAGCCCTGGTGCGACTTTCACCAGACTGACTCGCATGATCTGCGATAGTGTCGCATCTTCAAGAAGTACCTTCGGGAAGAGAGAGAGAGAGGTTCCGCGAGGCGAACCCTCAGGTCGCTAATAACAGTCGGGAAACGACTTCCGACGACGATGACTCCACCCCTGAGCCTTTCCAGGGGCACGTCAGAGCAATCGAGCACATATTCGGGGGCTCCACCTCTTATGAATCCAAGAGGCAATACAAGGCGATCGCCCGAGAAGTCCTCGTGAGTGTACCACGAGTTCCTCGAGCGGTTAAGTGGTCCGATGTCACGATCTCGTTCGACCAGACTGACTGCCCCGAAAATTGTGCTCGGCCGGGACGGTACCCGATTGTGGTCGAGCCAACAATCAACAATTGCCGAGTGGGCCGCGTGCTAATAGATGGAGGGAGCTCCCTCAATATCCTATTCGCCAACGTCCTCGACGCCATGCAAGTGCCACGATCGTCCGTTCAGACGGTGACGCACGCCTTTCACGGCATCGTCCCGGGCTCATCGGCCACGCCGATGGGCAAGTCACGTTCCCGGTTACCTTCGGCACTCCGGAGAACTTCCAAACAGAGAAAATCCTGTTTGATGTAGTCGATTTTGAAACAGCCTACAACACTATCTTAGGGCGCCCGACCCTGTCCAAGTTCATGGCAGCTATGCACTACGCCTACCAGTGCATAAAGATGCCCGGCCCAAAAGGTGTCCTCACGATAAGGAGCTCCCCCAGAGAAGCACTCCTCTGCGACAAGCGCAGCCTCGACCTCGCAGAGCAGCATCTACCCTCTAACCAGGACGCCAACGTGACGGCTCCCACCACCACGTTGTCAAGACCACCTCCACGGCTACGAGTGACAACTTCAGAAAGTACCCCCTCCAAGCCGGAGAAAGAGTTCCACGACTAAATCGAAACTGGGAGAAAAACAGGGCCTTCCCCGGACAGGACAACGGTTCCTCGGGAGAAGCCGCCCGATCCGGGTCGCTCGTATCAGCGGTAGAAAGGTCGCGTCCATTAGAGAGTCTAGTGCAACCGCCCTCGGTAAGATCGTACAACCGTCGTCCCCCCTCATCGGCAGATTCCAAAGTTGCACCAGCTCCAGCCTTAAAGATCGTCAAGCTACGAACGAGTCGATGATAAGACGCTACGGGCGCCGCCGCCCAGCACGCGCACTCAACAAAGTTCAGTCAGCGGGTCATGACAAAAGGACGGGAGTCTCTGGAGGCAACAGATGACAAGCTAAATGAGGAGGGGACGGCCTAGTTTTCTTAGTTTTTCTTAGAGTTGTTTTTTCTTACAGTAGCCTGTAAAAGACACAGTTTTCGTTAAATAATACAAAGTCCTTAGCTCAATGTTTCTCATTATTAGTTCAGACTGCCTATCCGAGATATCTCTCGAACAGTCAGTCGGGGGCTGGATAAGAATATGGTAAAGTCGAGGTACGAGTACGAGTATCGATCTTCTTCGACCTGCGCAAAGGAAAAAGGGTCATGTGCTATGACTGCCAGGGATGCAAGGAAAACCCCTTAACGCGTTTGTAGGTGACAGAGGAGCCACTGAGCCCCCCACCTGACCAGACCTAAGGCCTGGTTGACTAAGCTCCCCAGTTCCATAGCAATGTCCCCTGATCCCGAGTAAAGGAAGGGAAGGAAGTGCGAGTACGACTAGATCAACGGAACCTGTACGCTTATCCACGTCTCCGACTACTCTGAGCAGAAGATACCTCGGGTAGAGTGAAACCTTGTTGATCGAGCAAGCATAGAATTTACTAGCCAAACAACCGGAGTCTTCCCTCAACGAAGGAATACGGAGGTGCTGCCATGGCCACGACAAGCTGTACGAAAGACCCCTTATCGCATTCACTGATGACGAGGAGCCACGGAGCCCTCCATCCGATTGAACCTAAGGACTGGCCGATCACAGCAAGAACGACCTACAGCACTATCCGTACACCTACACCGAAGGGAGGCAAAGGGTATTGGTTCCGACTAAAGTCTACGCTTGCATCCGACAAAGTTTCACATGAGCAGATTAGACAAGGTTTTGAAAAGACCAAAAACACACAAGTTATCACACAGTTACTAACCACTATATTTACATAAGTGTATGCTATTACAGGCCTACTTCAGGCCAGATGCCTGGACCTGATCACCAAAGGCGTCTGCCGCCTCCTGCACAGCTTCGAGAAGGGCTTCTTCCTCACCCTCCGACAGATCAGCGGCGAGCGCCTCCAAAGATAAGTCCAGATGCCCGCGCTTCAGGAGAGCCAAGGTAAAAGCCAAGGCGTCGCGAACCCCTTGCTGAAGCTCGCTCTCGAGAAGCTTCCCGACGGTAGACTTCAGCTGGAAAACGGACGCCGTCACCTCGACTAGGCGGGTGGCCGGAGAGGGACTCGGGGTGACGACGACGCTGACTTCGACCAGCGCTTTCTCGGGCCTTGGGCTCGAGGTCATCTTCCAGTTTTCTCACGTAGGACCGGCTCCTTTGCAGGGAAGACACGGCATCCAAAAGGCGTACCTTCGAGGACGAAAGCTTAGCCTCGACCGCCGCCCGCTGCTTCTCGGAGTCTTCAAGGCGCTTCTGCAGCGCCTCGTTCTCCGCCCGCCATCTCCCGGACTCGTCGAGGCATTTCTTCAACTCCTCCTGCGCCAAATCCAGTTCCGCTTAGACCTTCTCGAGGGGAGCGACCTGGGAGATAGCGAGCTGAAAAAGAACAGGTCAGTACAAGCAAAGTAAAGTTATCTTATCGCTAATTTCCCTTACGTTACCTGCAGCAAGGAGGAGAGGCAAAGACCTTCCGGCGCCGAAGGACCCGAAGGCGCGACCCGCTCGACCAGGGGCAGCTCCGACTCCAGCGCCGGGGGCTTCGACTGCTCGGTAGGGGCCGACGGCAACTCCGGCGCAGGGGCCGGTGCCGATTTCGGCGCCGGGGGCTGCTGCTCGGTGGTCACCGTAGTCGGATTCCCGGCGGGGCGGATCGACACCCTAGTCACCAAAAGTAATCAAATCAAGTCTTCAGCAAGGCGAAGTCAAAAGAAAAAGACGGCAAAGGAAAGCTAACCTCGTGCGCTTCCCCACCGGAGGAGGCTTCCTTGCCAAAGTACTCGAATCTCGCTTGCCGAAAGATCGCGGTGCCTTCCCCTTGTCCGCCACGGTCTCCTCCTCAAGAACGGTCGTGGGAGGGGGAGTTGGCTCTTTGGGGAGGGGGTTGCTCGCTCCGGGCTATCCGACACATCCATCCTTATGTTTATCATTCGGGAAAGAATATGGAAAAAAGAGTAGTCGGGCGAGAATTCAAACCTGCGGTTGAGGGTCCCGGGCGGGAGAACTCGTCGAGAAGACCTCCGCCTCCGCCTCGGCTACAGGAGGACCTTCCTTCCTCGTCTCGGAGGGCGGCGGGGCCGTGTCGTACATCTCAACTTCATCGTCCTCAACGGGGGCGCCAGCTCGTTCGGCCTCCGAGTCAGGACCCCCGCGGCCTACTCGCTGCAGGAAAGGAACCCGAGGGCCCTCTGTAAGGCCACTCGGATAAGCCTAAGCTAGACAAGGAGATAAGATGGATAACTCACCAAGAATACTTCCCGTTGGCTATCCGGACCCTGCTTCAGAAGAGGCAGGGGCACGTCCGAACGCCCGCCTTGGGGGGATTGCTCGAATAGGTTGTTCAACTTACTCTGAAGCTCCCCCGGGGACAACTCTGCAAGACACGACAAGGCAGAAGTACGTGAGAAGTCTTGTCAATTGAATTGGCACGGAGGAAGTCGCGGTGCTTACCCGTGTCGAAGTCCCTTGTCTGGTCTTGGTTCTCCAGGATCAACCAGGCCGACGCGACCCTCAACCGAAGAGGGCTTATCCGGCGCCGAAGGAAATCCTTCGCGACATCCCACGCCGACAAGCCTTTGGCGGCGAGATTGGCGATGTCGTGGACGAGCGCCTTGAGGTGTTTAGTCTCCTTCGGGGCCTCCCCCCAGCTCTTGTCTGGAAGAGGGGCGAGTCCGCGGTAGGAGATCCCAGAATTCGCTGGGGGCTGACAGTAGAACCACCGAGCGTGCCAGCCCGACCACGAAGATTTCCAGGAGGAAGCAATGTAGGCACCCTTCCTCCCTTCTCGAAGACGGAATCCGGCACCGCCGACGACTCCTGCGCCGCTGCCCTTCATCCGGCGGAGGTTGTAGAAGTACCTCCAGAGCTCCAGGCTCGGCCTAATGCCGAGGTAGGCTTCGCATAGATGCGCGAAGACCGCCAGCATTAGGACCGAGTTCGGGTTGAGATGAATCAACTCGATCCCGTAGTACTGGAGCGCGAGGAGGAAGAAAGACGAAGGTGGGAATTGAAATCCACACCTGAAGAAGTCCGCGAAGACGACGGTCCAGTCCGTATCGGGGCTAGGGACCGTCTCCTTCACGGCCTCCCGGAAAGGCACGAACACTTCCGGGAGAATCACCTCATCCGACACGAGCTTCTCCAGGACGGAGGAGTCCATCACCGAGGCCTCGAACTCGTGAATGGCGGCGGTCGGATCCCCCGAAGCTTTCCCCGACTCCTTCGTGGGCTCGGGAGACTTCTTCCCGGCGCCTTTCTTGCCCATTCCCGTTGAACAGCCGTGATTCCGCCCGGTGGCTTCGGGTGGGTAGTTGCCTCACCGGCAACCCCGTGTTCACCCCTACCGCCGACGAGATCAAGCAGCTGCGAAGTCGTCGTCATCGTGTAGGCGCCTGGATCAAAGACCGCGTATGCAAACTGCTCTAACTGTTTGAGATTGATCTTCTATCTGCCTGATGTGTCTCGTCTCAGACTTCTCCTTATATAGATCGGGAGGCCCCCAAGCATACCGAGATCGAACTGATCACGAACTCTGGTTTCCAGCACCCACCAATCGTAGTGAACTCCAATAGCATCACCGAATCGGAGTAGAACTCCCTCCCAGCACACAAACCATAGAAGCAGCGCGTCGCCGGATTGCCCCGGCCGCCAATCGACGGATCGGAGTAGAACTCCATCCTACCACACAAGCCAAAGAAGCAGTGTGCCGCCAAGTCATCCTGGCCGCCACCAAACCCTAGATCTAGCGTTCGGATAAAACAGGTCCTAAATTTTACATCAATCTAAGGGTTGCGAATATATATTGCTTCGAACTAAATATTTCGATCACTGATGGATCTGCGTAGGGCAAGGGTTAGATTGCCTAGTCAAACCCGATCATTGTTAGTCAACAAGTGCAAAGACATGGTTAACTTTTTACTAAGTGGCTTTAAGACCTATAAATTTTTTTGAAGGAGTGCATCGAAACAAAATTCCACATATTTACGTCATAGCTAGATAGATTTAAATAACAAATATGGATTTATATCCACTTCAGTGTAATTAATCCAACGACGTCTTATAAGTTACTATCCAATTTGCTATTTCTTGATTGTTTGAGAAATTATACAGTCGTAAGTCTAGAGATGTGCAACTGACCAGTTACACATCTCTATCTAAAGTCGCAGATAATTTTTAAAATATATAAATATCTAATCAATTATTAGATAATTGTTTAAGAAATAATAATTTTTTAGTCAAATAGACACTCCTTATATATTAGTCGGAAAAGAATTGAACCGCGTGAATTCAGATGAAACTCAGCTGGAACTCAATCACAGCCGTACTTTCTAGTAAATCCTGAGGTAATCAGAAAATTGCACATGTTAAGATAGAAAAGAAAAGAGTTAAACTATTGCAAATTAGGAATAAAGAGCACGCTGTCGAAAACACCAAACACACGAGGAACCGAACGACGGTCGACGGTGACACCTGACACGTCTTCCGGACGGTCGGTCAAATCTTCCAGCAAGAACTCCAATAACTGAATTTTCATATGAGAAAACGACCGTCTAGATCTCGAGGGTCTTGCACCACGCCGACGGGGACTGCAGGGCGGGCTCGCCGATCTGCCGAGCCCGCGAGGACAGTGGGCAGTCGTAGACGTTGAAGTACTCGTGCTTGAACGGCCAGAACTTGTATTTCAGCGAGACGCGGATCCTCACCGTTATCTCGAACCGCCCCTGGAGCCTCTCCCAGGCGAACGTCTCGGCCACCCTGCTGCTGGCGTTCCGCAGCCGCCCCACGAACACCTGGCGCATCACGGTGCTCTGGTGGGGTTTCTGCTTGAACGACGGAAGCTCGTCGTCGACTGGACCCAGCTTCTCACCCGCGTAGAAGACGGCCACGGCAAAGCGGTCGTAGTGGATCGTGTAGGTGCTGTGCTCGTTTGTAAAAAGGAGGTAGGTGGTGAGGTTGAAGCGGAGATGGGGAGCAGCAGTAGCAGTATGTGAGCCCGCCATGTTGATGGCGGCAGGCGACTGAAGCTCGAACTCGTGGACGATGGAGGAGCCGAGATGGGGCTTCACGTCGAACGGCCGGAAGAAGACAGACCAAACAATCAAGAAGACCAAGACTGTTACCCACAGGTTGGAGAGCTGCTTGACGAAGATGGTGAAGAACTTCTGTGTGCCGTTCGTCGGATCCGAAGGAGCCAGCTTTTTGGACACATACTCCAGTAAGGGGCAGCAACAGATGTAATCGACCAAGGTAACGATGGCGTGGCAGCAGAGGAAGTAGATGCAGGTGCTGGCGCAGTACTCGTAGTTGTCTATGTCGCAAAGGCCTGCCAGGCAGTCTAGAATGCTGCAGAGGAGGCGGAGCGGGGGACTTAGCATGCTGCCGAGGAGGCGGAGCAGGCATTTTAGCATGGGAAGGAGGCGGAGCAGGCATTTTAGCATGTTGGGGAGGAGGCGGCGCAGGTAGCTGGCGTTGCTGTGCCTGTCTGTTGCAGCCATATTCCTGCCGCCGGGACTCGGGATGACCACAGGCAGTGGGGGGTCGGTGATGGCGCCTCCAGAATATGATCGGGGACGGGATAAGCTTTCTGTCATCTTGTGAGATGCAAGTGATGGAGCAAGGTAGCCGTCGTTGCCGTGCCTGTCTGTTCCAGCGATATTCCTGCCGCCGGGACTCGGGATGACCACCGGCAGTGGGGGGTCGGTGATGGCGGCTCCAGGATATGATCGGGAACGGAATAAGCTTTCTGTCATCTTGTGAGATGCAAGTGATGGAGCAAGGTAGCCGTCGTTGCCGTGCCTGTCTCTTGCAGCCATATTCCTGTCGCCGCGAATCGGGATGACCACCGGCAGTGGGGCGTCGGTGATGGCGGCTCCATGATATGATCGGGAACGGGATAAGCTTTCTGTCATCTTGTGAGATGCAAGTGATGGAGCAAGGTCGATATGTGGAGAATTTTGGGAAGAATCAGAGACATCACGGAGGAGGGGAGACGAGATGAGAGGAGAGGAGAGGGGAGAAGTAGCAGGAGTACAAATGTTGGCCGAAGCCATTTCATCCACCGACCAGCCCATGGAGGGTCCTTATATTTACTTCCCCTCTAATCCCTCTTATTTATCTCTGACCTGATGTCCCCACGAGTCAGGTGATTAAGTCCTGGTCAACTAGGTTAAGTGCCATGACGTGTAACCACTTGGTTGGCCGTCATGCACCTTGGCCCACCGGTTAAGGGCTTGTTTGGTTTGGCCGGGATGGGCCGGGATCGCGGGCCAATCCCCGTGGATCAACCCGGCTAGGAATTGTTCCATAGCTCGGCCCAATCACGCGTTTTGATTAGGCCGGGGTGGGAATTTCCCGGCCCAATCCGCGTTGATCCACCGGGCAGAGAAACCTCACCTCCCGACCCGTGGAACGAATCCCGCGTGCGGCGCCGTCTTCAACGAGCCCTCCTCCAGCGGTGGCGCCGTCTTCAGCGACGCCTCCTCCGGCGGCAGCGACGCCTCATCCGGCAACAGCGATGACGACATCAAGGCCCTTCTCACCGGTGAGCCTTCGTCTTCCCACGCAACCCCACTCCAACTCCGTTCCCCTCCTACACGCCCCCTCGTTCCTCCTCTCCTCTCCACCCCACAGTCCGGCGGCGACCCACCGCCGCCGTCCGCCTAGATCAAACAGGGACGGTGACGACGTGAACTCCCGCGCGGTGCCCTACTCCTGGACCGGTTCCTTCTTCTGCTGGTAAGGAACCCTAGATGCTTACCCGGATCGACCGTGACTTTGCGCATCCACCGTTGTTAGGTCGCCGCTAGCTGCACTTGTCTTTTGTTTCAAGATTGAGCCATTGAGGAGAACTGTTCCTGTAAACTATGATGTGAATTGTGATATCTGTATTAGTTCCGCACCTTAGGCTCATCTATTTCTTTCTTCCCTTAGGCTTGTAATAATCTTAGATTCACTTCAGCTAGTAAGTGCAAATGGTTGCTGTGTGCTCTCTCGTAGGTGATTTAAGTTAAATGGAGTTATGAAGTGACCTCAGTTATTTCAGCATGACCAGGAACATCAACAATATGAACAGGTTTTGTTTTGCCTTTCTGCAGAGAGAACAAGACCAAAGTCAAGTAAAAATCTTGCAGTCAGCAAATGCATGTTTCTGTATAAAAAACGATGGCCTCATTTTATATTTATTTCAAATTGTAGCAAAGATTCATATCCAGAAAATTATTTGCAAAAGTGAATAGTTGCATCCTTCATTTACTTTCTAGTTTCAATAGGCAATTATGAATGAGTACTGGATCAGTTTTGTGCTTTTTGAATTTGCACATCTATTATAATCGTAAATAGATATGTTGAGCTCCTTGAATCAACAAGTGACTGAGCCAGTTGCCCCAACTTCTGAACTTTATTTTCTGTGTTGATTTGCTGGCTCAGTGGTTAGTCTTGTTCAACCTGCAAACAATATGCTTTTGTTTCAAACATTAAATCTGATATCCACAAACATATTTTGGCCTGTAATATTTTTCCAGTGAAGTTATTCAGGTCAACTAATACCTACAGCAGCAGTGCTCCTTAACTCTGAACACTTGTGTTTCTTGACACAGTTCTAGCATTGTTGTTTGCAGAATGCACTGAATTCAAATGAAGAGGCCTCCTAAAACCTGAAAACATGCCTGATGATGCATTCTCTGTGATCTACAGTTTGGGTATTCATCTGCCATCAAAATCAGCTTGATTAAACTACAGCATTAGTGCCTTTCATGAGGTTTGCTACCAGTGCCAGCCTGCCATTGTACATGAGGCATAACTTGTGGTAAATCTGTCATGAAGGTCGATGAAACCACTCAAATCTAGACACCATGGGATCAACCTGCTTTCTTTGGTTTGTCTCAAGAGAACAAAGCACGCGTGCCTTTTGTTTTGCTACGTCTCATTTTTTCGGTTGACGTGTTCTCCTTTTGCTTGTGCTGTGTCGCTTTTCTTTTGTACCTCACGTTTTCAGCTTTCGTGAGCTATGTTCTGACTCTTCAAAACTGAAAACTACTTCAATTATATAACACAAGTAATACATCACATAAGCAGCATATAACAGAACTTGGTTCCAAGCAACTACACACTTCACAATGGCTATCGATCATCAATGTTACAGTTCTGGTTTCAAGAAGACCAAATAGCAGAGCTAAGTTTTTTCCCCTCTTTTTCTAATTGAGTATACACAAATCGGCTTAGGAGGACAGTCATTAGTCAAGTTATTCAGTGTAACCAAGAAAGCTATCAAAAACATTACCTCAGGATCCCATGAGGTGTTTATATTTCTTTTGATCTGTGGATGGCATATTTCTTTCCTGTTTGTCTGAATTGGTGTATATATCATAGTTGAGAAAAGATTTGCCTGATAATTTATACTTGATTGCTTTTGTTAGATTGCTACCGCTTGGACTAGAGAAGGAGAGGACGAACCTCCACCGTCGTGGGATCCTGTCGTGACACCGGATCACCTTCGAGTTGGAGAACAACGACATCATCGACAACGTCAAGGCCAAGGTGAGCTGTGCCTTCTTGCCTTCTTATTTCTCCTCTTGCTATGGAATAAACGTTAGCTTTTTAACTATTTTATATTTTTCTAGTGCTAAAATGAATTTGCGAAGGATAGATCGAATTAGGAAGAGGAGGGAGGACGACGATGATGACATGATGCTCTTTCTCTTCCCAGCATTACATCTTTTGGAAACTAGAGGACAAAGAGAAAAAAGGCCACGTCATACATCGATGCTATCCGGTAAGGATCGTGTTAGGGAAATCCTTGAAGGGCACGTTAAGGACTGCCGGGTAGCATTTAGGATGGAGCCTGAAATTTTTAAGTCTTTGGCAAATTATCTTAAACGGGAAAAATTATTACGTGATACAAGAGTAAAGGTCGAGGAGAAGTTAGCATTCTTCTTATTCATGCTATCACACAATGCATCCTTTGAGGACCTTCAATATGAGTTCAAGCATAGTGGAGAGACCTTCCATCGCCACATCAAATCTGTCTTCAAGATAATCCCTACACTCTCTCATCGATTTCTGAAACCTCCCAATCTTCAGCAACCACATTGGAAGATCGAGTCAGACCCGCGATTCTTCCCTTATTTCAAGGTGCTTACTTTGATATTTCCATCAAAACCAATATCAACTATTTTAAATCTTTGAAAATCACTTATAGTTTCTTTCTTTGCAGAACTGCATAGGAGCCATCGATGGCACTCATGTCCCCATAACAATATCAGAAGATAAAGCTGCACCCTTTAGGAATAGAAAGGGCACACTTAGCCAAAATGTTATGGTGGCTTATGATTTCGACTTGAACTTCACTTTCATATCTTGTGGCTGGGAGGGATCTGCTACAGATGCTAGGGTTCTTAGGTCTGCTATGAACAGCGGTTTTCAAGTACCTCAGGGCAAGTTTTATCTCGTTGATGGTGGTTATGCCAACACTCCATCCTTCCTTGCACCCTACCGTGGTGTCCGTTATCATTTGAAGGAGTTCGGGCACGGTCGCCGTCGACCCCAAAACCACAAGGAGTTGTTTAATCACCGGCATGCAGTATTACGGAATCACATTGAAAGGGCCCTAGGAGTTCTGAAGAAGCGTTTCCCTATTCTCAAAGTGGGCACGTTTCACCGAATAAGAAACCAAGTGAAGATACCAGCAGCTGCTGCAGTCTTCCATAACATTATCAGATTGCACAATGGCGACGAGCGCTGGCTAGATAATCAACCAAATAACATACCTCCAGAATCTTTTGTTGATCTTCCGAGCGGTGATGTTCAATACCGTGGGAACAACGAACATGGTGACAATGAGAGAGACATAATTGCAATGAGAATGTGGGAAGATTTTCGACATGCATTGTAGATAGAGGAGTTCTATTCCATTTGACCTTTTATCATGTATTAACTAGTATATGTGAACTCTTTATTGCTTTTGTATTATGTTATTAACTAGTATATGTGAACTCTTTATTGCTTTTGTATTATGTTATTAACTAGTATATGTGAACTCTTTAAGAAATATTATCATGCTCAACAGTTATAATGTTTGGAAGGGGTTCTCCAAAGTTCTTCAACCAAGCCAAAAGAAAAGGGCCATCTCCAAAAGGTATTATGATATGCTTTGTCTTGAGCAACTTGTCTTGTATTTGACTTTGATTGTATTTAACTTTTTTCTTTTAATAGTGGATAAATCTAGAGCCTCATGGAATCCAGTATTAGAAAAATCTCTAGTTGACTTGCTCCATGAGCATAACAATCCTTCCTTCAGAGGACAAAATGGATGGTCAAGTGAAACATGGAATAAAATTGTGAAAGAATTCCATGAGAAGTATCCGTATGTGACTTTCACAAAGGTTCAAATACAAGAAAAAGAAAAAGAGCTGAAACGAGACTATAGGATGCTCAAGGAAGCAAGAAAACAGAGTGGAGCTTCATGGAATGAACAAAGATGTATGATAGAAGCTGAACCAGCTCTTTGGAATAACATCATCATCGTAAGATATTCTTTCAAATCTTATCTGATTCATTTATGAGCTAAATTCTGTAGCCACTCATTTTTTTCATTCCTACACTTTGCAGTCCTTCCCTAGAGCCAAGAAGTTTCGTAGTAAATCTTTTCCACTCTTTGATGCTTTAGGTGAACTTTATGATGGTAAGATAAACTAATGGCAGCTTGTACTTTTACTGCTTGTTTATACTTTATGCTTATCTCTATTTTATCAATTTGTTTCTTTTGCATAGGACAAACTGCTGAGGGTAGTTATAACTTCACATCATCTGCTGAGCCATCACAGTATCCTATTCTTACACAAGTGGACCTTGTTGATGACTCTACCGACACAGAGGTGCATTTTCCTGATATTCAAGAAACAATGGCTCATGATGATGAGGATCTAAGCTTCTCAAGTGAGCAGCCAGAGACTAGAGTAGAGCATGAGCAAAATCAGCAAAGGAAGAATCACGCTACTACAAGGAAGAAAGTAGAAAATGAGCCAAAAAAGCGTAAGCAAAATGGAGATGTTGCTGGTATGATGGAGAGGTATCTTGCATTGCGAACAAAACAAGCCGAGGAGGAAGCTGCAACGTTAGCTAGAGAAAGAGCCGAGGAGCCAAAGACTATGGATGATTTCTCCATCAAGAAATGTATTTCAGTGGTGAACACAATGGGAGAGTTATCAATTGATGAGAAAGCTGATGCCTTCGAGGTGTTCAAGAGTGAGCAGAATAGGGAAATTTTTCTTAGTGCAGATGAAGCTAGTCGTCTTGTGTGGTTAAGAAGGCGGATGGATCATTGCAGGCAGTAGAAAAGGTATAAAAGTTTTTATTTTTGTTGTGCTTTTATACAAAGGTATTATTATTTTTTAAAGCATTGTTCAGTGTTTGCTTATTATAAAGCTGAAATGGTTGCTATTTTAGTTGTGATGCGTCACTATCATTGTGTCGTGCCTCTGGCAGGCAAATAGGGCCTAGCAGTGGAAACTGATTTGTGGAAGGAAGGAGTAGGTTGTTGGAACAAGGATTAAAAAAAATTAGAAGTTTAACTCATTTGTTGTGAAGGTAGTTTTTTGTCTGCTTTTTTGTTAGATTTTTTTGGCTGGGAAAGATTGGAAAAGGACGAACGAGAGAACACCACACCATTCACCAACCTAGTCTGTTTTAGTAGTAAAACTAAAAATTACAGAGTTAGTTTATGATGTAATAGAGTATTAAGTTACTTTTGATCATAATATTATATTGGCTAAATGAAAGGAAAATTTGTACAATGGTTAACCAGTTAGATTTGGCATCACTGACACTAAAATTATGTAGCAGTTGTCAGGAGTTGACATGATAAATTTAACATGGCATCTAGTAATGCAACAGAGTTTGTGGAGATTGATCATACTATAATGAAAGGGTTTGCAATGGCAGCAGAAGTTGCCGTAATAAAGCTGATGTAGCCTTAGCATTGCAAATAAGACATTTATGTCTTGCATTGTCTTGAGTTGAATATATGCTGAGAAGACAAGTTTGTCAGAGCTTTAGTTTAACTGTAGTGGTGAGGGATGGCTGGATGAAATGCTTTTGAGGGTCATCGTCTTCTACTATACATGTATTGGTTACAAGTATCAAGCATGTGAAATGGAGGAAAATGACTTCTGGGGTTTTTGTTTGGATTTCCTGTTTTACTTCTGTTACATTACTTGTGGAACGGTTTGGACCTGTTTCTCGTGTTGCAGTGCCATGCATTACTTGTATCTGTTTGACATAGGCTGATAGTAAATTTTTCATACTGAGTTTTAAAACGAAAAATGTCAAATCTGTATAGACTTATGTGCCTGAGTATCCCAAATTCATATTTTGTTAGAGAAATCAGAAATGGTATACAGCTTAATATGATATGTTTCTCTCTTTTTTTTTCTGGTTTTCGCCGTGTATAAGAAAATATACATTTCTCCCTATCTTGCAGAACATGATTATCAACCTTGATCATCCTAAACTCTCTGGGGAAACAACTGCCCAAAGTGCTGTTACAGAAATTGCTGCCATGGTAGGGGAGAACGTAAAACTTAGAAGAGGTTTCATGTTGTCCACAAGTGCGCATGGTGTATGTCCCAGACTTCTGGTCTTCTGAAGAGCTTGCTGATTCTATCAAAGATGGTGAAATACTGCAAATTGATACAGAATATTTTGTAGATCAATTTGTCAATTTGATGTATGACGAGAATTTCAAAGATGTGTGGCGAGTAGTCGAAGATTTTTTGATGGAGGAGCAGTTTTCCTCTCTTTCTCAGCATGTTCTTATTCATCTAGATGAACAGAGGCTTCTTGGTTTCTTAAAAACATTGGGGAAGCTCATCAATCCGAATGCACAGTGCAAAGACATGTCATCGTGAATTCCAAACAGAATTCCAAACAGGGATACTTAAGCATTCCAAACAGAATTTTAATATAGCAGGGATTGAGGTGGGTGAGGGATTAAGGTGGGGAAGGGATTGGGTAGAGGAAAGGGGATCAACCCAATCCCCCCTTGGATTGGTTCCCCTAGGGGATTGGATCCCTGAGAACCAAACAAGGCCTAAGTGGGTCGCACATGTCATATTACGCTGGATGTAAGTGTGTGACGGAACCGAGGTTTATTGAAACCCAAGCCTAAAAGATGTGGTTATGTGAAGAAAAATTAACTATGATTCTATATACTATGTTACCAATTACCAATAGCATGTAAGTTGTAGTTCGGTGGAATTTAATCTTTTAGTTCATCCTTTCTCGCCTATCGATCAATCGTGCTATAGCTTGAGTGCTGCATGGTAGTTTGAATTCATTAGGATTTTTGGGATGTCTTTTAGTTGTGATTTGAGATTACGTAATTCATAGTCCCTCATTTTATCTCAGTCCGTAATTTAAGATTCCTTATGATAAACTATTTCGTAGTTTATTGTATAAAATCATTAGTTCCTTACATCTTCTATTTCTGCTCTGTTGCACTATCTGTGGTTACAGGTATGGATCTAGGCCTTGAGCAACCTGGGCTTCAGCCTGGGGCCTAGGCCCAAATTCCCAATTTATCACCTTTGAGAAAAATCTGATACATAAAGAACGCAATATAAGATAACGTAGGATGAGAAGACCCAGCCCGAGACGTGGATCATTTCAAGGTCCACCCTTGTGTGGTTATATGGAAAAATATTTTCAAAAACTATTGTTCTGTTTTACCAATGTCCCATAAGTTGTTGCTGTGTGGAAATTATTATTCTTTATCTCTTTCTTTCTCCTCGATCCATCGATCGAGGCATTTTAAGGATATAGTGGGTTGAGCATATGAACACAGCTCATCTTGTTCTCTTTTTCTGAGTCGCTGAGCTATAACCTGTGTAAAGGTGTGATTCTGAACACGACTACATTGCAGGCGGAAGCAGAGGAGAAGTTTAGACGCTGTGCCGAAGCATACAACGCGTTGGCTGGTGCTCTCAAATCGACGAGCTAACACAAGCTCCTGTTTGGTTCATGACGAGCACACAAGAGCAACGGAATTTTCTTTTGGAGAACGTGTAGTGCCGACGGAACTGGAGCTTGAACACACCAAGAATACAAACTTGTATTTGTTGTTACAAGAAAGTGATGTAGTTCAGAGTTTATGCTTCATATTCATAAAAAAAGTAAGAATATAGAAAATGGATAAATGGCACCAAATCAATTGAGGCAAAGAAAATTCCAAGGGTTATCTGTAAATTTTGCTTCCACATTGTAGTAAATGCTTTTTCATGGTTCCATCCATGACAACCTTGTTTAATTCTAGAGTTTTTTTTACAGATAATTACCAAGGAGAGTTTGTTGCTATGATGCTTCCATGGAGTAAAATTCCATCTAGAGAACTTGTCATCTATAAACTGGGATTGAGATTATCTGCAAGCCAGTATCCAATGCTTCTCATAGAATAGACAGACTACCGTACTTGTTATACGATCACGAATCAAGCAGTGACGGCGACTCAATTTTGCTCAGCTATAGCTAATCCGCCTTAGCCGTTATTGTTGGGCTAGAATTATGTCCATATATCTGGCCCATCGCATCTCACCTAAACTATCAGGCCCTGGCGGCTCACATGCAACAATGTTTTCTTCTACCCGTGGCAGCCCAACCCAGCCCATTTAACTTGTCCGGCCCATGCAACAGAGGGTTTTATGCAGCTCAGCCTTAGGGGTCGCTCCTGGCCAGGTTAAAGAGTAAAGATAAATCGTCAGTGGAGAGATGGAAGGAGGCGGGTTCATGGGAGGAGCAGCAGCAGCAAGGGTTATTCCTGGGATCACAGACCCGGCGATCTTAGAAGCGCGCGCGTGTGCGGAAGGCCTCTCGTTTGTGGCGGACTTGCACGCTGCAAAGACACAAGTGGCGTTGGACTGTTTAGAAGTAATCAACAGTTTGGGGACAGCTGATTTGAGCAGATTTGGAGCAATTGTCAGGGAGATACGGAGCATCTGTGGCAATTCTTCAGATATTCAGTTTAGTCATGAGTTTAGAGAATCAAATTTTGAAGCTCACAATTTAGCTAAAGCTGCGCTTACTTTGTCTCCTGGTCGCCATGTATGGTTTCTTAATCCCCCGAATATCTATGGTATTCTTGCCAATATTTTGAATCAATAAGATATCGAGGTTCCCTAAAAAAAAAGATAAATCGTCAGTGTTGGCCCTGACCTTCTTCCGCCGTTGAACTCGCCTTCTCCTATCCACAGTCCACAGCACCTTGCCGCCATTCGTCGGCTCCTTTGGCGTCGACCTGCTGCTGGCGACACTGCCTCACCACGCCCTCTTCTCCAACCACCACCCACCATTAGACCATTATCGTCCTGATCATCCATTGCTTGCTCTGGTTTCTCTACTGCCACCGCATATTCGTCCGGGTTGAGAAGCTCTAGCTAATCGGCCATAGCCCAACAGCTATTCGGCTATATTTAGGTTCATGGCGGACCTGGCTTCCACCTGCAAAGTATGCGCACGACCGCCCGCCAATTCGCCCCGATCTCTGCCGATTTACGAGGAATTCGTTTAGTTTGGGGGAATTTGTACCCCTGCCCCCTCCTTAGTCGCTTTAACTTCCTCTTAGACGAGATGATTGTTTTTGTTGCGAGTGCTAATGATGGATGTGGAATTGTTTAGGGGAGTGCAGATGAATTGGCATCAGTACTCAGTAGCTTGTAGTGGTGGATTCAACGGACCGTGGAATTCCTTAGCCTGCACTTAAGCTTGTGTTTGTAATTGTTTGGGAATCATATGAGAGGAGGTGTTTTATGTAATCCTAGCCATAAAGTTAGTTGCTCTACATTGTGGACCGATGACAAAATTGCTGGCTAGTTTGGATCCACGTATTTCATGACAATTACTTAAGAAGGATTAGTTGTACTGTGCTTAATTCCACACACGAATCTATCTGTTAGCTTTTAGTCCCTGGATCAAACACAAGGTGTACCACACGTGCACGGAAGAAGGAAAGGAGAAGGGGAAAACACTAGATCTGAAGGATCTGCCGTTTCTGAGTCCAGATAGAGCTTATACACAATGGCATATTGGTGCTTATACACAATGGAGTACGTACACATAGTTGGTACATGACCACCACATCAAAAAGACAGGCATCAATCGCAGCATGTTACATGTACCGTGTATTCCGATTGGAACCGAGGGCAGACGACACCGCCGGACTTGATATATGGCTTTGATGGTGGGAGCAGACACGGACGCCGCCGTCGAGCGACACCGCAAAAGCGGCCGCCGCCGACGGTTGACGTGGACGGTACAGGTTAAAACTTCGGAATCTCTCGATCACCAAGCAAAACACCTCCTACTAAAGCATGCATGAAATTGACGTGACGAATAGAAAAGAAGTCAAATCCTCTCAATGTCTTTCGAAAAACCAAGGAGCAACCAAATCGGGAGGAAGGGAGGATCGGGGTAACGAGTAAGGGAGGGGGCTGCCGACTGAGGAAAAGAAAAGGAACAGTAGGGGGAGATAAACGGGAGGAAGGGTATCAGAGCGAGGATTTTTGGGTCCTCGGGCACATTTGAGCTTGGACCCCAAAAAATATATAAAATCATATTTTGAAACTTCAAAAAACTCTGAAACAAATCACACAAATAAAATACTTAGTAATGCTTGCGCATAAAAAAAATCGTTGAGAAACTTCCAAACTTGTGCGGTCTGGGACAATTATACTGGTGGCTCTGATGTTAGCAAGGTAATCCCGCACTTGAAATAAGTGCTAAAAGAGAGGATGTGTCAGTCAAGAATCACTACAAAAAGAAGTATAATAGAAGCGGGGGCTAGTTACTTTACCATATTCATCTTCTCCACATTGGACATCGAGCCCGTTGGAAAGGTAGGACGAAGAGAATGGGGAGGATCCCATGGATCATACTTATCTGTGGGCGATCCATCTGTACCTTTACTATTATCTTCATGACAAAGAGCTTCCACTGCCTCAGTTCTGTGGACTGTTTGCATTGGCATTGGCTGAAAAAAGGAAATATAACATGGAAATGGAATTACAAAGCCAATCCAATTTGGCATCCAATTTTAGTGCGCTACTGCTAGACAATATGAAAGAATGTGGAATGCTTGAATTTAATTCAGCAAAGGCTGTTGGGACCTTTCAGTGGGATACCTCTGCATCAGGCAAGGGAGCAAGCTGGATCTGCTCAGCCCTTTTTAAAGTAGTTAATTACCCTTAGGTGCAGTTCATTCGGATACAAAAGAACGAAAGAAATCTTTGACCAAGTGCAGCAGTACAACAATAGATGGAAGAGAGTGTTGCTATCTGAATTGGATCTTCTGAAGGATAGGGTCTCCTCTAGAATGCTGGAACCCTTAAGCAACTGGTTAAACAGCTGGAGGGATCTTAATCATCTCTGATTTCTTTCATTTCCTCTTGAGCCTTTTGTTTAGCTTTCCTGCGAGTTCTGGGAACTTTTTGGTTTGTCTCTTTTCTGATTGGATCTTGCTGATCCTATTATGTACATCATTTTAGTTCATAATATATTCTCAAGAGAGCTAGCTCCTAATGTTTCCGTTAAAAAAATGCTAGAATTCATTCTAGTACCTCAATAGAACATATTATCAGGGTACTTCTTTTACCATTCAGTGACAAATTACAAAGTTCACCGAAATGATTCAAAAATTATTAGAAATTTTGAAAAATAAGATAATCCTACCTCATGTCCAATAAATCAATAATTAAAAGTGAGAATAGCATAGTCACTGAGCAAGACGACAAGAGAAGGAAAAGTAGTACTTGAATATCCAAAGTAGTTGTGCCGCTTGGCCATAACACGCTTACTTTTAAGCACCACGATGGTGATTGACCATGAAACTCATGATAGCGTATAAATCTTACAGCCTACACAAACATACAAGGTTCTCCAGTGGAGAACATGTAAGCTAAAATCTACCATTCATAATAGTTCAAGTTTTTGATGCATGCAAGTTAGAGAACATTATGTTTCATATGGATTACTTAAACCATGAACAGTCAACCAACAATCCGATATGAGGAACCGAAGAGAGAAGGAACCTGAAGTTGAATGGTCGATCGAAATGCTGACGAGGTAGCTAGTGGCCCAACCAGAGGCTGCAACTCCGATCTGCATGCAACAAAGCTCGGTTTCAGTGAGACTTTTACTTGATATGAGGAGCAACTTCAAATCCGAAAGCAGCAAACAACAACTACTGATTCCAACACCCAAGCATCAACGATATGCTAGAGACAACAACATAAAGAGCAACAGGAGAGAGGGGAAGACAACAGAAGCAGCAGGTATCCTGACAGAAGAATTAATAAACAAAAATATCACAACTTGATGCACATCACGGCCAACTGATGGCGACTACGTGATGAGTTCTGTTGATGACGTAATTTGGCAGCACCCCGAGTAGTCCAGTGCGCCACAAATTTCACAGTGTTACCAAGTCGTGGCTCTCACTAAGCGGCCTGCGGCGTCCCTTCAAAGAATCCCGATCCCTGGGCAGCGCCCCGGGTGTCGAGTGTATCTGAGTACTGGATCCCGAGTTCTCATATTCTCGAGTACTCATTCCCCGAGTACTCGCGGTCCCGAGCAGTGTGCCCCGAGTGATCTGCAGCGCTTCCGAGTACTCATGTCTCATACTCCCGAGTACTTGCGCTTCCGAGTACTCATGCCCCCGAGTACTTATGTTCTCGAGCACTCGTGTCCCTGAGTACTCGCCTCCCCGAGCATTCGCGGTCCCGAGTAGATCCAAGATGGGTTCTAAGTAGCACGTCCGAGTTCCAGCGGTGCCGGCTTGTCTGAGTTGTGATATTCCCGAGTTATCCCGCAGGGGGGGTCAAGGCACCGAGTTGTTTGTTGTGAATTCTTTTCTGGTACCAGGAACCCTAACTTGGGGCACGAGGAACAGCAGCCGATCATAACGTTTAAAGGAAAGTACGAGATTTGGAAAGACTCCCGGATCGTATGGAAGGATATCTCATATACAGGGCGGAGTCCAGATCGCGGCGGTTAAGTTGATCAGATTAGGAAAGATATCTCGTGTGCGAGATGGATTCTTGGCTACGGCAGGCAAAATTATCAGATTAGGAAAACAATCTTTGTTTGTACGGAAAGCTACATCATGTACGATACAGAGTTGTATTCCAACCCTAAGACCGGGCGTACCCTATAAATATGAAGGGTATATGGCCGATTGAAAACAACACATAATCGAAACAATCAATCTATTACTTTTTCATCTACTATTTTCTTCTCATCCTTGTTTTATGCTTTTCGTTCTTCGCTGTTCTTCGTGTTCAACGGCAGCGAACCTCGAAGCTCTGAGGGCGGTCAGGCCGACTTAGAGCAGCCCATAGCTGCTGCACTCCCTGACGGGGTCCCTCCAGGGGGTGTGGGGTTTCGGGTCCTAAAAGACCTCGCCGGCGTGTCTTGCGTATCACGCTCCCGGCGAGGCTCCCCTGGTTCCGTGTCTTGCGCATCGCGCTCGGCATCGGGGGTACACGGTGACGTGTTCGTGTGTGAACAAGTTCTTTTTTCGTTAGATTGCCCTAAGGGGGATCTTCGTCTAATCAAATCGCACAACTCCTGAAATTGTTTAAAAAAAGAGAGATTTTTGTTCAAAATCGTTATTAAAAAGTTGGGACTAAGATATCCGGATGGGGGATTAGATGGGGTGGAGAGCGGGAGGGGCTGTGGTATCCGCAGAACAATGCTGCCGGTAGCTGCAGCAGTGAAGGTGCGTGGAACTGCCGGCGGGGGATCGCAACGGGAGAAGAGAGGATGCGCGGCGCATCTAGGGTTTCGCACGGGTCGGAGATGACCCGTGGGTGGGAGAGAGGGGGGTCTGCTAGCCGGAAAAAGATAACGGCGGGGGCCGGGCGATTGATCTCCACGTACCTGCCAATGGCAGCTGCTGGTGGGAGTCGGGGGGGGCTGGGTACGTGAGTAAGGCTGGACACTAGCCGAGCCAAGCCGGCTCAGGGCTCGGCTCGCACCAGCTCGCGAAAAAACGAGCTGAGCCAAGCTCGGCTCGTGTCCTGCTACGAGCCAAAATTTGGGCTCGGCTAGGGCCTGTTGCCGGCTCGTAGGAGCTCGTGAGCCGGCCAGCGCTGGCCCTAAATCCCCCGTCCCGAACTCCCGATCGTTTTGCCCGCAGCTCTGCTCAACCCCACGCCACGCCGCCGTCTAGGGTTAGGCTCGGCCTCGCCCGCCGGACTGCCGCCGCTGCTCCTCCTCTCCCTTGACAGCCGTCCGCACCACTCCTTCCCCTCCACAACCACCGCCGCCGCCGCTCCTTCCCCTGGCGGAGCCGCTCCGCTCGTCCCCTTCCTCGGCCGGTCGCCGCGGCTCCATCCCCAACCGCGCTGGGCTCGGCCTCACCGGACCACTGTTGCTACCGTGCTCCTCCCCTCCAGCCCCTCTAAAGCGACCCGTCACCGCTCCTCCGGTCCTCCCGCTCCAGTGCCTCCATAGCCGCACCGTGCCGCCGCTCCTTCCCCTAGCCGAGCCGCGCCGCTCCTCCCGATCGCTGCTGCCACTCGTCCTCAGCTGCGCTGCCACTGCTTCTTCGCCGGACAGCCACCGCTGCCACCGAAGCACCACCCGGATCAGCCGACAAGGTCCTCTTCTCCCCTGCTATAGTGTCTTGTATGTATTGTGTCTTGCACATTTTAAACCTCAATTTATGGCTAAAAAGCCTAACGATTGTTCTCTTCTTCTTCAGCGGTGTGCAATACGATAGCTTTTTGCAAGATTTCTCGTGGACCAACTGCTTGAAGATCGAGAGAACGAGCTTTTTTGTAAGCACTGGACTCCTTTGCAATGGTGCTCGGGGCCTCATTTTTTTTAGCAGTTCAAGGCTTCAAGAAGACTTCCGGCAATCTATAATGTCTTGATTGATTTTAGTCTTCCGGCAATCGGACTTGCTATGGTTTATTTGTTAGTCTTCCGGCAATCGGATTTTAGTCTTTTCTTACTATGTAACAGATTTAGTTTGGAATATAGTTTATTTGTTAGGCGCAAATCTGTTCCATAGATAGGAGTTAGACTTGTGCAATTAATAATTTGCTCGTGTCCAGCCTTACTTAACAGCAATTCATGTGTCAGCCTTATTCATGTGCTTGTTATAGAGAGAACATACGAATTAGGTTATTATATCAATTCTTCCAATTTGTTTGTATATCTTGTTTGGAGATCAAAATATTGGCTCCGGAGAACGTATTATGGTGTTCTAATTATTACTATTAAGATTGAGTGCATACTGAATAGTGTGTGTCGTGGCTCAGTTCTTAGCATGCGCTTGACGGAATTGTTGTGCTCAGTTCTTAGCATGCGCTTGATGGAATTGTTGAACTCTTTTCTTAGCACGTGTTGATTGCATCAATTTTTATACATGTATGTGAGTTGTCAGTCTTTTAGCAAAAATCATATTCAAATTTTTTAATACAACAAGTCCAAACGAGTCTATGCATCAATATTATTATCTCATATTATTTTGATATCTTATGGATGTTTGAATCTCCCATATGCTTAACGGTATGCATCATTTTGACAGCGTCTTGGTGTTGGTCTAGCTGAAAAAGTAGGCACATGGACCCGGAGCGGCAACGACCTAGTGAGGCGTTGCGGGCACTCACGCATGGAGGAAAGAGGGGCACCGCTGGCAGCCATGTTGTGCACGCCATGAAGGCCGGTGCAATGCGTCTACCTAGTTATTCACCTTTTGACACAACAGCGTCTCCTCCCCCACGGATGGTAGAGCTATTTTTTTTGCTTCTTTGTATGTGATTATGATGTTATCTTTTATCTTTTATTTTTAATTTCCAGCCGATGTAATATGATTACAATGTTTGATTTTATTTTTTATTTCCAATTGTTGTAATATGATTACGATATAAGGCAATTGTTGTAATATGATTACGATATAAGGTAATTGCTGCAATATGATTACGATGTTTGCTTTTGTCTTTTATTTTTAATTTTTAATTACTGTAATATGATTACGATATAAGTTAATTGTTGTAATATGATTACGATGTTTGCTTTTATTTTTTATTTCCAACCGATGTATGAGCAGGATGAAGAAGAAAATTCATATGATAGGAATGACACCATGTCTGAAGAGGGCATGGGAGATGCTTATGCTCTAGAGGTAGAGGGAAAATATATTGATGTTTCTGATGATGGGAATTCCGGAGAAGCTAATTGTTCAGTATCGGCAAGAGAAAGAAAACGACAAAGAGGGGTGAAGGTTGGGCCAAAGGTTGCCGTTCAGGTTCAGTCGAGCAGTAAGCAGACTTCAGATGTTTGGAACCTTTTTAAGAAGGTCCCATTGCCATCCATGAAGGAGAAAGGTGTGATGATACTGAAGGCCCGGTGTTTGTTCTGCAAGAAATTGTACTCATATACATAAGGAGGTTGTACTTCTCATCTTGGAGGGCACAAGAGGGCATGCGTGACATACAAGAACGTGATGACAAAGAAGGATAATCAAGCTCTTCTGAATTTTGCTCCATCAAGTGCAGGTGATTCTGGAATTCCTGTTGTGCATTTATTGGTAGAAAAACCATAAGAAGTGATTGTCTCAAGGTTTTTGATTCTGAGAGAGAAATACTTATGAAGAGCCTTAAAGGTGTAGACAGCATAGTTTTAACCACTGATTTATGGACATCCAATCAAACACTTTCCTATATGTGTTTAGTTGCACATTATGTTGATAAAGATTGGAATATGCAATGTCGTGTGCTGAATTTTATTGAGTTAGACCCTCCGCATACTGGTCGTGTGATATCTCAAGCTATATTTGAGTGTGTGGCTGCATGGAAGATTAAAGACAAGATCATCTCAATTACTTTAGATAATGCATCCAACAATGATGTAGCCGTCTGGGCTTTGAAGGCTAAGTTTGCTGCTAGAGGCTCACATTGTTTCGTTGTAAAATATTTTCATGTTCGTTGTTGTGCTCATATTATTAATTTGATAGTGAATGATGGGATAACAAGTATATCACATTTGATAACCAATGTCAGAGAATCTGTGAAGTACATAAAGAAGTCTCCGTCTCGCTTGCACAAGTTTGTTGAAATTTACAGATCTCTTGCATTGACCGTTGGAGAAGGATTGAAACTTGATGTGTCCACGAGGTGGAATTCCACATATTATATATTAAAAACATGCATTGCTTACAAGGAAGCATTAGTGTCATATGCTGATTCAGATGTAAACTATAGATGGGAGCCCACATGGGAGGAATGGGCAATATTTCAAACTATTCAACCAATACTTGCATCTTTGGCAGAAGTCACTACCGCATTTTTAGCTTCCACATATCCCACTTCAAATATCTTTTATCCTAACATTATCAATATCAAAATTGTATTAAGAGCTGCTTGTGCTTCTAGTAATGAGCATTTGAAGACTATGGACACTGCAATGATGGAAAAGTTTAACAAGTATTGAGAGGAAAAGAATAATGTCATGGTGATTGCAACTATTCTTGACCCAAGGTACAAGCTTAAATATATTGAGTGGGGTTTTAAGAAGATTTATGAACCGCAGAAGGCTATGGTAGAGTATGAGGATGTCAAGAATGAATTAGAGAAGCTATATGAGAAGTACGAGATGGACCATAGACATGAGAAGACGGCTTTTCAAAAATCTGGTGCATCACCATCTTCCATTGTGGATACAAGTAACTCTTTACCCTCTAGCTCAAGTGAGTTTCAGTCTTTCTTGTTTTCATCTTCTATGGAGCCATCAAAGAGCGAGCTTCTCATATATCTAGATGAGAAGAACGAGAGCTTGGCAAACAAATGTTTTAATTTGCTTGAGTGGTGGAAGTTGCATGCACATAGATACCTAGTAGTGTCAAAGATGGCAAAGAACTTCTTGACTATACCAGTTACCTTCGTGTCTTCAGAGTCCACTTTTAGCACCGGGGGTAGAGTTCTAGATGACTATCGAACTTCTCTACGGCCGGCTATGGTGGAGGCATTGGTGTGTGCTTCTAGCTGGATTAGAGGTGCACATAATGACAAGAAAATTATTATGTCAATGGTATGTTTATTACTATTATAATTTATTTTATATTACTATTGTTATTTTTTATCTATATCATGTATAACTCGATTAATATGAATTTATTTAGGAAGAAGATGATGAGGATGATGTCGAGCTCATTCTATTTCCACAAAGCGTTGTGGAGAGTAACTAGTAGGTGTTATAATGCTAATACTACGAAGTTCACATATAGAATGTTTGAAATACAAAATGCATATAGGATTAACTTATTCCATCTCTTCCATTTGGATTTTGGAAGAATGAAGAACAAAGAATAAGAATAGAGCTTCATATTGATGGTCGCATGACAGGATGTCATTTTATTTTTTGGATGTTGAATTATTCGTGTTGAGACTTGAGAGTTTGAGACTTTACATTTGATAACTTATTAGACATGGACTTGATAGTTGGTGCATGTTTGAATGTTATTGTTGATAACTTGAGACTTATTGATATATTGATTGTATCATTTTTTATGTTCTATGTGCTTGTTTATTGTATAATTGTTTAAGAGAAAAGCAAATGTACATGTACATGTGGGTACATGAGTTAAGAATTTAGTTCAATTCTCATATTTGTGCATCTCAAAAAATTCTTCAAAAATTCATAGATGTTCATCATATTATATTGTACAAACCTACAAAATTTCATGCAAAAATATAATCAAGAGTGCCCTATACAAAAAAGACAAAAAATTCAACTTATTTTTAAAACAATGTAGCAACAATTTTTTATCTTTTTTGTGTAGGGCACTCTTGATTATATTTTTGCATGAAATTTTGTGAGTTTGTACATTATAACATGATGAACATCTATGAATTTTTGGAGAATTTTTTGAGATGTAT
This sequence comes from Stipa capillata, assembly GCA_019208055.1. Classification (NCBI taxonomy): domain Eukaryota; kingdom Viridiplantae; phylum Streptophyta; class Magnoliopsida; order Poales; family Poaceae; genus Stipa; species Stipa capillata. Next base: position 461,602 of record JAGXJF010003052.1, read on the forward strand.
AAATATGAGAATTGACCTAAATCCTTAACTCATGTACCCACATGTACATGTACAAAATCCACTCTCATTGTTTAATATATGTATGTGGATTGTCAGTTTTTTAGCAAAGGTCATGCCCAAATTTTTTTATGCAACGACCCCAAACGAGCCTCCGAGCGTCTCGCGAGCTTTTTGACTCGGCTTGCCGAGCTTTACGAGCCGAGGAGGAGGCTCGGCCTCGGCTCATTGCACCTCCGAGCCGAGCTGAGCCTGAGCCGAGCCTCGCCGGGCCCGAGCCGAGCTACGAGCCTCGAGCTTTATGTCTAGCCTTATACGCGAGGGAGGAGGCCGAGGTGAGAGAGAGAGGTCTTTATTTAGGTTTGTTTGGTTGCTACGGGAGGAAAAACCAGAGTTTTAAGCTCTTAAGGCTTTGGAGCTCTGAAAATATTTACCTCTACGGATATGTTATAAGGGTATCCTACAAGTCCTAAAAAAATCGTTCTTTAATAAATCAAACACAAGATGTTGTGTTAACAAACACGGTAGAGGACTATAAATCTCCGATAAAATCAGAGTTACACCGGACTGTAGATAGGATTTTACAGATCATGAAACATGCAATATATGTATAAGAAGGGATTTTTTGATATTTTTATTATTTATCCTGAATTTAGTTTGTCTGACGATTTACCTAAGCTAATATGACAATATTTAAAATATCTTAAAGTCGATGTGTCAATTGATGATTTGTCCCAAAGGAGATTTCCTGCAAAAGAAATCAATCAACCTTTAACCTTCACCTGAATTGACCATATCGCCCCTGGTTAATTTCAAGGTTCACCTGCACCCCACCCGTAGCGAACAGATCCCACGGCGATCCATTGATGTTGTTATCCTCCTCCTCTTGGACATCTATACTGCCAGGTGAGATTATTTTTCTTGACAAAATATATTCTTAAGTTAGGGATTAACTCATTCTCCTTTGATCAAACCATTTTTGTGAAACATTGGGAGAAAAGAAGAGAACAAAATAGATGAGAAAGAGAGCACGAGATAGAGAGGCACTCCAACCCTCTCTGCTCCAGGTGTCCCAGCGACTCCTGGTGCTTCGCTGTTGATCGGGTGCAAGACAAATGAGTGTGGCTGTGTGGAAGGGCAGGGTGGAGGAGTAAGGGCTAATTGATTCTTTTTGTTGAAAAGCTTCTGTAGGTCAGATTATCAATTGACATGTCAATTTTAGGATATTTTAAACAGTGACATACTAATTTAGACAAATCATCAAAGACACACCAACTTTGGGGCAAGTGGTCAAACATCCCTTGTCGTATATGTATTCCACACTGGAGGTCTGTTGCACTAGATTCCAACTCTACCAGCACCTTCGCCAAACTGTCATGCATCGCTTCTACCCTACACCGGCGTCCCCGCTGTAAAACCATCTCTGAGTGTCATCCTATCCATCAGCTCACTTCCGCACCTCACAAAGTCCCGCACCAAGCACCAAAACCACCCCGAGTTGGTCTTCTTCCCCAACTCTGGCAATGGAGCTCGCCGACATCATCCTGTAAATTCTGAGTGCACAGGTGAGTCATTGACCAATGCTGACTACACAGGTGAGCCAAGCTATTCTTCGGTAAGTCATACATGTTGCATACTAACTCCAAATCACTCCATTATTTTCTCTAAAGTTATATAATTTCGAATCCTATCAGTACCACTTCTTAAATTTTTGGAATTTATTTGAATTTTTTCAATGTTTATATGTGTTATTTGCTTTTTCCCCGGATAGGAATCAACTATCATCAAGACACAACTGTAGAATAAGATACACGGTACACCCACGTTTTCCTTCTACCCTTGCCTAGGTTTTCTCTTGGTATATTTTTCTTTTCACGAACCTTGTTAAGAGGACAGGGTGCTCCTGCGAATTTCTCTTGGTACATAGCCTTGTAACTTTCAAACTAAATATGGAGAGTAATTTCTAGCCAATTTTTCCTTTTTTTTCTCCCCACCACCAACAACAACATGATCATCATCTAGTTCTGTCTCGCGTATATTTTAGAACAACTCATGGTCAGATGTGCAACTATACCTAAACTTACATAACTTTCACCACATAGTGACCGTCGCCTTGCTTGTTTGTAGACATGAGATTGTGGCCTGGTCTATCTTGTGGTTGGACATCGAGCACGACACGTGGACAGACGTGTTTTGTCCTCCACTTATACGGCGAGGATGGAGAGGTTGGAGCGCCTACAGCTGGACCGATATGTTCAGTTTGACCAACTAGTATTCAGTGCGATGAAGCTGTTGTTCTTTTCTTGTCTTAATAATTAATTGTAATATTAGTATGTGCAACATATGCTATTAATAATTAATTGTAATATTAGTATGTGCAACATATGCTATTCTTGCACCTCCATGTTAACATGCAACGCACCGCATAGTGTTTTGCGTCTCTACGCCTGCTAGCTCCACATGCAATACATGGTGCGTGCTGTTGCTGGACTGTATGTGCATATCCCCTCTTTTTTCCTTTATCTTCATATAAGAGCATAGGCCAGCTGTGGCTGACCTGCTGCGCTTGGTACGGGAAAAGACGGGAAAAGAGGGGAGGAGGTGAACTCCATCTTGCAAGTTGCAAGTGCAGTACCAAGAGCGCCTAGGGACGATGGCGACCGACGTAACTTTTTTAAACTCAGGCAATCTTTATTAAAATCACGGAAATCGTTACATCATCCACTAACAATGGAAAAAGAAAGCATTTGAACTACATTTCTGTGTTTATTTTGCTGGAGTCTGAATCACGTACCCATGTTTGAACTGTTGAATTATGGTGGTATCTGATTACTTCTGAAAATTATCCTCAAAATGTGCATTACAGCTGCTGTTAATGTGCTGGACTAAGAGTGAAAAATATCTGTTTGCTGCTCCTTGTCACCCTTGTTTAACTGCTTCTTTTTATAAAAGTACTGTTTCTCTTGAGGATTGATTCATCCATCCGAGCCGTTCTGTAAGGATAGTTTTGCTTTTAGGTCAGAGTGTCAATTATGTCTATTATTTTTAGGATAGTTTTGCTCGTTCTGCCAATTGTCTGCGATTCAGATACACTTTGCCTGCTTCCTTATGCATTTATTTGTTAACTATAATTCTTGCCTGGTTTGCACACTCTGCAGAGCTCGAAGCCAGTTAAAGGAAAAGAATACGCAGTAGACATGGCATCTCGTTTATGGACCTAGTTACTTGCGCAGCCTCCAGCTTCTATGTTTGCATCCGTTCTGCAGTAAGTCTAATGGATAAATCATGTCTTCGTTGATTGCAAGTATTTAATACCTTTTGCTTGCAGTGACTCTGAGGATGACGATGAGGTGATTGAGTCAGAAGCAGGGAGTGACGGTGAGAAAGAGGAAGTAATACGAAGAAATCAAAGTACCCAAGTGCATGAAACGGAATTTTGTGCTTGGAAGTTGGAACTATATTAGGTAGCGTTTGGGGGAGAGAAGAAACCCGACTAACTTGTGGTGTTTCGACTGTAAAAGCAACCAACCTTTTCGAAAGCAGAGGCAGAGCTCCTCGTTTGCCATTTTGTCTTCATCGAAGCAGATGGCAGCTGCATGCGGACTGAAACATGCAGCGCTTGGTACAGGAAAAGGAACCCCATCTCTTGCGGTACTTCTCCTTCTCTTAGAATATTAAGCAATTTTTGATTTATTTTAATCTATAGAAACATGAAATACTACATATGGCAATTATTCTAGCAAATATAACCATAGAGATATTTCCAAACAAGCTACACATAATAGTACTCATCAAAGTATCTCTAAACATACTAGATATGCTAGTATATTTCATCATCAATATATTCTCAAGCAGCCTAGACATACTAGTTTCTAGGCTATAGCCAAAGGCTATCAATAAATTAATCCACCGAAATAATACCATGGCAACAATCAACACGACATCTATTGTTATGTATGCCCTATGCATATTAGTCATGTATAGAGACCAAGCAGTGTATAATACATACTCTATAATGACAACCATCAAACATACGATCAAAGCCATGATCGCTTGTACAGAAACGTACCCACGTTGATGAGTCCTTCAATATCGATGTGGTTGATCATAGCCATGACGAAGATCGACGTCGTGGAGGTAGTTTTACAGCAGTCGCCCTACGTCTCGCTTGATGTAAATGAAGTATTCCGCTCCGCCTCGCGCCTTGCTTGATGTAGTTGTACGGATGCCGCAACTTGATGTACCTGACATTGATGAACAGTGAGCCGTCGCGTGTAGCGCTCCCCCAAAAACCTTATTCGCCTTCTCCCAGCGCAAAATCTCACAGGCGAGGGTTCCAGAGGCTTACTCTCCCGTGCGCTCGTGCACGCAGACATCAGGATGGAGTAGCACTATATGTGGCAGCATAGAACTAGGAACAAAACACTTAACATAAAAAGGCTTCGCTTAGGGTTCACGCTCACAAAGAGATAGAACGCAAGATGACACTTTTGGAAGAGAGAAAGGAAAGCTCTAAGGCTTGAGGTGCATTATGGGCAGTCCCCTCCTCTTCTTTATACAGACTAGCTCTCTCCTCCATTTTCTTTCCATTAGCAATATGGTACTAAATTAATTACATACGTTAGCAATTTAATTGGATCTTTGGGATTTTTAGGAATTAATCCAATAATTCTAATAGCAAGCTATTAGTACTACGAGCATGGACAACCAGAGCAAAGAAAACCTAGAGAGGTGAGGACAGGAGAGGAGAGGAGAGACGCACGCTATGGCGGCTCGCTGGCTCGCTGATGGTGCAGTAGGTGGGCGCGGCGCGAAGTTCGTCCTCCGATCGCTTAGCCGCGTGTTCTCGCCGGCGAGCTCAGAGGTATTCTCTTCCCTTCATCTTTCGCATGAAAGATTGGTCATTTGGGTAGAAAAATCCATCCTTTCCTTTTGTTCTCTCTTCTCTTCCTCAACCAGATGTATGACATGGAGCACAACAAATCACCAGGAAAAGGTGAAAAGAAGGATGAAGTGGTGAGCTCCTCTCGTTCATCTCTTACATGAAAGATTGGTTATCTAGGTTTACAAAATTTCATCTTGTTGTTCTCTTTCTTCTCTTCCTCACCCAGATTGATGACATCGAGCACATCAAATCCGTCAGACTAGGAGAATTTGGAAGAAACGATGAAATGATTGCCAGTAGCTCGGAGGTATTTCTTCCGTTCATCTCTTAAGTGAAAAATTGGCATTTGGGTTCACAAAATTTCATCGTTTTGCTCTCTTTCTTCTTTTCCTCACCTAGTTTGGAGATTTCGACTAGATATTATGGTAATGTTATTATTTGTTATGGAAGGATTTATGCCTATTTAATTAGGTCTTTTAAGGTACACCCATTACCTCTTTAGAGGTAAGACCTCGCACTGAATCAAGACCATTGATTGTTGGCGTCAAGTTTAGCTAAGTAGAATTTTCACTTGCTGCTGAAGGTTACCATCCAGGCAATAAAAAGAAAGGAATCAATGTAGGAGCAAGCATGCAACATTTCATAATTAGATTGTGGTCTTTCTTTCCAAAATCAACATCAATCCCGTAAAGAAAAGAATACGAATGGGCATGCCAGAACGTTTGAGCATATTTGAATGGAATTTTATAGGTTTTATTCCAACTTGAATATGAATGGGAGACTGAATGCTAAATAGGATTTTGCCCATGGAAAATCTGTTTGGTTAGTTCTAAATTTTTGTAGGAGATTTCAAATTATAATTTGGAAGAGTTTGATTAGAGTTTTAATTATAGGATTTTTGCTGAGTCTAGGCTACATCCTGAGTCCAAGTGTTCCTAGTTTTGAATCATTTCATCCTTGGACCTTTATTTTCTATCTATATAGATGTATGATACTTTAGGTTATATAATGACTAGGCTTTTCAATTCTGGGTTTAGATTGGGGTAAATTTGAATAAACATTTGAATTTCGACTAAGCCAAGTTGAATTGTCACAATAAAATATATATTATGGTTCATGTGTTGTCACTTGTTACAATTTTTTTTCTTTCATGTTCACGTGAACGTGATGTCAAATATAGTATATAAATTAGCACTACATACCTTTTGAATATATTATTTCCAATTATGCTAAATGTACCAAAACAAAAGAAATTAATACCTATTTAGTAGCTATCGGTGAACTTATTACCTCATAGGAGGTAATAGGTCATCTTGTTCAATCTTGGCCCTTGGATCAAGAGAAATGGACAGTCCAAAATAGTTGGGAGCGTCTTAAAATTTCTCCTATTTTATACCTTACTAAGTAAGTTGTCTGCTACCCTATTAGCATTATTTGCGTTAAGGCCAAAATTAACCTCCATCGGTCAACTCCTCAGATTTCCACCCCATCTTAGTATCTTACCTCTAGTGATGTAAGGTGGAGCATCTTAAAAGAGCTGCTGTGACTAATTGAGATACATGCTCTTGAAGTTCATACTTACTAGATGATACCCTGCACATTGCCGTGAAAATTGTAAATAATGGATTTTATGGATTTGAAGTTAGATCACTTAATAAATTTTTAGTGAGCATGTATTAGGGTAATAATTATGTTTTCTTGGTGTATAATGAACTGCAAGTTTGATGTCTATAATTTGGTATGGCAATGAGCCAACCATCAACCGTGTAGGAGATTGTCTATATTTGTAGTAACGCTCAGACTATAATGGTGATTATTTACCTCTCTTTCTTGAGATATTATCAATAATCTCCACTACGCAAAGAACTTGTGTGCTGTTATTATGTAAGTTATGCCAACAAGTAAGCATGTTGTTTTCAAGCCATATATGCATCTATCCACATAGTCACAAAAGAGGCAAAGACTACATAAGTTCACGTTGGAGGACAACAAACCAAATCAAACAAACCTCCAAAGATCAACAAACTTGATAGTAAAAAATTGTGTGTGCAAATTTGTATAAAGGATATCACCATAACTCATAAGTCCAACGTTTTCTGTAAATAAAGATGCATAAAGGAAAATTGGAGAGGAACTAAACGAATTGGCAAGCAATAAATAAATAAGATGCATAAAAGAAAATTGAAGAGGAACTAAACTAATTGGCAAGCAATAAATTGAAAATAAAATTGAGATGACTGCAGGAAAAGTAGGTAGTGGGGACTAGCTATTTAGTAATAGAAGATTTGCTCCTTAGGGTGAGAGATTAGCTTAAATCATTAGCTGTAGGCATTTACTGTTCATCAACTGCTTATGGAGCAGGGGATTGTTTGCTGTGAGAATTGGAGTGAACCAGTTCGATGGATATAAATTTTAAGGAATGTTTTCCTTGTTGAATTATGAATTACTATAGTTGATTATTCTTATTGTGGAGTTAGTGGGGTTATGACTTCACTAAACAGGGTCTAAACATTGATGCTCACCACGTTTTGTGATATTTATAGATTTATCGGGTCCCAGTCAATTGTAGGCGTGTGCTTAGATAGCACAGTCACACGTGGGTGTCGTGCATGGTAGTGTGTCTGCACCAGGGGCATTTTCCCTATAGTCGCAAAAAGATTATTTGATTATTTCTTTTGTGGACCGAGGTTCTTATATTGAACAATACATTTGTAACTTTTGAACACCAATCCTAAAAATCTTTGAGTCTGCCACTGCCATATAATCCTATGTAATGAGCTATTTCATGCATTTTATTATTAATTCTCAACTACTACTCTTAGCTTAGGACTTGCTTATGTTCTCTCGTTGCTCTTCCTCTAGGTCTAAAAAATTTCACTTTTTGTCTAGGAGAATTTATGACATGCTTCTTCCACAGCGATTAGATTTGCAATCTATGACAAAGACTTGGCATACTTCACAGACAAACCATTTTTCAATAGTGTTGGATAATTCCGTCTCTCGTGATATGACAAATTTGTTACAATTGATACACGAAGATAAAGAGACCTACAAGAAGTGTTTAGCAAATGCTAATTTTGAAGACATGTACCACACAATGGCATGGACAACTTTGGTGACAAGAAGTTTGATATTTCCCTATTCACTTGATGATGTGATGAGGACATCCCAATTAAGGATATCATCACAACACCTATGCCAAGTGTCACTCCTCAAGTGCCGGCAATGCAAGGACCAATAACTAGGGTTCGTGCTTCTCATCTCAATTATCAGGTACTTTCATTTCTACATACTTTATTTAATAGTAATGAGAATATGATGTTGCCTAATAAAGATGTTCTTTTGCTAATTAGGAATAGGGGTCCAGCATGGATATGATGGATAAGGAGAAGCAATGATGGCAGCAAAAACTTGAAGAACGCGAGTGCTGAGTCAATTAGAGATGGAAGAACCTTCAGGCCACCATAACAAGGACTTAGTGAAGAATCCTTGACCTCCCACCACTTGGGTTCCGGCCAAGGCTGGTTCATCCCAAAGGGGTTGCAACCAGGTCAAGCCAACATGGTGTTACGTCACCTATTCTGGTCAAGAGCCATGTATCTTTTAGTTTCAATAAACTTAGAGACATTCGAGTCGTAAAGGAGAAGGAGTCCTAGTCGTGAATAGTACCTCCTCTCCACACTCTCCTATATAAGACACCCTGATTTCCTAGGATTAGATAGGTTTCATTGTATTGTTTAGCTACTACTATAATTTTGCATCTATAAGTCGTGTAGGACTACCGTCTCGTTCAGATATCCTAATTCGTTCTTCCAACTCTCATGCCCGATTTATTACTTGCAATTTAGATTACAAATTATCACAGTTCTTGCCAGTTCTTCGGTTGCTTGTAGGAACTCAAACTTGATTATTGACGATAACTAGTATAGTATCCCGTATACGAGAAGGCATCCTGACGATAACTAGTATAGTATCCCGTATATGAGGAGGTATCCGTATACAATTCCCTGGATTATCGGAATAAGAGTACGTATCCGGTAAAGATCTCCAGGAGACAAGGTAACCCCCTGTAATCCACACCCCTCTCTTTCTAGGGAAAACATGGAATCGTCAATAAGATTCTTGATCATATCAAACCCATTCAGGTTACGGAATTGCCCTTGGGCTGCAAGGAGCAGAATAGCAGTAGGGACAAGCTTCCCATGCTTGATGTAATTCCAGAGCTCATCGACTACATTATCCGTGTGACTTGCAAGCAATCTAATTGTGTCCAAGAAGATTTTCTGCATAAGTCATCAATACAGAACAGTTTTAACTTAAAAGTGCGTATAGTATACGTAATAAAGATTGACATCAAACTTTATCAGCAAGCAAAGTTAACAAAAACTTGACTTGTTTCCCCTTAATTAAATAGAAAAGGTCCCTCCTGAAGTATGGACATGAATACAGAAGAAATTTACACAGGGAAACTATTCTCTCTCACAAGTTGAACTATACGAAGTCACAAATTGTCCGTTCTTAAGTACTGTTAGAGCAGTGGATTTAAATATCTGTCACGAGCTGAACTTCTTTATTGCTATTATGTACCCAAGTAGTAATTGATGTAAGGAGGGATTTAAGACAAACCATCTCAGGCAGGCAAAGCAGATGTATGAGCTTGTAGATGTACTCGACATTCGCCTGCCTATACTTCTGGTCATCTAATAGATTGTCCTCCAGATACTTATGCTGTCAAGTGTTCTCGATGGCAACATGGAGTGGAAGGAGACCCTGAATGACTTTATCGCCCGAGGTGCGTTGATTGGCCGATGCACCGTAGCGGAATACTAACTCAACCATGTCAACGGAGAAAGTCTCAGTAGCTTGGTGGAGGGGGAAGTACCCAAAGCTGGTAATGTAGTTGGATTGGCACGCTGACCCTAGAGTTTACGCCCCTTCCCCTCCAAAACAGCCTTAGCACAACGCAGGGCATTGAGTCTAATAATTAAGTCGAGGGTTTGTGGAGTGATGATAAAATCATATCTATACGTCTATATAGTGTACCAAATTTGAACTAGACCCGGCAAGCAATCTGAGCCATTGATCCCATAAATCCGACGGCTGAGATTGGACGGATTCGTGTGAACTGTACCTATGAACAGCACCCGTGAACAGTACCATCTACAGTACCTGCGTGCATTGCACGTACTGTTTGCTAGTACCATGTAGTCCATATACTTTCCGAAGAGGCGGAGGAAGCATGGAACACTATCCTTTTGGAGGGTGGCCCCCAAACGGCTGTATATCTCAATAAATTTACTGCGCAGCATCTAGATGGATCCTTCAATGTTTGAAAAAGGTGAAGGGAAATCAGTTCAGTTACCCAACTAACAAAGCATAACAACAAAAATATTCTATAAAGACATCTTATGCTGTTGATATTATAATGTTGCAGCACATAGGATAACTACAAAAAATATTGCAGGAAAAACACGAAAAATATTAGATGCCAAATGATATGTCAATCATACTTAAGGAAAAAGTATAAAGAACCCGAGGAGTGCGGTCTGGGACAATTATACTGGTGGCTCTGATGTTAGCAAGGAAATCCCGCACTTGAAATAAGTGCTAAAAGAGAGGATATGTCAGTCAAAGAACCACTACAAAAGGAAGTATAATAAGAAGCGGGGGCTAGTTACTTTACCATATTCATCTTCTCCATACTAGACATCGAGCCCGTTGGAAAGGTAGGACGAAGAGAATCGGGAGGGTACCATGGATCATATTTATCTGTGGGCAATCCATCTGTACCTGTACTATTATCTTCGTGAGAAAGAGCTTCCACTGCCTCAGTTCTGTGGACTGATTGCATTGGCATTGCTGAAAAAAAGGAAATATAACATGGAAATGGAATTACAAAGCCAATCCAATTTGGCATCCTGCTGAGATGCCAAATTTTAGTGCGCTACTGCCATAGTTTTTTTTTCAGTGAAATTTCACCGAAATTTCAGAAATTTCAGTGCTTTCAGTAGCTCCTGAAAAATTTGCATCTCGGCCAAAAAAATTCAGCACTTTCGGCGAGTAATCTGAAATTCTGAATCTGAATATTGCCGCCGGCGCCAGGGCAAAACATTTGGCCCACCCACTCTCGTGCCTTCTCCTCTTACCTACTGTCTGAAAGACTGAAATCTAAATCACAAAATTCCCCAACTCATATCCCCTATTCCCCTACCCTATTCCCCTTTGGCGGCGGCCGGTGGCGCAAGACGAGGCACAACGGCTGGGACTGCACGGCTGCAGGCTCTTTCCATCGGCCTCCTTCTCCCTCCTCACAAGTCCCCTGCTGTTTATCAAGTCTCAGCACGAGCGGCGCCCCTGCTCCAGCACAAGAGCGTGCGTGAACTGCCGTGACGACCTCGGCTCCGTAAAGGCAGCAAGTAGTGCCGGCCAGCTCTAGGGGCAGGGAGAGGCATGGCTGGTGCAAGCGGAGGGGTCGGTGGCAGTAGCAATAATACCGGCGGGGATGACGTCGGTGGCTCAGATGATGCTGCCGGACGGGAAGCAACACCAGTTGTGGCTGCGTCAGGTACAGATAGAACTGGAGTTGGTAATGCACATCAGTCTACAGCTACACCTGGACGAGGTAATTAGCATTCTTGCCCATTGTAATCAGATGCATTGTAATTAGATACCCAGGAACTGATATGAGGCTTGATTTATATGTAGAAAGTGATAATAGTATGTATAAACTATCATGGAAATGCAGGATATAGTTTTACCGGAGATATTGATAATCCATGGAGTCATGCTGCTCATTATAAGTCCCAAGGTTTTGCATGCCATTATTGTGGTTTCAAGAGGCAAGGTGGAGGCGCAACCCGCCTAAAGGAGCATCTGGGTGGGATAGCAGGACAAGTGATTTCACGCTGTAATGTGCCACCTGAGGTGCAAGCTACAATGAGGAAGACTCGGCTGGGTTACAAACACAACAAAACAGTAGTAACAGCTCGCAAACTCAGATTGGAACTTGACCTTTTGCAAGAAATGGGTGGACAAGGAGTAATTGATGTTGATTTGCCTAGTGATGAGGAGGGTCGAATACAATTGGCAACACAGAAATCATTGAGAGATATTCACCTTCGGCATGCAGTGGAGAGTATGGGTAGCAGATTTGAGCTCGGGTCTAGGACTGGCAGTGGCAGTGGTGTCGGTAGTTCTGCCGGTGAAAAGATAACCAAATATCTTTGCTCTAAAAGCTCTCGTAGTGCTAGTGGAAGTTCCAGTGTGAGCCACCAGCCCAGGATTGACTTCACATTGGCCACGACAAATGCAACAAAACTTGGTCAAGCTTGGGCAAAGTGGTTCCATGCTAATGATATCACTGGACGAAAAATCAATTGTCCTTTCTTTCGAGCAGCATCGAGGTTGACTCAAGAGCTACGTGCAGTGGAGCACCTTCCTACGGCGCATGAAGTTGATGGGATATACTTGGAAGCCAACTATATTGAAATGAGTGACTATGTTGAGAAATTCAAGGAAGATTGGGTTCAATATGGTGTGACTGTCATGTGTGACTCATGGACAGGACCTACTGGTATGAGCATCATCAATTTCATGGTTTATTGCAATGAGCTTATGTTCTTCCATAAGACCGTCAATGCAAGTGGTCAAATCTAGAATTCAGGTAATGAGAAGGTATTATGTTGCAATTATATTTATCTTGTCTTCCTTTTCATGCATTGTGATTTATGTTGTCTTTTTTCATGCAGATTTCATACTCAAGGAGATTAGGAAGGTGGTTGATGAGATTGGCCACAAGGTTGTTGTCCAAATTGTCACGGACAATGGTTCGAACTACAAAAAGGCATGTAAAGACCTCATCAAAGAGTATCCTCATCTCTTTTGGCAGCCATGTGCTACTCACACAATCAACCTCATGCTAAAGGACATTGGCAAATTCCCTGAGGTTGATAAAGTTGTCATTAGTGCCAAACAGATTTGTAGGTTCTTCTATAATCACAACAGGCTACATGAAGAGATGAAGAAGAAGATTGGCGGAGAGTTGATCCGTCCCAACTCCACCCGGTTTGGAATTGTGTTTGTTTTCCTTCAGAGTTTTCATGATAGGAAAGACAAGTTTCGACAATGGATGGTGTCAGATGAGTGGAAGACTAGTGATTGGAAAAATGATCCCGACTATGACTTTGTAGAAGCAAGCTTGACAAGTAGTGAATGGTGATTGACCTCAAAACAGTCCTAGATATAGTGCTGCCACTATATACTGTATTACGATATGTTGATCAGCAAAAGGTTGGAACCATTTCTGGTTTCAAACTAAGGATGATGACTGCTATTCAACAAATGTCAACTCAACTTGGTGAAGGAACAGTGGAAATGGAGAAATACATGAGTAAGGTGGTCAAGAGGGTTCAGTATATGTATGATGACACAACGATGGTTGCAGGTAGCTAATGTCCTTTATCCTGAAACTATGAATTGACTAATTTTTATGCGTTGCATACATATATATGTAGATGCTGTCCTTTATCCTGAAACTATGAATTGACTAATTTTTATGCATTGCATACATATGTAGGTGTTGTAGAGTTGTTACCTTTTAATACCAGCTACTATACATTCTAATGTTGTTTTAATTCATATGTAGCTGCTGTCCTTGATCCTGAGTCTCACTATACAATTGCGTTTTGCAAAAATCCCCGCAATGTCGATAAACTCCTAGATGTACTATCAAGGATAGGGGACACACCTGAATCTGGAGTGAAGGCTATGGCTGAATTTGAGTTTTATCGTGCTAATAAAGGAAAGTTTGGTGGAGTGATGGCACAACTCGGAGCACGCATAGTTAGCCCATGTAAGTGTGCACTATAGGATTGGTGAACATTGAAATGTAATATGCTCTCCTTTGCTGATTTATGGTGTTCTTATCTTGCAGCCACTTGGTGGTTCCAGTACGGAGGAGAAGTACCTGTTTTGCAGAAGTATGCATTACGCATTGTGTCTCATTGCGTGTCATCAAGTGGTATGAGCGAAACTAGAGCACTTTCGCCTTGGTCCATACCAAAGTGAGAAATAGGTTAAGTTACACCAAGCTGCATAAGTTGGTGTTTGTCCATTACAACTTGAAGCTTCGCCTTCAGCAAAACGAGACTGATCGAGAAGATAAGGAAATCAATCCATGTGCTCTCATGATGGATCTTACACTGTTTGATGAAGCAAATCCAATCATGGATTTGATGAAGCAATTCAAGGAGTGAATCAGAACCAATTTTGGATGAGGGAGGTCGCCCATGTTAGGTTATTCGTGAAATAATTCAAGTTATGCGCTCAAAGAGGAAGATGGTCAAGGTTTCTAGTCTTGTGAGGAGGCCAAATGTGAAGAAAGGGAGGATGGTACCATTTAATGAAGAGGAGGAAGTTTTGGAAAGTGATGGTGATCATGATGATGACGATGAGGCTGACTTTATTGATGTCGATGGTGATAGTGACGAAGAAGAGGAATTGCATCCGGAAATGTATTCACCAGATTCTACACTAGAAACAACAACAAAACAACTAAATCTCACATATATTGGAGCAATGGTGGTGAGATCTAGAGGAGAGAGAATGCAAAGGATATTTACCCGAATCCATCGATGCTCTTGCCCTAACTTAGCGAGGAGCACCTTCTATGAGGGAGATTGGTGGGTAGACGTCCAAATCCCTCCAAATCGGAGAAGAAAAACCTCCAAATCCGCGGTGAGGAACCGCCAAGATGGAGAACTTGAAACCCTTTTGAAGAACTTGAAGAACCCGGAGCTAGATCTGGATTTCGGGCTACCAAAGTACCTTCTGGAGGTTCAAATGGGGCCTCCGGAGGTGCTGGAGATGGGCGGCGACGTTAGGGTTAGGGCATGGGGTCGGGGGTAAAATGTATTGAGTGAAAAGTTTTTCCCCCGACTCGGCCTTAAAAAGCCAAATCGCGCACCGTCCGGTGGTTCGGTCCGGAGCCTCCGAGCTCAACCTCCGGACTGTCCGGATTCCGGGTTGCTTCCGGGTCCGGTTTCGGGCGGGTCCAGAGGCTACTGGACTCGTCCGGAGCCTTACCCGGAGCGCAGTCCGGATTCCGGGTGGTCCGGATGTTGTGTCCGGAGCCTCCGGATGGAACATCCGGGCTGAGAGAAAACTCCTCACAGCTATTTTAAGGATCAAAATGACTTGTGCAAGAATAGAGTGGATGCCATGAGGTGAGCATAGACAGCACTAGGAATGTCCTTAGGTGTTCTATGCATATCCAATAGGGAAAATACAATACGAATAGCTTTATTGGACATGATTCGAATCAAGAACAAAGGTCAATCACAAAGAGAAATGAACAATGAGCATAAGATACATTGAAGAGGTATTTCTACCATATGTTTGAGCATATTGATCTAGGACCGCGAGTTCTATTGAAAGTAATGGGTCCTAAGAATCAAACTCATTTTAGCATATAAATCACACAAGTAGTCATTTATACAAGTTTCAATATTTGCATCCTCTACGGATGTGATAGCTCATTGCTTGAGCTACACTCCCCCTTATTCCATGCACGCACCTAGATAGCAAGATTGTCGGAGTATTATTCCGGCAATACTTAATATGGGGCGGTGTGAGCACAGCAAATCAGGATGGGTGCACACGGGAGACAAGATGTAGGCAGGTTCAGGCCCTCACAGAGAGGTAATACCCTACATCCTGTACTTGGTGGCTGGTATTGTGGGTATCCCGAGTGCCGCAAGCCCTAGAGAGTCGATCTCGAGGGGACTTGAGCTTATGAAACAATGGAGACTAGGTCAGATGGATTGGATCCCGATCGGAGGTCCCCTTCCGGGCCTTATATAGCCGGCCGGAGTAGGGTTACAGGAGTCCGGATCGGTTTTAACAGATTGATTTCCTATTCGGTTACAACAAATTCCGGGTAAGCCGGATGGGTATTAGTCCTTGTCTTGTACTCCACGTTAACGAGGCGCCCCCGTGTTGTAGTCGGACTCCGAGTAGCCGGCCCGGCCCATCCCGTGGCCGGGAGGCCGGATTCGTCCTCCTTGATGCTACCCGGGTGCCATGTCCTCATCAGTAGCCCCCGAGTCCTTCACGATCTTACTGCTGCCGGTCCTCGCATCTGAATGAGCTTTCCGACTGACTCCGGCTCGCTGGGAGATTGCGAAGGGCTAAGTGAACTTCTGCAAAACAAGACAGTTAGAGCCAAGTAACATTCACCCGTAAGGCAGGAATGCTAAGGCGAATGAGCTATTAACGGGTAATCTCCGATGGCACCCGGTCCATCCTTAGGGACAGGGACCGGCTGATAGCCCAGCGTTGGACGTGCCATGAATTCCGACTGAATTCCCGAGTAGCACCCAGCCTTCCCGAGCGGGTTAAGGCCAGCTGGAGTCCCCTGAAGGAATGCCTCCGAAACTCTTGTCCGAACCAGAGAAAACTGACATGGCGCATAGGTTCCCGAGTTTCAAAGTCTTACACCGGGTCATTCCACTGAAACTGAGGATCCCAGTTACCAAAGCCTCCGAGGCTTAAGTGCACGGCAGGTCTGGGTGGAAGATCCAGCAGCTCCGAGTTGCTCAGCATCCGACTTGTGGCCTATGGGAGGCACGCCATTACTGTCCCTCACTCGGGTGTACTCAGATGACTGCGTTCCTGCTTGAGGCCAGCCTCTGATACCCTTCGCAGCCAAAGCGCCCGGTGCCGACTCATCCCGGCGACCGGCTAGTGATTTACGAAAAATACGCTTTGACCGCGGGTTGGTGAAGACGTATTTCTTCGGGTTATTAAGCCTGGAAGGCCAACCGTCAGATCGTTCTCCACTTAGACAGCATGAATCGCGACGCCACCGGGTCGTGGGCGCGGAAAGGGCGCGACGTGGCCCGCGAGACACGCGCGGGAGAAACTGAAAAGGCGCATCGTGGGGGAGCGGCGGATCCGGACACGTGCCCACGTGGGGAAGCCGAACCGTCGGCCCGCCCCTTTATATTCCAAAGAGTCCGCGGGTCTGGCCCACGCACCCATTCATCTTCTTCATTCTTCAGCGCCCGAACTCTTCGTCTTCCCAAATCCACCTGTGCGCACTGCTCCTCCCAAAACCCTAACCCCCTCCTCAGCCACCTCGGATGCAATCCCCGCATTGGGAAGCTGACCCAACAGAAGCCGAAGAGGACGCCCTGGTGTGGAAACTGCTGGGTGAAGAGGAGTTGCCTACCAATCCGATGGCCCTGTGGGTGAAGTCGACGGCGACGGACATTCGGCTGTCGATCCTCGTGTGGCTCGGGCTGCTGCCGCCGAAGGAATTGGTCGAGTGGCGCGCCACCGCCGGGGAGACCATTCCTACCCCGAACACCGGCGAGTTGGTCGTCCACCGGCTCGACCTTCGTCGCGAGGGGCGCCGCCTCGTCAGGACGGGGCGGCTCTGCCTCCCGCGCCAGCTCGGTGGCTCCGTCTGCCGCGGGTTCTGCGCCGACAGGTCAGGACGGTGCCGCTGCGGAAGCCGACCCGGTGGCGCCTACCACTACCGAGTCTGCCCTGGCGAAGCAGGAAGGTTCCGCCGCTGGCGCTAGCCCGGTGGCGCCA